>NDFG01000188.1:606876-618291 GCA_002167245.1 Sporophila hypoxantha
AAMCMARRAARRAARRARGRWWAAWWARRRRAAMCYKSAACTGCCTATTCCAATSAGCACTTTGGTAACCAATGAGTAAAGTGTAAACTTATGAGCTTTAGAAGAATGTATAAAAAGCATGCAGGCTATAATAAAAACAGTTTGAAGCCTTCTGAAAATGGAGTGTGTTGTCTYAGTCTCAACTACGACACAGCTGCTCCAGAATTAATTAACAACAATAATAATAACAACAACAATAATAATAATAATAATAATGTTAGTTTCATCATAGCCAAGGGAGCCCTCACAACAATTTCACCCAAAGCCAATACAGGAATTGTCACTAAACAGCCCTGAAAACAAAGCACCCAAACAAACTGAGCTATACCAAGAGCAGGATACAGAGACCTGCCCACGCAGGCACGGCCCAGTCACAGCCTGTTCTACCCAAATTACCTCACACAAAGCTCCAGGAATCAAGGGACCAAACTAAAATCTATTCGTGACTCAGTATCCCAAAGAGCACAGACAAATCTTCAGAAAAGCACAGACAGGTAYTACTTCACTATAAGTAGTTCAATAAGAACAGGAAATAATAGAATGTACTTTACAGAGGRATACAGAGCCCAACTTGTGGAAAAGGCAAAGAGCACAGCTAAGGCCACCTGCTCACACAGAAAAAAAAGAGCCCTTGAGAATCTTTTTCCAAACCAGGCCGTTCACRGCAATCTAAGCACGCAGCAGGAGTGAACGACACTATCTAGGCAAAAATAAAAATCAAGACCGCARCCCTATGAACCGGCAGCTCTAACAGCTGTGAAATGGAGGACACTGCTTCGGAAAGCGCGGTCAGAGACAGCGGACCCTCAAAGCTTCGCTGGCCGGGCCGGCGCCTCACCGGGCCGGCTCCCGGCGACTGCGGCCCCCCCGCCCCGCCTCCCGCGGCCRGCCCGCGCTCACCATGGCCTCCACATCGGCCCACGTCGTGTGCGCCGGGTCGGACACGAGGAAGGAGCGGGTGTCGCCGCGGCAGGTGACGCGCAGGGTGACCCGCGGCTCCATGGCGCGCTCCCGCGGGGCCGGGGCCGCCGGCGCCAGCCCTCCCGACAGGCACAACATGGCGGCCCGAGGGCGGCCCGCCCCGCGCCCGCTGCGCGCGGCTATTGGCGGAGCCGCTTGTCACTCATCCAGCYCTCCGCTTTGATTGGTCGGGGGCGGAGTCAGAGGTGTCGCGGAACAACAACAATAAACACAACCGGGCGCGCGCGCGCGCACCGCGGCCACGCACGTCCGGCAACTGCGCCGCGGCGGCGCCTGCGCACGCCGGGWTCACGTGGCAGCGGCGGCCAATCAGCTACCAATCATGGCCAATCAGAACCAATCAGAGCTAAGCAGGCCAGCCCSGCCCCGCCCCGCTGGGGGGAAGGAGCCCGTCAGGGGGCGCTGCAGCGGCGCGCGCCGGCCCTGCGGCTCCGGATTGGCTGCGCGCGGCGGGGAGCGCTGAGGGGAGACGGGCACGGCACCGGGGAGCGCTCAGGGGAGACNCGGGGAGCGCTGAGGGGAGACGGGCACGGCACCGGGGAGCGCTCAGGGGAGACCGGAACGGCACCGGGGAGCGCTGAGGGGAGACGGGCACGGCACCGGGGAGCCCTGAGGGGAGACGGGCACGGCACCGGGGAGCGCTGAGGGGAGAGGGGCACGGCACCGGGGAGCGCTCAGGGGAGACCGGAACGGCACCGGGGGAGCGCTGAGGGGAGACGGGCACGGCGCCGGGGAGCGCTGAGGGGAGACGGGAACGGCACTGGGAGCGCTCAGGGGAGAGGGGCACGGCACCGCCATGGCCTGGCCCTGACCTGACCGCGGCAGCCCTGACCTGGTGCTGATCGCACCGACACCGGTGCTGCCCTGATACTGACCGCGCCGCCCTGTCCTGACCCGCCAGGCACCGGCACCGGCCTGGCTCTGACCGCACCGGCACACAGCCTCAGCTTGGCTCTGACCGCACCGGCGCTGCCCGGGCGCTGACCGCAGCGACACCGGTGCTGCCCTGGCACTGAGCGCGCCAGCCCTGCCTGACCCCCTGGCACCGGTACTGCCCTGGCACTGACCGCGCCGCCCCGGCCCTGCCCGCGCTTCCCTCGGCCCGTGCCCGGTACGTTTCCCCTCATCCTACGGACAGGCCTCGGCTGCAGGGCCGGTCCCGGGAGGTTTCTCTTTGTTTTCAGCGTTCGCTGTGGGCTCTCAGGCTCGGSTGGGTCCGCCCTGGCTCCTTGGCATGACCTGCCTGCTCTCGGCTCTGCTGCTTTCCCAGCCAGCAATCCCCTCGCTCTCGCTGCTTTGTGCTTTTTTATGAATTTCACGTGAATAAACTTTCTGGGCGCTCCTTTGGGTACAAGACTCGAGGGGTTTWAACTKMAAACGTTCARAGTAAGAACCTCTTTGTACCTCTGTACCCCTCTGTAAAGTGTTAAGTAAAAACAATTTGTTATTATTCTGCAGTTAGAGCAGAGCCGTGGGGGAGACAGYATAATTGTGGGAGGCAACAGGAATTTTTGCAGAAACAAAGTTGATAATGTTTTTTTTTCCTGTAGACTATTTTTGGATGTGAAGGATGGACTTCTCAGTGATTACTATTGGACAAGTACAAAATGTGCTTTCAGCTATGCAGAAGAACTTGGAGTGCCCAATATGGTATGTCAGAGAATAATATAAGTATAGTTAATTTTTTGGAGGTGTGGTGTTTTATTCTCATTTCTTTGAAAATGCGTTGTCAGTTCAATGGCTTACCAGAAAGCAAAGAAATTTGTACTTACAACTAAACATATTGATGTTTTGTAAGGCTCAAGTAAGAMAGTGCAAGGAAAAACTTATATTTTGCTCTTATGTTCTATATTTTGCTTTTCTATTAAAACCTAAATGTGTCTATCCTCTATTCAGTGAGGGGAAAAATATATCTGATTGGATTACAGGATTGTTTGCAAAGCTGTGTGGGGTTTTGTCCCTTGTCTCTGAAAGGTGGATGAGGTCTGTAATTCCTTAATATTGCATTTAATATCTTGCATTTCTTTAATGCAAACARATGCTGAAATAGCAAAGGTTGTGGTTGAAGTCTGTAACCTCTGTGCTCTTGTTTTGGTTTCCCTCCTTGTAGCCTGGATGTGGTGCAAGAGCCTGTTTCAACAAAATGTGATCACATATTCTGCAGGTACGTTTGAAAACTTGCAAGTGCAATGCAGTTTTTAATTTCCACATATAATGGTTTGGGATTTATAATTTTTAATTCCATATATACCAGTTTTAATTATGTTTCTTCAGTGCTAATCATGTATGTGTGCTATGTTTTGATAAGTTTGTGTGTAGCTGCTTGAGGGGAAAAAGTCAMTTCTGTAGAAGAGAGAACTGCAACTTTAAAATGCATCAAAGGGGATCAATGAACTCACTGTAACCTCAAAACAGGAATGCATCCTTGATTCACTAAGTATGAATGTGCATAGTCACTTCTAGGGAAAATAATATCCTTCTCTTGTTACCATCACAAGTGTTCTTTCTTTCTAGATTCTGCATGTTCAAACTTATCAACAAAAAGAAAAAAGGTGTGGTGGAGTGTCCTCTGTGTAAGACTGAAGTTACCAAGAGGTGAGGAAATCATCTTTGTGAGGGGGCTGGAGAATGAGGTGTTTGAGCTCTGAGGAAACATCAACAATAGGCTTAAAATATATTAGCATAATACATTTATTTAATTGTTAGCATAATATAATTTTTAATATTTATTTATATTTRTKTTTCTTCTGAAATAYAGAAGGAAAGGGGTTTTTTAGTAAGTTGGCTATTCTTAAAGGAGTAAATGTAGTATCTTAGYTTTTTCAAGGTGAACACACCTCTCTCAACAAGTGTCTGTGCTAGATTGGTGTTTAATCCTTGCAACTGATTTCTCTCTACTAAASCTGTATGAGAAAATTATATGCTCACTTTTGTGATAATTTCAATTCCCATACTAATGGTTCTTTGGGGGAATTTGTTATTCCATGGCAACAATTTTTTCTTGTCTCATTTTCCACTTTGGAGTTTTATCCCTTTTCTAGTTCAGCCAAAATTCTAGAAATATTTATAGTTAGCCTGTTCTTTTGTCTTAAAATAACTGAAGTGCTGATGTTATTTCAGAAGTCTGAAAGAAAATTCCAGATTTAAGCAGCTCATTGAAGGACTGYTGGAAACTATCCATGCTTTTGAGCTTGACACTGGAGTGAAGTGTAAGTGTTGTGAATGTATGTCCCCAGTTGCTTTTTTTAACAAGGTTTTGACATATCATGATTATTTATAAGGTAACCCATCCAAAAATAACTAGAATTAGATCTTGGTAGATTATCTATATAACCAAAATTGATTGAGAAAATTCGTTTGGAGGATCAAGATCTTAATTATTACTTGAAGAGTGCTCAGAAAGAATAATCAGGCTAGTAATTCAATAAGATTTCTTTCTTGAATAAACATATTTTAGCTGTATATGCACTAAGTGCACAGAGTCTACAAAAATCTATTTCATTAATATATAATACTTGAGTCATACTCAGTATAAAAATATTTTATTTTTTTTACCTAATAACATGTTTTAGTTTTAAAGAGTCATCACTTTCCTAAAACATCCACGGAAGCCACTGCTGCTGAGTCCCTGTGTAAAGAAAGTTCTGTCATCCAAAGTAAGGGCTTCAGAAACAGGAGGAAAAGTGCTAAAGGAAATGGACAAGAAAACTTCACCTTGGTAACTGCTTTTTCCCATTTGATTTGTGTGGATTGTTTAAAAATGTATTTGGAATGTGTWTAAGTGCATGTACATAAAAGAATGAAGTAGGAGATTTTGGGTTGGTCTCAGATTGTTGTTTGATCTGAGTAATCTGGACAAGGACATCTGTATATTTTTGTCTTCTTAACCTACTTGAGAAAGATGTTTGCATGAAATGACCTGAACTTATACATAATATTGCCATAATACAGTCTGTTACTGAAACCAGGATTGAAAACTTGTTCCACCTGCTTGTTCCATGAGGCTGTCTAGGGTTTTAACCTTTTGGTAAAAGGGTTTTTACCTTTCTAGGGGCAAGATCACAACTATGTCTTAGAATTCACAAGGCATTACCCAGCTTGGGGTGTTTGCTGTGTGTGTGWCTGTCCATGGCATGGTGTTTCTGTTTTCATCTGCTTAATGCTGAATAGAATATTAGACAATACAGAATGTAAGATCAAGCTGGCAATGATTTTATCTGTTAAATGCATGATGCATTGTTTCTATTGACACATTTCATTACTGCTGTCAATATTATAAATTAATTCTATTGTGCATAGAAGCTACCAATGCATATGAACTAAGTATTTATATCAGCTCCCTGTTAAAATTTAAATAGCTATGATTTTTTTTTTGTAACTCACTGTTGTAAATAACTATTCCTTTCTGTTTTCCTGTCAGCAGGAAGCTAGTGTGAATATTCAGCTTACAGATGCCAAAATGTGTCAYCCAAGAAACAAACCCCAGAAATCTGCTTCTCAAAAGGGTACTTATATAGAGTTTGGTAAGATCTGTTCTAAATCCACACTAATTGATCCTATGTACAATGCTTGTTTKTAAAGTAATGAAAGGTGATTATGTTCAAAGTCTTTATAAACACTAATTTCTACTTAACAAAATTACAACAAAGAGACAAATTATGGACAATTCCAAGTTGGCAAATCAAAAGGGTTTTTTGCATAATTATATAATGGCAAATAATGCTGCTGTAGTTAACCCTTAAGCCTTGGTGTACACAGTCCAGAGAAGGTATTTACAGGTGTGCAAAAAATTACAGCTGTTACAGCTAAAGGTAACCCCTGCTTTCTGAAGAATACTAAGCCTTGTCACCAGTGCTTAAGATGAGGATGAAATCTATTTGAGATATTAAATTTTTTTTGCTCTATCCTAGCTTTTCAGAATTTTACTTTATCTGGTGTTGACTGCTATGAAAAAAAAGACAAATGCCATGCATAGCTTATCTTTTATGCTGTTCCTTCAAGGAAGGAATTGAGTTTGTTTCTTCACTTTTCCCCTTATTGCATCTGCCAGGATCAAAGGATCTGTGAGAGACATTTGAATCTATTTYTCTGACTTCCAGCTCAAAATTCTAAATACTTGTAGCTGTTTTGTGTACAAATCCAGAAATTAGAAAGTAACTTTTGGTGATTAACTCTTAGTTACCAGTCACTGTATTTAAACACAGTTTGATGCTGGAGCCATGTAGATAGTTTTACATGGAAATCATTAAAATTAGGTAAAATACTTCACAATTGAACTTGGTTTCATCTGCTAAAAGTTGAATGCATCTAGCTCTAGAAGGGAGTAGGCATGTGAGATATTCAGATAACCTCTGAATCTGGCAAGTCACCCTTCTCTGAATCATTCCAACCAGAGTAACAGATTATTTGTTTTCAGGCTCTGAATCATCTGAAGAGTTTTTTAATGAGACAACCAAAACTGGGTAAGTAAAGGTGATTAAGGAATTCATATTTTCTACAGACAGTAGTTCAATATTCTCATTTCCTGTGTTCTGGTTTCTTAGCATAGGACTGATGTAATTCTTAAGCAGACAAATGGTTTTCAACTTTGAGGGCATTAGGGTAGAATGGGGAGCTGAATTCCAGCAGTTTGCCATATYACATGCTTTAAAACTTATTTCTGAATGTTTTGTTGTGGACATTGATCTTCCATAGAAAAGTAGGCACTGTGCTTTAGAAAGTAAATACTAAATTCAAGAATACATAAGAAAATCTTTTAAAGAAATGGCCTGCAACTCTGAAGAGATCTGCWTGTGGTGTCAATTGTGCAGCTTGACTTCTCCAGAAGCCATTTCAGAGAGCAAAAAGGGAAGAATAAATATCATCTTCTCTTCTGTCTATTATGGTTTTATCAGTAATGAAAGTAAATTTCCTTTCCCAACAGGTTTGAAGACAGAGGAGCAGTTCAGATTTCTTCTCAAGTAAGGCTGGAAGAACTTGAGAGTGCTGAGAAAGGGAATGAAAATTCTTGTAATGCACAGCCTGACAAGCTGTGTGCCAAAGAAATAACACTGCCAGATATCACAGGTGTGTTKTTATTTTGGTGACAAAGGTGATTATGCTTGAAAGAGACCACAACATTTTTATTTCACATGACTGGGTATACATATATATATGCTTGCAATCTTGTATAATGTAGTTTTGTTAATGCCCACAGCTAATACAAGACTGTTCCTGTAGCCTAGATACAAAATGTGAATGTTGTATGCACAGGAACAGAAAGGAAGAAAAAGTCCAAAACTCAATCTATTCTATGTGACTCATATTACAGATGAAAAAGCACTGGCTAATAATCCATGTAAAAATTTAGAAGAACATGTAATAATGATCTTTCTGCCTTTCTCCAGAGGGAGATTTGTGCAGTGTAATATTCTGGTTAGGGGGGAAATAAGAGAAGTTCTTTTAAAACAAAGTAGCCATTAAGCTTGTTCTTTTGCTTGTGTGTGTAAAATAGAGGTTAATAATTTATTATCCCTATAAATCTAACAGGTGAAGGGGATTKCTCAAAGGAATGTTTGAGCAAGAAAAGCTCTCAGAGCATCACTGAATGGGCCAAACCTGACCACGTGAATGTGACTGGATGCCAGAGCTCTCCTTTGGATGTTCTTGCTGTAGAGCTGCTCCCAGAGCAGTGTGACAGARCAGGGGATGCCAGTCCCACCCTGAATGGGGGCACATCATTCTTTAAGAACACAGAAGAAATGGGGGAACAGCAAAGCCAGCACAACAGTGAACACCAAGAGTCTGACTTAGAAGATAGCTCAGAGAACAGGCTGGATAAAAGCAGGGAAATGGATACTGATGTACAAAGTGTGGAAGCTGCAGAGGGATATGAACCTGAGAATGACTCTTCCCAGGACAAAGAACTTCCTCTGGAGGAGCTACCTCAGGCAGAGCCCCTTCACTCTGCCACCCTGAATAAAGTCTCCAAGAAGAGACTGAAGCAGAGCATTCAGAAAGTCAACGAATGGTTTTCAAAAAGCAATGAAATTTTGTCTTCCAATTCTTCAGTGGATGAATCTGCTGCATCAGCTGATGTTTCAGGTGAAGGAGATCTGTGTCTATCAGATAAAGAGTCCTGTATTTCAGGAAGGACTGACCCTATGGCAGATTCCATGGGAATTGCAGCAGTGGAAGGAAAAAAGAGGTCAAAACAAACAGCAGAAGACATTAAAGACAAAATATTTGGCAAAACRTACAAGAGAGGGAGGAAATCAAATCCCCCTTCTACCTTGAGAGATATTTTGCCTACTAGGCAAAAGGAAGATGTGGCTGCTGCCAAGTGCCTGAAGGATTTCAGCAAAGACAGGCTCAAACGAAAGAGGAAGACTGCCTGTGTCCTGCAACCTGAGGATTTCATCAAGGAAAAAGATACAGAAAAGGCAGATGGGGGCCCTCAAAGTGTTAATGGGGGCCTTGGTGATGCTGAAAAGGAAAGCTGTGATGAAAGTGTTGCTGTTAACAAGAGTCACCTCTCTCAGAATAGAGCAAATAATCCATTACCAGAGCCTGAGGAGGGAGGAGAGTCCACATGGAAGAAAGCTACTGAGAAAATCCCTACCAAGCACTGTGATGGGGAACCAGAAATGTATAACTGTGATCAGAAAAGCACCAAGAAGAGAAGTTCTGCAGCAAAAAGATGCAGGCATTCTAGTAGAGCCATGTGTGCTCTGCAGTTAGTGGTGGACAGAGGCTCTGTTTTCCCTGATCCAGCTGAGCCACAGATTGACAGCTACCCAAGCAGTGGAGAGCCCAGGAAAGCWGATCCTGAGCARAACCCAGTCAGACGCAGCAGAAGGCTTCAGTTACTCTCTGAAGAAATGACAAAAGAAAMAASAAAAAGARTMAAGGGAGCCAGAAATAACAGTGATCATGGAAGRTCTGTCTCTGGAGACCAAARGAATGTGGCAACTCACTCTGCTGAGTGCAAAGACCTGTGTGAGCCTCAAGATGAGTTGAGTTACAGGCCAGTCACTAATTTGAAGGGAGGTGATCTGGAAGCAAATGAAGTGCAGGTTAATCTAAAGAATTTATCTGACGCTGCAGAAACTGGAAAAAGTCTGTTYAGTCCTTCATGTCTGCCTTCAAACTGTGGTTCCACTGTGCCTGATACAGGTTCTCAAGACAGTAGAATACTTGGTAGCCCYCTCCTCCTACAGCTTCCTTCAGTGTCTGCTGGGCAAACTGCTTCTCCCCAGACTGAGGAGGTGACTGAATCACCTGCTGCTTCTCCCCCAGAATGTGGGCATGATTCACAAAATGTTCCAGGGGATTTCAAAGCTGAGAAGTTGCCAGTGGTTAAAAATGTTTTGGAATTGACTAAGGAAGCTGAAGACAGTGACTTGGACACACAATATCTGAGGAATATATTCAGGCATYCCAAGCGCTCCTCCTTCAGCCTTTTTCAGACTCATGCTGTGGCAGATCCTCCTTCTGAAACCTTCAATCTATCATGTGCTGCTCAGGTAGAAAATAAGGCTAGCAAACAATTACAACCAGAAAGCTTGCAAGAAGAGAAAACAGCTGCTCAAAACTTGAGCAGGGTTTCTGAGAAAGATGAAGAGAAAGARAAGCTTGAGACCTGTGAGTCTGCACGTGTTGATCCTGTGCCTTGCTTTGCTGTCAGCACAGGAGAGCACAGGGATGGCATTTCACAGGCTGCAGAGGAAGGGACTCTGACACCAGCAAGAGCAGGGACTGCTCAGACTGAGCACAAAAATGGATTGCTGCAAGAAGAGCAGRGCAATGAAAAGCCAGTGTCAAATGAGATAGAGATAGAAAGTGAGTTGAGACAGAATCCCATTGAAAGTGATGGAAGCCAGAGTGATCAGAGTAACGCAGAGGAGCATGATTTCAGACAAAATGATTTAAACACAGACCAGGCAGACAGCTTTACTTCAGAAAGCAATCAGGCAGGAAAGACTGAAGTTGTTGATTGCACAGAACCAAATCTTCATTTTCAATCCACATCAATGATTTGTTCTGCAACATGTCAGCAAAGCCCTGCTGAACTCAGCTGTGAAGTCACTAGGACAAAAAGTAGCAAAAGAGAAAGAAAATGTGTAAAGGGGAATGAAGAAGAAGCAGCCCAAWCTGTTAGCACAGCTGCAGAGGCTCTGGAAGAACCTCTTGGAGAGAATKGTGGCCTTACAGGTTTGTCTGAAACCCCTAATGCCTTACTGTACTCTGATACTGACATTGAGGAGAGCACCAGCTTATGTGAGACTGATAGGAAAGAGCAATCTGCAGTGTTTGTAAAAAGTGACAGTGCAGAACTGCAGAGCAGAAATGCAAATTCTAAACCAAGACCTCGAGGTCGTCGAAGGTCGCGAAGGCGAGTGCAGAAACTGCCATCTTCAGATGAAGAGTCCTGTGAGGATGAGGAGTTACCCTGCTTTAGGACATTCATCTTCAGCAAATCAGCAAGCACACCTTTGCAGACTGATAAACAAATGGCACCTGTGGTGGAGTCTCCAGTGGCAGAGTGCCCAGGGAGCCCCAGTGTGAGTAATGATGGCAATGCTGGGCAGAAAGTGCCAGAAGCTTCCCTGAGTCATGTGTGTGCTTCACCAAGCCAGGAGTCAGAATGCTCTGTCAACTTATTTTCTTCCCAGTCCAACATGTCTGAGGAATCACTTAATGGAGCACAAGAACTGGACAAACATTTACCACAAGCTCAGGTGTCCAAACARACGAGCAGTGTAAATGACAGTAAAGAAACTTCTCAGAATTCTAGTGGAGGCCTGAAGGAAACCAAAGAGGAAAGCCAAGAAGACCCAGACATGGGAGCAAACCTAGGTACAAACAGGATTTTTCTCTCTGCAGCTGTGTTTACAATGTCCTTACAGCAAAGTTCTTGGTGTGTGCATGGAAACTTTGTTCTGTATTTAAGAACAGAACTCTTCTAGAAGAATGTATCAGTCTTAATCAAACAAAAACCCCTCGGTGGTTTATTTCCTGAAATTTATGTTCTTCCAGTGCTCTTTGTTCAGAGCACAAATGAACAGACTGACTGTCTGATGGGAATTCATTTTTGAGGGAAATGCTGGTTCTCTTACTGCAATGGGATACTTCCATTGTCAGCAAAATTCCACAGCCTATCCAAGCTCTTTCCCCAGATGAAATGTTTGTTGAAATTGGCTGTAGAATTTTGTAGTGAGTATTTTGCCTTTTTTATAGCCTTTGTAAATATTTAGGGTTCTTTCATCCCTGTTGAAAGAGAATTCTGTTGAAACACTGAATTCTGTTTACTTTGTCATGTGTGTGACACGGTATTCTTTGAAATATTCACTTAAAGGAAATCTGTCCTTCTAACTTCAWCATTTTCCAAACTTGTCACTTTAGTGTTATAGTTTT
>NDFG01000188.1:618300-634959 GCA_002167245.1 Sporophila hypoxantha
AAAACTTCCACATGCTAAGAAATTATGGATAATGTTGGTTGGTTTGTTGTTTGGTGGAGTTTTTTCTTTAACCAAGGAGGTTTTTTTTTCCTACCTTCTTCAAGGTGAAGCATCTGGATCTGACAGTGAAATAAGTATTGTAGAAGATTCCTGTGGAGCATTCTCTCAGGGTGAAATCCTCACTACACAGGTGAGTGAGTTATGCACTGAGTGTAGGAGCAGCCTGCATTCCAGGAGATAAGCAAGCTGTGAAGTCAGTACAGTGGAAAATTCCTTTCRTCATAATTCTTTATCACTAAATTACTTCCAAAAGCATAATTAATGAAGATCTGGAGAGCTGCTTCTATGCCATTATTTGTCCAACTTTTCCTCCCCTGGTGACCTTAAACTGCAATGGCCACAGCTTATTATATGATATTGGTTACAGAGCTTAATTATGGGAGATGCTAATTACTGCATCTCCACACTTGGCCAGTGCTGGAAATGTCAGCTCCCTATATTTAAAAACCTTAATGAYAGGAATATATAAGAATTTGGTGATAAGGAGTAGATTTATTACAATATGATATTTAAAAGCACAGAGACTTGTCTTCCTTGTGTAAAGATTAAATCAAATAATTCCATATTAGAGTATTATGGCTACAAGTCCCAGCAGGCAGTGTCTGATGAAAGGTGTGTCTAGCAGTGTATTTTTTGTCTGCTGTTAAAATTCTGAATGCTGCTCAGTGGCCTGACTTTATGTAYTGGGTGATTTATGATTTGGGCTGGGGGTTCTGATAAAGAGAAGTAGAGAAATCAAATTGAGGATTAGAGGCTTGGGGTTTTTTGTTTTGCTTTGGGGTTTTTCCTTGTCCTGTGTGACTTTTAAGATAAGTCTTATGCCAACTCTCTCTTCAGCATTATCAGCCCTATGGGCCTGATGTAAGTCCAAAAAAAGTGAATTTAATTTTTGTGCTCTATGGGTGTATTGGGGGATTTGGGCTGGGGGTTCAGCTGAGGGTTAGAGGCTTGGGGTTTCTTGTTTTGCTTTGGGGTTTTTCTTTGTCCTRTGTGACTTTAAGATAAGTTTTATGCCAACYCTCTCTTCAACATTTTCAGCCCTATGGGCTTTATCTATGTCCAGAAAAAAAGTGAATTTAATTTTTTGTGCTTTGTGGGTGCTTCTCCTGTTTACAGCATCAGTGAAATGTGCCCAGCTGGCTGGACACTGCTCCTCCTGTAGCTTCAGGGATGGAGATGCTGGGATGGATTAATGGCATGGGGGTGTGGGATTTGTGTTTGTGGTGTGGTGATGGTTTTCTGTTTGCTTGGGAATTTTTATGGGTTCAGTAACAAAGAGGCTCCACATGGTGCCAGTGCTGGAGCTAAAATGGAATATTTAGTTCTCTGGAAATTGTTTCATCTTGTAAAAGGTTTGGGTTTTTAAAAAGGTCTTTTGAAACCCTTTGAGCTATTCTTATGCTGYCTATGGCATGGTTTTGATCATGTAATTTTTGAGGAGGAACATAAGGAAGAATATTATTAAATGTTTTAGTACTTTAAATTATCTTTAGGGCTTTTAGTAACTGTGGAGAATGAAGACTCAATTTAAAATTTAATAATGAACATCATGGATTGAGCTACTAATGGAGTTTGGACAAAATTACTTTCAAATAAATTTGTGCAGGAATTGTGTTGTTTTCTGATTGATTAAACTCTGAGGCATCCAAACTGAAATAACATGACTGGCAAAATGAGTGTGTGGTTGTTTGGGTGTTTTTGCTTCTGATTTTGGATGTGTGCACTGTTTGTTACATCAAAATCACCACAGTCACCTTTTCAACATGTGGCAAAAACTTAATTCAAAACCATTTTGCTATTTCTAATTTTCAAGTGTTTGTTAAAGAAACGAATCCTGAGTTTGCTTACGTTGGCATTCTTGTGCTCCTTTGCAGCAAAAGAATGCTATGCAAAATAGCCTGAAAAAACTTCAGCAAGAAATGGCTGCACTTGAAGCWGTGCTAAAGCAGAATGGGAGCCAGAACTGTGAAGTTTTACCTGTCCAGAGRGAACTGCCACATTCCAGTACTGAAGGAGCATCTGAACTGGATCAAACAAGAGAAGAAAAAAACAAGTCAGTGGTTTTGTTTGGACTTTTGGGGTTTTTTTATGTTTATTTCTAAATTTTTATTTAAAAAAAATCTTAAGTATCCCTGAGCTTCTGGGAAATTATTGTAATTTCACTGTTGCTACATTTTTCTGATGCTTAAAAGAGTGAAAATGGTATTAAAATCAATTTCCTTCTCTCAAGGTCCCCACAATTGCTGCTTTCAGCTTCTAAATCCTCTTTAAGGAAGAGATCAGATCTGGAGAAAGGCCCTGGGTGTGACAGTGTTCTACAGAGCAAAACTCCCTCTGAAAAGACAAAACCTGTGCAGGAGCACAGGCAGTGCCAGCTTGAAGCAGGTAACAYTGAAGAGAAACCCAGTGCATTTTGATTTCTGGTGGTTTTCTCCTGTTCTTTCCATGTTTTTACATATCAGCAAGATACAACYTTTTCCTGTAATTCCATTATTGTAATTTCTATGTTCCTGGTCATTTTAAAAAGGTGTTGCTACTTTGGTAGCCCAGCTGTATGGCTGCTCATCAAATGRGGTGTGACAGCTTTTTGACAGTAATAAAAGTTTTTCTGTCTCACTTCTAAATTCAGACATTTTGACAAATATGCTACTCAAAGTTCCAGGTATATGCTACTCAAAATACCAGGTATTTTAGTGTCTTGCCTACAGATCAGGAAAAAGTAATGTTGGAGGCAAAGATGAGGTAATAAACACAAAAGGAAGTAATAAACACAAAGAAGTAATAAACACAAAAGGAGAGGAAATAACTGCAGAATTTAAACCTAAAAGAAAGAGCAACAACCTTCTACCATGACTACAAGAAAAATGCAGTTTTCTCAAGGTGTAATTTCTTGTTTCCTTCAGAAAATGCAAAGGAGCAGAAATCTGGGACCAGACAAAACAGTGCATCTGTCTCATCAGATCTTTTTGGAAATGTGACCCAGAGTCCAGATAATTCTTCCTCCTCTGTAAGACTTTTTACCCCTCAAACTGCAGAAGCCACTGCTGGGCCTGCTGTGGCTCAGAACACTGAAAAAAGCTCTGGCCCAGGACACAAATTCAAAAACAGTGAAGGTTTTCC
This sequence comes from Sporophila hypoxantha, assembly GCA_002167245.1. Taxonomy (NCBI): domain Eukaryota; kingdom Metazoa; phylum Chordata; class Aves; order Passeriformes; family Thraupidae; genus Sporophila; species Sporophila hypoxantha. Next base: position 621,481 of record NDFG01000188.1, read on the forward strand.
TGAACCTGTTCTGCACAATGCAACTGGAAAAGAAAATACTACAAATCCAGTGGGGACCAAGAGGAAAGAAATGTCAATTGTGGTCTCAGGTTTAAATCACAGTGAGCATGTAAGTACATTTCAGAATTTGGAGATCACTAGTTAATAATTCCTGATTACCACTATAATCCTCAATAGAGAGATCTCTAAGTGTAAKAAAAGTAATCTTGCAGGAATTGCAGTCAAACTTTAGCACTCCTGAAGCTGTGAGGATGCTGCCTGGAATGGCACTGTAAACTTAGTGAGATTTGAACTTTTGTGGGGGAAAAACACAGGATTGCAAAGCTTTGTAGAAAGCCTTGGGGCTGGGGATGTTTGGTCCAGTCATTGTTCTCAGATGATGCTGCTTCACCCAAACTCTGATCCATAGGGAGCATTCTGTAAATAGGAATCCTGAGTTGCTAATAAACCTGTTTGTGCACTCAGTTTCCAGAAGGATTTGGGTTTTGGGTTATAAAACACACAACAAGAGCTCTGCATTACTGTTGAGTGGTGCCAAAACTAAATGTACTTTCTGTGTGCCAGCACATAAAATGTTACTTTAAAGTCACTCTCCTATTACATTATGCTCCTAAAAACTGGGGCTGTTGGGGAGGTTAAAACTGTTGCTAATTATTATTTTCTTAACTGCTTTTCAGTTGGTGGTCCAGAAGTTTGTGAAAAAAACTCAGAGCACTTTATCTAATCACATTACTGAAGGAACAACCCATGTCATAATGAAAACAGGTTTGTTGGGAGCTGGGGGACCAAATCCTCTATTGACAGACAATATAGAATTTTACCTTTAGTTTAAACACCAAGCAGACAGGTCAGCAATAAATTTAATAAGTTTGAGGAAAAGGTATTGATTGTTTTCTCTACTGCAAGTTTTTTGTTTCAACTTGTGAGTTTTCTCATTCTATTTCAGAGGAAAAGTGTGAGGGCATGTTTTCCCTTGTGTAATTCCAAGTTAATGTTACTTGCTATTTGTTTSTTCAGCTGTTTGCTCATAATGTTCAGGTGTTGACAGCACACTAGTGTGAAGTAGTTCAGARCCAACCAAAAAGAAACAAAGATAATTCCCAAAGAAGTCATGCTTTTTCTTGCCTCTTATCTTTATTGAATAATTTTTAAAGGGCTCACAATTGGTACATGTGATTAATTTCTGCTCATTTCCTTCAGTTTAGTAACATCATCACAGTGGAGTTTTGAACCTTTGTATAGTTGTGATATTTTGCTTGTACATACTTATCTGTATGTAAAAGCAAACATTGTTTGCTACCCTGAGCTGTGTTTTTTTGCTAATGGCAAAACTAAAAGAGGTTTTTCTGTTGTTTGGCCTGCAGATGAGGAGCTGGTGTGTGAACGGACCCTGAAGTATTTCCTGGGCATTGCAGGAGGAAAATGGGTGGTTGGTTATCAGTGTAGGTATCACTGCTGCTGCAGATCAATGGTCTTTGCCCTTCTGCCAGGAATGCAGTCCTCACTTGTTGCACTAAAGAAAAAGGATCTCTTCATGCCTTGCCCTCTGATGTTTTGCAGTGTTTCTTCTAAATACTTAAAAAGAAATTAAAATTAAGAAACACAAGCAGCAAGATCAAGTTTCTTCCTCTTGTGAATTACTTACTGTTTCTGCTCCCCACTGTGGCAAAAGCCTTTTGTCCCTCTTAATTTAAATCTTTGTGATTCATGGCATCAATTAGTGTAAAATTAGTATTATTTCTAAATGGTAAAACCATTCTTTAGATATTTAGTGTCATACTGTATTCCTTTAGTACAAATACCTTTCATTTAATGTAGCAATGAAGTCAGAGTACTGGTAGTGGAAGAACCATTTTGCTGGATAAAATTACTTTTCTTCTTCTGATCTTTTTATTTAGGGATAATTCAGTCTTTTAAAGCAGGAAGAATACTGGATGAGGTAGGTCTTTTATCTTGAGTGAAATGTCAAATGGTTAAGCAATGCTGTTACRTTATGGACTTAGGAATTTATTTGTRTTGTACAGACAGATWCTGTCTAAACATTTAATATGAAATTTTAGCTCTGAAACCTGGGGTTCTAGTTTTACCAAATGCTGGGACCAAAATCCACACTTAAGCCCTGTGCATTCATTGTGTTGAAAACATAATGAGTCTCTATTACTTTTTAACAGGTTATAGACATATTTTTATAAGTGTTTATAAGTGTTCCTACTGATATTAATAGATTATAGCATAAAGCAAAAGATTATTCTTTGCTTAAGGAAATAATGTTATATACAGATAATTTCTATCAAATAAGACTTTACTGATAAGACAATTATAGTCTTGGAGTGTGCAGTTTTYTATTTAGTTTGCTAAATTACCATACAGTTTGAGTAAAATTTGTTTATTTAAAAATTGCCTGATGCTGCAGGGGTTTCATACTCCAGCATTTCTCTTGCAAAGCCTTTTAATTCCTTTTCTGAACATGCTCATAGATTTTCTGAACACACTCATAGATTTTCAGTTCTGAAATCTGACACCTTCCTGTTTTGAAGCAGAACTCTRACAGGAAAGTGTTCTCAGTCTCTTCACTTCTGATTCCTTGCTTTTGTTGTGTTCCAGGAGAACTTTGAAGTCAGAGGAGATGTAATCAATGGGAGAAACCATCAAGGTCCCAAGAGGGCCAGACAGGCCCTGACAGAAAAGGTACAAAGCACATCAGGGGTTCAAAATCTGTCCTGCTCTGTGCTGGCTGAGCTTCTGGAACTTCTCCCAGTCTCCCTGTACACAGAGTTGTACAAATTAATCATTTTTATCCATGAAGGGTGAGCTCTGTCAGCAGCAGAGCAGATATTCTGYAGGGGCTCACTAAGCTTGGAGTGAATGCTGTCTTTTTATAACAGAGGGTTAGTGGTCTTTAATATTCTTTTAGTTTTAWTCTTAAATTCTTTTGGTTGGTAGGTTCCAAAAAGCTTTGTGGTATAATCATAATGTGATAGCAAGCCCTGGAAGTGTAATGAAAACAGCAAATAAAAAAAAACAGCATATAAAGCATTGCTCTTTAAAAWCCCCCTATGAACTCTAACATGTTCCTTGCTTTTCAGATCTTTAAAGACTTTGAGATCTGTTGCTGTGGACCCTTCACTGGCATGACTACAGGTGTGACATTGGRTGAATGGTTAACATAAAAAATATTTGGAGGGACACTGCATTCACCAGAATTTTACATTTCTGGATAATTTTTTACCTCTTTTCCTCTGTAACCTTTAAAATACYTACATGGGGTAAGGTGTAGATAAATAATTTTATCCAGTTCTAGCTCCAAATGGAGTGGAAATGTTCTCTTCTATTTGGATGTCCTCAGACAACCCCCTGGCAATTTTGCTGCATTTCAAACTAGGCCTTTTATCTAGTTCATCTCTGGATAAATTATCTAGGAAAAGCAGTAATGTCATGCTGTCTGGTAATTGTTATTGATGCTCTTGATCTCTCATATTTTGAGCATTTTTTCTTCTGTCTCAGTAAACAGTTCCTAAGTATTCTTTTCCTAGCAGTTGACACATCCTTATTGTAGCCTCCTGTCTATAGGAGCAAGTGCTAAAAGTGAAAAACTTTAACAAAGCTAGAAGTTAATATATAAAGAAAAAGCTGTTCAGCATAGCTTCATTTTTATTTTTAAAATTTAATGAAGTATGTTACAAATTTTTGAAAATTTAATTTATAATTTTTCTACTTCAAATATTTGTACCTGACTTCCCATTTTTGTGGCTTATTCAGCAGATACTTTCTGATTTGTTCAATATAACTTTATTTTTGACTGGGTGAAATATCCTCACATTTCTTGACATTTACAGTAATTGCTGCAAAGGATGCAGTGCTTTCACCTGCTGCAGTGATCCTCAATTTTGGCTCTTATACTTGAGAGACTTAATCTTCTTCACTACCAATTCAACAAATTGGTGCAAATTAAGTACTTTGGCTACTTTTGTTAATGAGAGATAATCACAGTTCAAACTTCTCATTTTAATTTCCATTTCACCTCTTGCATCCTCATGATAAGAGGAAATAATTTGTCTTTTTTTTTTCAGTGTTTGGTTTTGTACAGACCTGTGTGGGGAGTGAGGGAGGGAGGAATTTATGTTCCCTAGCAGATTTGGAAGTGAAAAGATTTTTTTTCTACTCACATCTCCTTCAAATGATGGTGGTTTGTGAATTGGAACAAACACTTAGGGAATAGTGTCAGCTTCAATGTGATAGAAAACACTGAAGTGACTTGTCACTGTCACATTTTSTGAAAAATCCCTTTGCCAGGATTTCTTCTCCTGGGAAGCTGAGAAGCCTCAGAGAAAAACAAAAACAATAATTATCTGATTGCTTCTCCTGTGTTTTGCTGCTTTGGAATGTGGTTTGGAGATTGTTTATCCAACAGGTGCTTGTTTGGTTGGTTTCATGTGAATTGTTTTTATTTAATGACCAATCATGGTCAGGCTGTGTCAGGACTCTGGAAGGAGTAATGAGTTTTCATTATCATTCTTTGTAGCCTTCTGTCTGTATCCTTTCTCTATTCTTTAGTATAGTTTAATATAGCATTCTATAATATGATATGATACGAAATATATAATATAATATAAAACATTCTATAATCTACAATATAAAACATTCTATAATATGAAACATTCTATAATCTATAATATGAAACATTCTATAATCTATAATATGAAACATTCTATAATCTATAATATGAAACATTCTATAACCTATAATATGAAACATTCTATAACCTATAATATGAAACATTCTATAACCTATAATATAAAACATTCTATAATATATTATTATTATATTCTATTATATTGCATTATATATTTTATATATAATATAATATATAATACATGGTATATAATATATCATATAACATATATTAAATATATATTATATAACATTTAATATATATTATATAACGTTTAAGAAAATATCTAATATGTAATATAATATTTAATATAGTATATATTATGTAATATAATATTTAGCCTTCTAAGACCATGGAGTCAGATTCTCATCTCTCCCCTCGTCGGGGCTGTCTGCAAATTCCACAGTGACTGAACTGATTTCATCTGGTTTCTTCAGAGCATCTGGAGTGGATGGTGGAGCTCTGTGGTGCCTCTGTGGTGAAGCAGCCTGACCTGTTCACACCCACAGCAGTAAGTGCTGAGGAGTTTTTGCCCTCCCACAGTCCCCAGAGCTGTCAGCACAGCCTGGCAGTGCCCCTTGGCTCAGGCCTGGCCAGCCCTCACTGGAAGACTCCCTTGGAGTGGGTTCATGATTGGTGTTGGCCACATCACTAATTTGTCTTGAAATTAGCACTGAGCCTTCCCTTTCCAGCTCCAAAAGCCTGTTAGTGACTGAGTGCAGTCACAGAATTTCACAGAGAAATTACAGAAGAATCTTGGGAACTAATGTCTTTCTCCCTCTACTTAAATTCCTCTCTGAAATTAGCCCAGTTATTGCTCTCTATAAATAAATATGAGAATTATATCAGAACAGACAACAATAGCATTTCTATTTTTTATCTTAAAATCCTAGAATTCTACAGCAGTTGTGGTTGTGCAGCCAGATGCTTGGAAGGAAAACATGGATTATGGAGGTAAAGCAACATTTTTCTGAGCTGCTTTCTAGTACACATCAAGTGTCTTTATCACACCTGTCCTTTTAATAGCTAAATATCAAAGGGTTGTAGAAAAAKCAAAACTCTACTGCATGGAGATGKAAGTATGTCTTGTAAGAAAAATCTARAAGGACAAAGTATATTGTTTCAAGAACCAGCAATAGTTTGAAGAGCTGCTCTGGCAGATAAAAGCTGTTGCCTCAGTTATCCTCTGTATCATCAGCTCTACAGAAACTTCCCTAACTGAATAGTTTTTAAAAGGTGGGGAAGGGTGTCCTTGGAGGACCAGTAAGRTCTAGGAGAGAGCCTCAGATGGAACAAATTTCCCTTGGTCTGAAAAGGTCTTATTAAAAAGCCTTAACAGATGTAGTTTTGCTTTTTTTTTATTGTAAGCAAAATGCTCAGGAGAAGCCGTGAGGCTTTGAAAGTGCAAGTGGGGTTCTGGGAGGAATGGGASCTAGTTAGGCTACACTGAAGYCCAACAAAACAGTGGAGCAGGATGATGATGTAAAAAACCCAGCTGTTTCCATGGCACTGGAGAAAGGAGAAATGAAAAGATCCTGCAATGAGGAAGAACAGTCTGAAAACACTTCAGTAATTTTCTGTTGCTTCTCTTAATGAGACTCATTGCTTGTCACACACTCAGTGTGTCTGGGCAGACAGGAACCAAAGCTCTGTCACTGAGATCTTAAATGAAAAGATAACAAGAGCATTCTTTATTTTAAGTGTTTATGTTGTGGTGTTCACTGCTTCCTGCTTGGCCAGCTCTGCTCCTGGAGCCCAGCATCACCTGCCTTGAAAGGCACTGCCACTGCCACATCTCTGCTTTTATAGCAAGGTTTTAAAAAGCAAATAGCTTACTCTGAAAGACATCAGTGGCCTCACCTTCAGCTTGTTTGGAGCTCTTGATAACAGCTGCATCATTTATTTCTCTGTCTTTGTCTTGCAGCAATCCAGCAGCAGAGCAACGTTGCCCTGGTAACTCGGGAGTGGGTCCTGGACAGCGTGGCTTGCTACCAGTGCCAGGAGCTCAGTGCTTACCTCGTGTCCTGAGGGTGAACAGCAGCTCTTAATAATCATAAAACTACTGAAATATTACCCTCTAGAAGGTGCAATTACCTACTGGTCTTTAAAGCTTCAGATTAGCTTAAAGGACTGTGAGATTATAAATGTTAAACAAGTTTTAAAAGTTAGAGAATGTAGGGTATGGCCTCCTCAGAGAAATGGTGATATATTGTTTGCCACTGCAGCCAGTTTCTGTTTAAATACTTGGGGACAGTCCTTTCCTTGAGGACATTCCTCTAAAGAGGAATACTGGGCTCAGGGTTTCCATTAAAACATATCTGCACTCTGGAGTAACCTCCATATTTTCATTCTGCTTAAATACAAACCCTGAATGCTGTTTTGTGATTATTCATGCCCCAGCCWTGGSCATTGATTGATTATGGTTGTGTTGAAAACTCTACAAACAGCTTTCCTGTTGTGCATCACAGTGCCAGAAACTTAACCAGAAACACAGGTATGGTCCCCAGAAATGCAATGGTTGAATTCAAACAGAAAGGAAGGCTTAAAACCAGGCTTAAAATTTAGTAGCAGTGCTGTCAGGCTGATTTCTGACAAGTGTATGTGGCACTGTGAAAGGATAATGAAAAGATGCATTTTAGTATCCTGGTGACCCATAATAAGCCCAAAAATATCTGCTTCTAATAGTCCCTGCTTGCAAAATGAGGCTGCAAAGAAATTGGCTTTTTATGAAAGAAAATATCTTGCTTATTTCTGTTGCCAAGCAATTCAATTTCATATCTAATTTTGTACTTTGGGAGCAGAACTGCTTGTTTAAAAAGCAAAAAAAAATGTAGCTAAGTTCATAAAATTGTTTTGTGATAAGATGCTGCTGTCTTTGAAAGTTACAGAAAGTATGTTTATAAATATTTGAATGCACAGAAGAAATAAAATTATTTTGGCAAATATTTACCTACTTGTTTAGCTTTTATGTGAACCAGTCCCTCAGTCTGCATTGAGGCATATGTGAAAAAACACCTTAGTCCAACCTCCTGAAATGGGGAAGGAAGTGGAGAAGGTAAAAAATGTAAATGAGAATTTCAGAGATGCAACAGAACTGCAGTTGCTATCAACCAGAGAAGTGACAGTGTTATCAACTCTCCTGCAGCTGCCAGGTAGGCTGATCAGGCATTGCTGCTGGCATTGTGAGAGCTGGCAGCATTTGCTGAGCTGCTGTTCCCTCCTGTGTGACAATTGCAGAGCTCCCAGGCTCAGCACAGCCTCACCTCCTGCTGCTGCTCTTATCTCTGCAGCCCGTGCTGGCAGTGGCTATTTGATAATCTGCATTTCAAAGGACAGCTGGAGGCAAGGACTAAACACTCCCTGTTGGRTGCAAGGGAAAGGCCAAGGAAAACTCTTYTGCTTTGTGAAATTGTCCCCAGATATTGATGCAAAGATTCTTTTTATCAGGTCAGGTACCTGATTGTCTACAGGAATGACACCCATGGTGCTGCTGTTCCTCCTTGGAGGTGACTAAATCTGTGGAAACTGTTTCTGTAAAATGTTATCTGTGAACTTTCCTAGTGATCTCCACCTGGTGTAAGATTTGAATGAAGTGATTTCCAAACAGCTGAAGCCAAGGAATGCTTCCAGAGGAGCAGGTGAGGGGATGAGGCCAGGGGAGCTGATGATGCCTCTGTCCTGGAACCCATTTGCACTTCTCCAGTCACATTTCCATTTGCTAATACAGCCCAGCCCCTGGAGTTCCAGAGCACTCTGTGGTCATGCTTTAGGTCAGGCTTCTCAGCTTCCCAGGAGCAAAATCCTGGGCAAAGGGAATTTTTCAGAGGATGTGAATGCCACACCAGGGCAGAGCCAGGTGACAGCATTTTTCAGCTCCAGCTGTGCACAGCTGCCTGCCTGCTGTGAGCTCTGCTGGGCTGGGCTGGCCCAGGGCTGCCACCCACACCAGCCCCAGGGGCCCTCGTGCTGCAAAGGTGCAGAAAAGGAGGAAATCCCAGAGTTCAAATGAGCCTCTCTTGAGCTGGCAGAGTGTTGGAGTTCAGGACATCCCTATGTCTCAGAGCTCTTCTATTCTCGTTCTCAAGGTTGTTTATTGTTTCTTATCTATAAAATTCTTTCTCTGGCCTGCTGAGGTCTGTTCAGCAGGTCAGACACAGGCACACTGGTGTTATCTTTTTATACTAAAAACTACATGTACAATATTTACAATAACTTCCCAATACCTATCACCTATGTTAGACAGTGAGCTTCTACTCTAAACCAATCTAAAACTGCCAACATCACAGCAGAAGATGGAGGCCAAGAAGAAGAAGGACAAAGGCTGGACATGCCCAGATTCCTCCATCTTGCCCCCTGAACCCCCATTCTAAAAACCCCAAAAAATCTATTTTTCACCCTGTGATAAATTCACCATCATTCTACTTAAACTTTCGTGGCTGTAATTCTTCATATAAGGTTGGTAATTGTTTTTTCCATGGGTCACAATCAAAGGCACAGGGGTCTGGGGCTCTGTGCCAGGGTCTCTGAGCCCCCTGGGCAGGGCCTGAGTCCTCCAGGGCAGCCAGAGGGATGTCCTGGGTTCCAACAGCTGCCAAGATCCTTTTCAAGCCCTTCCCAGGCAGGGTTTGACCAAGGGCAGGCTCCAAAGGGAATGCAGTGAAGCAGGGCAGATATTTATACTCCTGCAGGGATGCTGGGTCAGCCTTTTCCCATGAGCTCTTCATTCCTTTGTTCACCCTGCCCTATTCAGCAGGAACTTTCCTGGGAGGTGTGTGGAGGATTTCCCTCCCTGCTTGCACTCTCACATCTTTCTCATTCCTGGCTTGAAAGGCTTTGATTTACTGAGGTTCTGTTTCAGCTTAAGAAATCTCTTGCAGCAAAATCATCAGTGCTGGTGAAAGAAACACCTCAAACCAGTTCAGGATCAAACACAGATCCAAATTTATACTTTAGAGGAAGAGGAAGCCTCCCCAGGAGCCAAGTGCTGACAGACATGGCTGGAACCAGGTGTGGGTGAGAAAAACATCAAATAATTCTCTATAATCTGTGTCTCACCTGTGATTGTGGTTATTTGTCAAGGCAGGGAACCCRAGCCTTTCCTYGGGCWGGGGGCTGTGACAGAATTTCTGAGGCTGGTGGTGGAAAAGCTGCATTCCTTGGGGAACTGAGTGTTATAGCTCATGCACCCRATCCCAKTGGCCATTAGGATGCCCTTTTTCCTTGCCAGACTTTTTCTCTAGATTAGTAAATGAAGAAAATCTATTTTCCCTTGTCCCAGGGAGAAAACTCAGTGCCATTCCCCATAAGGAGTGCAGACTGTTCAGTGCATCCTGTACCCATTCCTTGAGAACAGCCAAGCACAGAAATATTAATTTGATTCATTAATTCATTTATTTTTATTTTAGAATTAATTTAAAATTTTGAATTTTATAATTAATATTTTATTTATTAATTTATTACTATTTTTTTTACTTTTAAATTATAAATTAAAGTTTCTGTGTGGTCAGTGAGTTTGAGAACAGCCAAGCACAGAAATATTCATTTTATTTCTTTTTATTTTATAATTAATTTTAAATTTTCATTTTTATAATTAATATTTTATTTATCAATTTGTTACTTTTTTAACTTTTAAATTATAAATTAAAGTTTCTATGTGGTCAGTGAATTTGAGAACAGCCAAGCACAGAAACATTCATTTTATTTATTTTTATTTCATAATTAATTTTAAATTTTCATTTTTATAATGAATATTTTATTTATTAATTTATTACTCTTTTCTTTTACTTTTAAATTATAAATTAAAGTTTTTCAGTGGTCAGTGAATTTAAGAGAGGTCTGAGTGAATCTTGCAGCTAACATTTCTCTTGAGATTTGCAGAGAAGGGGGAAAGGAGAGTGAATTTTCTGCCAAGCCACCAGCAGTGCATCTGTGCCAGTGTGTGCTGCCCATACCAATGCCAGCCCTGCTGGCAGAGCTGCACAGGGCTGAGGAGCAGCTCATTAATTTGCTGATCACCCTGCAGCTCTCTGCAAACCCCTGACCCTTTCTGCATCCTGCTTTGACTGCAGCACCCAGACTGCAGAATTGTCCTTTTCCTGCTCCCACAGCAGCCAAAATGTTGGAAAGGAGGAGCTGGGGCTGGGGAAAGCACACCTGGCTAAAGACAGACCCACCCTGAGCTGTAGGGCATTGCTTTAACTCCCCACCATTTTAGAGGATTATAACAAATAATTATTTGTTATAATAATAGAATAGAATATTTAATAAATATTGTTATAAAGAATTATTTGTTACAATAATTATTGCTGTGTTTCCCCTCTGAGCCAGGGATCAGTGCTGCAGGAGAGGGGTCCCTGCTGAGCTCAGAGGGCTGGGGCTGCCCTGCTGCTCTCAGCAGCCCCTGCCCCTGAGCACAACCACAGGCAGCAGGAGCCACGGCTCAGGCTCGGTTACAATTTCAAACCAGCACCCTGGGCTTGTTCACAACCTTGATATTAACCAGCACAGTCAAAAAGGAGGAGGGAATTTTATCTGGGTCTTGCACATGGCTGTCTTTCCTAAGGATGTCCTCTGTGCCCCCCTTCCCACCTTTCTGTGGGGATAAATCAAGGGCCAAGGATCTGTTTGTGCAACACAGGAAAGAGCAGGGAGGAGGTTCTGCTCATGGAGCCTCTCCAGGCCAGGGCTGAAGTCATCTGCCAGAAAAAAACCATGTTTAATTACCTGCATTAATATTCAGGTCCTGAAGTGTTCAGCATTTGTATTTATTGGCTTAGAGAAATGAAAGAAGCTTTGCAGAGCATGGCTGCTGACAGCCTGCTCCCCTGAGGCCCTTGCTGAGGGAAGCATTTGCCATTTTGCATACATACATTTATTTTAATTGATTACAATGGGTTGATTGATTCAGTGCAATGAGGTGATTCATTGACAGCTGCAGAAATCAGCTAGGTCAGAGTAAACACATGGGAAAGACAGTTGGTTCACTCTCAGTTTGTTTTCACCTTACATCAGGGGTTCTTTGTCATTTCTTACATTGGGGGTTKGAGCACCTGGTTGGAACAGGGCACTGATGTGACAGAGGAAAGAATTTTGTGGCAGAGGCCACTGAAAACCAAAGCATGGCCATTGCCAGGTGCCCCAGTGTCTCCTCTGAGGCTTCTCAGATCTCTTCTGGCCTCAGATCCACACTGAACTGGGCAGCTCTGCCTGACATCTTCTGTTCCTCACGACTATGGCAGGTTAATGGTCAGAGCTGGAGCAGTGCTGGATTTTGCACTGCTTTCTTCCCATCCCCATGCATGTGGAGATTGCAGCCCCAGTTGTTCCCTCACACCAAAACCATCTCCTGCCACCTTCTGTCTCCCTCTCCCACAGCTCTGAGCTGCTCTTCATCTGAGCCTGCTCATTGCTGGGTTTTCTAGGACATATCAGCATTCCAGAAACCCAAATCAAAGCTGAGGCTGTGACCTCTGAAGGTCCCAGTTGGGAACAAACCAGGCTCAGGCACCACTCTGAGAGGGGGGAGGCCCTGGGGTCCTGGCAATGGATTTGGGGGCTGCTGGAAAGACTTTTCATCACCAATAACTCACCACAGTGGCTGCAGTGGAAGCCAGACCAGCAACATTTGGTTTTCCAAAGCTCACAGACTCAGGGATGTCACCCAGCTCTGAGATTCTGTGATTTAATGCATGAATCCAGAGGTACAGGAGCACCTGTCATTACTAAAAAAATAATTAAATAATAATGAAATAATAGAGTTTGGAAACTGCAAGGTCAAATCAGAACAAAAAAATGGGAGGCTGATGGTTTTGCAGCAAGTGAGCTCATTTCATTCCTGGAAGGGTAGAAGTCTAAACAGTCTGGAAGTGGATATAAACATTGCAAAATACACTGAAGAAAGATGCATTCTAATACTGGAGGAGTAGCATGCCTAAAAATTTCAGCTCTGCAGTAAAGAACTACATGGGTGAAGTCAGGAGCATGACTTAGATTTGGTTATGTGAGTCACTATCAGTGTGTATATATTCATATTTATATTTATATTTATATTTATATTTATATTTATATTTACCAATCATTCAGTTCTAACTCCTGTTGCTGCAGTTGCAGAAGCAATGAACTCTTAGCTGCTTTTGATTTCTTTCTATTTGATCACCCATTCTCCTTCCTTTTCCCTTGGGTTCCCTGCTTGTTAATCTTACAGGTCATGGAGCTTTATTAAAATAACACACCAGGAAGACATTGTTAATTATTAACACAGGCTTTATAGATTTCTTTTCAATAATTTAAACTCATTATGGTCAAAGCTATTACATTAAACACCAGATCAGTTAGTCCAGATGGGATTGCTGACAGGGAATTGTCACTGTAATGTTATCCTGACTTGGAAGGTGTCCATTAATTAACACTTAAAGCCCAAGTTGGAGTCATAAGGAGTTTTTTCTTGCCATCTCACATACAGATTTGTGGGAATCAGAAAAACAGAAACTTCCACAGACACTGAGGGATTTGGTCTGCAGCCTTGAAAGAAGCTTAGATTCTATTATATGTAAATTATACACAAATTACATCTATTAATGTAATATATATTTTTCTAGTTTTCTATTTTTCTATAAAAATATATATTTATATATAAATGCATAAATATGAATGAATTACTTTTTATAATTCATATAACATTTATATTATAATTTATATAATTATATATTATAATATACACATTTCTATATTAATTTCTACAAATAATTTATATAATTTTATATAACTTATTGTTATATATAATTATTATTTTATAATTAATTTATAAA
>NDFG01000189.1:1692-14681 GCA_002167245.1 Sporophila hypoxantha
CGGACACTGGGACACTTTGGACATTGGGGGGACAGATGGACATTGGGGGGGATTGGGGGGACCAGACAGACAGGGGACAGCGACCGTGTGAAAGAGGACCAGACGGACCAGACCATTGTGGGGGGACATTGGGGGTTTTGGGGGAGGGGGACAGGTGCGCTCGGGCGCCGGGCGTGTCCCCAAAATGTCCCAGGTGTGACCCCTCCGTACCCCGCTGTGACCCCGGGGTGACCCCTTCATGACCCCTCTGTGACCCCCTCCGTCTGACCCGGGACCCTGAATGACCCCCGTGTGTTCCTTCCCCCTCCCAGAGTCGCCCCCCGAGGCCTGACCCCGCCCCTTTGCCTGAGGCCCGCCCCCTCCAGCCGCTGCTGCAGCTGCGGCCCGGCGGAGCAGCAACAGGGGGGAGGGGCGGGAACGGGGGGGGAGGGTAAAATGGGGCAGGGGGAGGGGGATAACGAGGGGGAGGGCAAAAATGGGGGGTAAAAGGGGGAGGGGTAAAAATGGACAGGATTGGGGGAGGGAAGACCAAAGGGGGGGCAATATCATGAGGGGGTGGGGGAGGGGGTAAAAATGGGGGAGGGCAAAAACGGGGGGGAAGGGTAAAAACGGGGGGGGGTGATAATGGGGGTGGAGGGAGGCGGCAAAAATGGGGAGGGCAAAACGGGGGGAGGGCGATAACAGGGGTGGGGAAGGTAAAAATGGAGGGAGGTAAAAACGGGCGGGAGGGGTAAAAAATGGTGGGGAGGGTAAAAAGCGGGGGGAAGGCATAACGGGGGGGGCAATAACACGGGTGGGGAGGGCAAGAATGGGGGTGAAAACTCGGGGTGGGGGAGGGGTAAAAATGGGGGTAGGGGCAAAAATGGGGAGGTGGGTAAAATTGGGGGGTAAAAAACGGAGGTGGGGGGAGGGGTTAAAAACGGGGGAGGGGCAAAAGGGGGAAGGGTAAAAATTGGGAGAGGGCAAAAGACGGGGGGGAGGGGCAGGAACGGTGGGGAGGGGGAAAACAGGAGAGGGGCGAACCCAAAATTTGGGTGGGGGAGGCAGAACAAGGGGTGGGGGAGGGGCAAAAAAAGGTGGAGGGGAGGAACCCCAAAATTTGGGTGGGGGAGAGGCAAAAGACAGTGGGAGGGGCAAAATGGGGGTTGGTTGGAGGGCTTAAACCAGAGTGGGGGGGAGGGGCAAATTGGCGGAAGGGCAGAAGGGGGGAGGGGCAAAAATGGAGGTGGGAGGGCAATATGAAGAGTGGGAGGGCAGATCCAGAGGAGTTGGGGAGGGGAACCCAAAAATTTGGTCGGGGGGGAGGGGAAGCCAATAAATGAAAAGGGAGGAAGCTAAAACTTGGGTGGGCGCGGGTCAAAAATGCAAAGGAGGGAGCCAAATGTAGGTGGGGGAGGGTCGGGGCTCTTGACCCCTCCCCTTTCCCCCCCCCTCCCCCCCTCAGGATTGGGGCCCCCCGGAGCTTCAGGCCCCCCCAGAAACGGGTGGGGAGGCCGGGCCGGCGATGGGGGAGGGCGGGGACCGGCTGCGCGTGGACTTCAAGGTGAGGCCCCTCCCCCAAAAAATTCCCCGCCCAAATCACCCCAAATTTCCCCTCCCCCCACCCCAAAAATCCCCCCAAATCACCCCAAAAATTCCCCCCCAAAAATATCCCAATTCCCTCCCCCACCTCTAAGAATCCTCCCAGAATTTCCCCAAAATCGCCCCAAAAAATTCCTCTCCCCACCCAAAAACGTCACCCAAATTCTCCCAAAAATTCACCTCAAGATTCCCCTCCCCCACCCAAAAAATCCCAAATTTCCCCCCAAATCCCCCCCAAAAAAATATCCCAAAATTCCCTCCCTACCCCAAAAATCGCCAAAATTTCTCCAAAAATCGCCCAAAATTTCCCCTCCCCCACCCCCCCCAAAAATTCCCCCAAATTCCCCCAAATTTCCTTTTCCTCACCCCAAAAATCGCCCCAAAATTTCCCCTCCCCCACCCCAAAAATGCCCCAAATTCCCCCAAAAATCCCCCCAAAATTTCCCAATCCTCCACCCCAAAAAGACCCCAAAATTCCCCCAAATTTCCTTAGAAATCCCCCCAAAATTTCCTTTCCTCATCCCAAAAATTGCCCCAAATTTCTCCAAAATTTCCCTCCCCCACCCCAAAATTCCCCCAAAAATTCCCGCCCAAATTTTCCTTTTCCTCACCCCAAAAAATCCCCCCAAAAAATCCCCCCAAAAAATATCCCCAAAATTATGCCCAAATTTCCCTCCCCACCCTAAAAAATTCACCCCCAAATTCCCCCAAATCCCCCAAAAAATTTCCTTTTCCCCATCCCAAAAATGCGCCCCCAAATTCCCTCCCCCACCCCGAAAAAATCACCCTAAATTTTCCCCCCCCACCCAAAAATTCACCCAAAATTTCCCCCAAAATCCCCCAAAATCCCCCCCCCCACCCCTAAAATTGGCCCCAAATTCCCCCAAATTTCCCTTAAGAAATGCCCCCAAAATTTCTTTTCCTCATCCCAAAAATTGCCCCAAAATTCTCCTCCCCCCCACCCTGAAATTCACCCTGAATTCCTCCCCCACCCCAAAAATCCGCCAAATTTTTTTTTCCCCAAAAATCCCCCCAAAATTCCCAAATTTCCCCTCCCCCACCCCAAAATACTATGCCAAAATTTCCGCCTCCCCACCCTAAATTATCACCCTCAAATTTCCCCAAATTTCCCCCTAAAATTTTCCTTTTCCTCATCCCAAAAATCGCCCCAGAATTCTACTCCCCCACCCTGAAATTCACCCAAAATTTCCCTCCCCCAACCCCAAAATTTCCCCCAAATTTCCCCCCAAAATTTCCTTTTCCTCATCCGAAAAATCGCCCCAAAATTCGCCTCCCCACCCTGACAATTACACCCAAAATTTCCCCTCCTCCACCCCAAATTTCCCCCCCAAATTTTCCTTTTCCTCACCCAAAAAATCCCCCAAAATTTCCTTTTCCTCATCCCAAAATGTCCCCCAAAATTTCCCCTCCCCCACCCTAACAAATTAACTCAATTAATTCCCCCAAAATTTTCCCCAAAAATCCCCCGCAAAATTTCCTTCCTCATCCCAAAAAATCACCCCAAAATTCCCCAAATTGCCCCAAAAATCACCCCAAAATTCCTCTCCCACCCCCAAAAATCGCCCCAAAATTCTCCTCCCCCACCCTGAAAATTCACCCTGAATTTCCCTCCCCACCCAAAAATTCCCCAAATTTCCCAAAAATCCCCCAAAAATTCCCCCAAATTTCCCTTCCCCCACCCCAAAATTATTGCAAATTTCCCCTCCCCCACCGCGAGAATTTCACCCCCCAAAATTTCCCCAAATTTCCCCCTAAAATTTCCTTTTTCCTCATCCCAAGAAATCGCGCCCAAATTCCCCTTCCCCCACCCCAAAAAATCCCCCCCAAATCGCCCCAAAATGTCCCAAATTTCCCCTCCCCCACCCCTAAAATGCGCCCAAATTGCCCCAAATTTCCCCTTAAGAAATGCCCCCAAATTCCGCCTTTTTCTCATCCCAAAAATTGCCCAAAATTGTCCCCTCCCCCAGCCCGAAAATATCCCAAAAATCTCCCAAGAATTCCTTTCCCTCATCCCCAGAAATTTCCCCCAAATTTCCCCAAAAATCCCTCCAAATTTCCTTTTCCTCATCCCCAAATGGCCCCGCAAAATTCCCCATCCCCCACCCAAAAATCCCCCCCAATCAGCCCAAAATGGCCCCCAAATTTCCCCTACCCCACCCCAAAATTCACCCTAAAATTCCCTTCCCCCACCCTAAAGAGAATCAATCCAAAATTCTTGAGATCTTGCCCCTCTCCCACACCAAAATTTCCCCAAATTCCCCCAAAAACCCTCCCAAAATTTCCGTTTTCCTCATTTCCCAAAATGTATCCCAAATTTCCCCTCCCCAACCCCAAAAATCACCCCAAAATTCCCCCAAATTTCCCCCCAAAATTTCCTTTTCCTCCCCCCAAAAATCACCCCAAAATTTCCCCTCCCCCACCCCAAAATTCCCCCAAATCCCCCCAAAAATCGCCCCAAATTTCCCCTCCCCCAGCCCGAAAATATCCCACAAATCTCCCCAAAAATTTCCTTTCCCTCATCCCAAAAATGGCCCAAAATTCCCCTCCCCCACCCTAAAAAATCAACTCAAAATTCCCCCAAATTTCCCCAAAAATATCCCAAAAATTCCCCCAAAATTTTCTTAAAATCCTCCAAAAATTCCTAAAAATTGCCCCCCAAAAAATCCCCAAATTCCCAAAAACATTTTCCCCCGAACGCTCCAAAACTCCCCCCAAAAATCCAAAATTCCTCAAAATTCTCCCCAAAATTGCTGAATTCCCAGAATCCCCCAAAATTTCTGCCAAAATTTCCTAAAATTCCTCCAAAATCTGCAAAAATTGCCTGAAATTCCCCACATTTCTCCCAAAATTCCCCAAATTCCCCAAATTTCCCCAAAATCCCCACAAAATTCCCTCAAAATTCACCCAAAATTCTCTGAAAATTTCTTAAATTTCCTCCATATTTCTCTAATTTGCGCTTTTCACCCCAAATTTGCGTTTTTCACCCCAAATTTTATGGGGTTTTTCTCCAAATTTTGCATTTTTCACCCCAAATTTTGCTTTTCCCCAAATTTTGAAATTTTTTACCCCTGAATTTTGTGGTTTTCATCCCAATTTTTGTGGATTTTGTCCCAAATTTTGACGTTTTTGTCCCCGAATTTTTTGGTTTTTTCCCCAAATTTTGTATTTTTCACCCCAATTTTTTCATTTTTCACCCCAAATTTTATGGTTTTTTTCCCCAAATTTTGTATTTTTCACCCCAAATTTTTTGGTTTTCACCCCAAATTTTTCTTTTTTCACCCCAAAATTCTTTTTTTTTTCCCCAGGAGGACTTGGCCCTGGACAACATTAGGGTTTTTGGGGTTATTTTTGGGGCTATTTTTGGGGGTTTTGGGGTCCTGACCCCAAATTTTGAATTTTTCACCCCAAATTTCTGGTTTTCCCCAAATTTTGAATTTTTTTTACCCCTGAATTTTGTACTTTTCATCCCAAATTTTGAGGTTTTCTCCCCGAATTTTTTGGTTTTCACCCCAAATTTTTTTGGTTTTTAAGCCCAAAGTTTTCATTTTTCACCCCAAATTTTATGGGTTTTTCCCCAAATTTTGTATTTTTCACCCCAAATTTCTGGTTTTCCCCAAATTTTATATTTTTTTACCCCTGAATTTTGTGGTTTTCACCCCAATTTTTGTGGATTTTGTCCCAAATTTTGACTTTTTGTCCCCGAATTTTTTGGTTTTCACCCCAAATTTTTTTGTTTTTAAGCCCAAATTTTTCATTTTTCACCCCAAATTTGATGGTTTTTTCCCCAAATTTTGTATTTTTCACCCCAAATTTTGCATTTTTCACCCCAAATTTTGTACTTTTCACCCCAATTTCTGTGGGTTTTGTCCCAAATTTTTTATTTTTCACCCCAAATTTTATGGGTTTTTTCCCCAAGTTTTTTTGTTTTTAAGCCCAAAATTTGCGTTTTTCACCCCAAAATTCTTTTTTTTTTCCCCAGGAGGACTCAGCCCTGCACAACATCTGGGTTTTTGGGGTCATTTTTGGGGCTATTTTTGGGGTTTTTGGGGTGCTGACCCCAAATTTTGCATTTTTCACCCCAAATTTTGCTTTTCCCCTCAAATTTTGTATTTTTTACCCCTGAATTTTGTGGTTTTCACCTCAATTTTTGTACTTTTCACCCCAATTTTCGTGGGTTTTGTCCCAAATTTTGACGTTTTTGTCCCAATTTTTGAGGTTTTCACCCCAAATTTTATGGCTTTTCCCCCAAATTTTTCTTTTTTCACCCCAAATTTTGCTTTTTTCACCCCAAATTTTGCTTTTCCCCCCAAATTTTGAATTTTTTTTACCCCTGAATTTTGTACTTCTCATCCCAAATTTTGAGGTTTCCTCCCCGAATTTTTTGGTTTTCACCCCAAATTTTTTTTGGTTTTTAAGCCCAAATTTTTTATTTTTCACCCCAAATTTGATGGTTTTTTCCCCAAATTTTGTATTTTTCACCCCAAATTTTGTATTTTTCCTCCCAAATTTTGCAATTTTTACCCCAATTTTGTGGTTTTCCTCCCAAATTTTGCATTTTTACCCCAAATTATTTCATTTTTCACCCCAAATTTTATGGGTTTTTTCCCCAAATTTTGTATTTTTCACCCCAAATTTTGCATTTTTCACCCCAAATTTTATGGTTTTTTCCCCAAATTTTGTATTTTTCACCCCAAATTTTGTATTTTTCACCCCAAATTTCTTTTTTTTTTCCCCAGGAGGACTCGGCCCTGAACAACGTTTCGGTTTTTGGGGTCATTTTTGGGGCTATTTTTGGGGTTTTTTGGGCTGCTGACCCCAAATTTTATGTTTTTTTCCCCAAATTTTTTTGGTTTTAAGCCCAAAATTTGCATTTTTCACCCCAAATTTTGTGGTTTTCCTCCCAAATTTTGTATTTTTCACCCCGATTTTTGTGTTTTTTCCCCTCGATTTTAACTTTTACCCCCCAAATTTTGAGGGTTTTCCCTCCAATCTTTCCATTTTTCACCCCAAATTTTATGGGTTTTACCCCAAATTTTTTTGTTTTTAAGCCCAAATTTTGCATTTTTCACCCCAAATTTTGCTTTTCCCCTCAAATTTTGAATTTTTTTACCCCTGAATTTTGTACATTTAATCCCAAATTTTGAGGTTTTCTCCCTGAATTTTTTGGTTTTCACCCCAAATTTTTTATTTTTCACCCCAAATTTTATGGTTTTTTCCCCAAATTTTGCATTTTTCACCCCAAATTTTTTTGTTTTTAAGCCCAAAATTTGCGTTTTTCACCCCAAATTTCTGTTTTCCCAGGAGGACTCGGCCCTGGACAACGTGTGGCTGATGGGGGGGCTCAGCATCCTCTCCTCGGTCCCCGTCTCTGCCCCCCTCGTTTGTCTGCTCTGCGCCAGCAAAGGCCAACACCAGGTACAGGAACCCCAAAAAACCCCAAATTCACCCCAAAATCCCCAAAACCTAAAAAATCCTGAAATCCCCCAAAAAAACCCCGCGAAAATCCCAAAATTCGCTGATTTTTTAGGGATTTTTGAAGGTTTAAAACCGATTTTTAATGGATTTTTTTAATGGATTTTTGGGGGATTTTTAAAGGTCTGGGATCGAGGAGCCCCAAAAATCCCAAAAATTCTCCCCAAAAAACCCCAAATCCCAAAATCCCCAAAAAAACCTCAATGAAAATCCAAAATTTGATGATTTTTGAAGGATTTTTTGAGGGATTTTTTCAAGTGTTGGGGATTTTGGGATTGAGGGGCCCCAAAAAAGCAGAAAAAACCCAGAATTCCCAAAAATTAAAAAAAAATCCCAAAATCCCCAAAAAATCCTCAAGAAATCCCCATGAAAATCCCAAAATTTGCTGTTTTTTATGGATTTTTGGGGGATTTTTGAGGCATTTCAGAGGTTTAGGCTTTGCAAATTTTGGGTTTGAGGAGCCCCAAATCCCAGAAAAAAACCCCAAATTAACAAAAGTCCCCAAAACCTAAAAAAATCCTGAAATTCCCAAAAAAACCCCCGCGAAAATCCCAAAATTCGGTGATTTTTTTAGGGATTTTTGAGGTTTTAAATTGATTTTTAATGGATTTTTTTAATGGGATTTTTGGGGGATTTTTAAAGGTCTGGGATCGAGGAGCCCCAAAAATCCCAAAAATTCTCCCCCAAAAAACCCCAAATTCACCCCAAATCCCCAAAATCAAAAAAATCCTGAAATCCCCAAAAAAAACCCCGCAAAAATCCCAAAATTTGCTGATTTTTTAGGGATTTTTGAAGGTTTAAAATCGATTTTTAATGGATTTTTTAGGGATTTTTGGGGAATTTTTAAAGGTTTGGGATCGAGGAGCCCCAAATCCCAAAAAAAAACCCCCAAATTCACCCCAAATCCCCAAAACCTAAAAAATCCTGAAATCCCCCCAAAAAAACCCCGCGAAAATCCCAAAATTTGCTGATTTTTTAGGGATTTTTGAGGGTTTTAAATTGATTTTTAATGAATTTTTTAGGGATTTTTGGGGAATTTTTGGGGATTTTTGGGGATTTTCGGGTCTCACCCGTTGCAGTTCCAGCTGTGCCCAGCAGGGGGAGCTTTTCTCCCATTTTATTCCATTTTGGGGCCATTTTGTTCATTTTTAACGGGATTTTTGGGGATTTTTTTGGGTTTTTTTGGGAATTTTGGGATTTTTGGTTTCTCACCTGTGCCCTCACCTGTTCCCTCAGCTGGTGCTGTGCCAGCTGTGCCCAGAAGGGGGAGCGTTTCTCCCATTTTATTCCATTTTGGGTCCATTTCACTCATTTTTAATGGGATTTTTGGGGTATTTTTTTGGGATTTTTTTGGTGATTTTTAGAAAAAAAATTTAGTGTTTTTTTAGGATTTTGTGGGATTTTTTGGGGGATTTTCGGGTCTCACCCATTGCAGTTCCAGCTGTGCCCAGCAGGCGGCGCTGAGTCACTTCTCAGCCATTTTGGGGCTGTTTCGCTCATTTTTAACGGGATTTTTGGGATTTTTTGGGATTTTTTTTGGGAATTTCGGGATTTTTGGTTTCTCACCTGTGCCCTCACCTGTTCCCTCACCCATTGCAGTTCCAGCTGTGCCCAGCAGGGGCAGCTTTTCTCCCATTTTATTCCATTCTGGGGCCATTTTGCTCATTTTTAATGGGATTTTTTGGGGATTTTTTGGGATTTTTTTTGGGAATTTCGGGATTTTTGGTTTCTCACCTGTGCCCTCACCTGTCCCCTCAGCTGGTGCTGTGCCAGGTGTGCCCAACAGGGGGCGCTTTTCATCCATTTTATTCCATTTTGGGGCCATTTCGTTCATTTTTAACGGGATTTTTTGGGGATTTTTTGGGGATTTTTTTGGGATTTCGGTGTTTCTGTGCCCTCACCTGTCCCCTCACCTGTTCCCTCAGCTGGTGCTGTGCCAGGTGTGCTGCCAACCCTTCCACAGCTTCTGCCTGGGCGCGGGGGAGGCGCCGGGGCCGGGCCAGGCCGAGGGCTGGAGCTGCCGGCGCTGCCGCAGCTGCGGGGTCTGCGCCAGGAGGGGGCGCCACAACAAGGTGGGCAACACACCTGGGGGGGGAAATTGCACCGGGGAGGGGAAAAACACAATATGGCCTGGACGGCGTTTAAAATGTCCAACTGGAGTATCATTCCTCACCCCCAATTCAATCTTCGGTGGCACCCCGATGGAATTGGGCTCTCTTAATGTGGAATTTTGCCGCGGGTCCCTGAACAGATTTTTGCCGGGATTTTTGATGGCGTTGTTCCCCGCGAGCGCGCTGCTGGCATGTGCGGCTGCCTTGCCGCCGCTGTTTCTCTACCATCTGCAGGCTGCCGTCTTGTGGCCCACGTCCTCGGGACTTGGCCGTCTGGAACGAGTGCCGGGTCATAGAGAAGCTAGGAGATTTTGGGGAAAATCTGTGTGGAAAATCGGAATTTTGAGGGTTGGGGGAAATTCTTGGGGGGGAGCACTCTCTCGGGGGGTTTTGATCTTTGCACGGATTTCTTTGGCGAGTTTGAGATTTTTTGCGGATTTTCGGGGCGAATTTGGGTTTTTTAGGGGATTTTGGGGCAATTTTGGGGGATTTTTGGGGAGTTTGGGAATCTGTTGGAGGTGTTTTGGGAGCCGATTTTTGGGGGGTTTGTGTACAATTTGAGTGAGGCGAATTTGGGGGAAATTTGTGGATTTTGGGGATTGGGGGGGTTTTGAGGAATTTTTTTTGGGATTTTAGGGGGAATGTTGGGGAATTTTTGGGATTTGGCTCTGGGAATTTTGGGGGCATTTGGGAAAATTTTTTAGCAGTTGGAGGGACATTGTGTTTTTGGATGGTTTACTGAGGGGATTTTTCGGGATTTTAGGAGATTTTTTGGATGTTGGGAAAATTGGAAAAATCCAAAATTTTGAGGTGGTTTCTCTCGGGGTGGACAATTTGAGGAAATTTGGGGCACTATTTTGCATTATTTACCGGGAATTTGAGGTTTGAGAATTTGGGGCGAATTTTGGGGAGTTTTGGCGGATTTTGGGGAATTTTGGGGGATGTTGGCGGATTTGGGATAATTTTTCAGGAATTTGAGGGAAATTTTGTGGATTTTGGGGGAGTTTTTGGGGGATTTGAGGGATTTTTCGGGGATTTTGGGGGGGAATTTGGGGGTTTTTAGGGATTTTGGGGAATTTTGGGGGGATTTCTGGGGGATTTTGGGAAAATCGGGGAAAATCCAAATTTTGGGGGGGATTTTGGGGAAATTTGGGGTAACTTTGGGGTAACTTTGGGGTGGTTTTTGGGGTAATTTTGGGGATAAATCTGGGGCGGTTTTTGGGGTAACTTTGGGGTGATTTTGGGGGCAATTTTTGGGGTAATTTTGGGGATATTCTGGGGCAATTTTTGGGGTAATTATGGGGCAGTTTTGGGGTAATTTTGGGATAATTTTGGGGATATTTTGGGCTAATTTTCGGGGATTTTGGGGCGGTTTTTGGGGTAATTTTGGGGATATTTTGGGTTGGTTTTTGGGGATAATTCTGAGGTGATTTTGGGTGAATTTGGGGTCATTTTTGGGAGATCTCACTGCCGATTTTGGGGCAGTTTTTGGGGTGATTTTGAGGTGATTTTGGGGTGGTTTTGGGATAATTCTGGGGCGGTTTTTGGGATAATTTTGGGGCAATTTTGGGGCGGTTTTTGGGGTAACTTTGGGGTAATTTTGGGGATATTTTGGGGATATTTTGGGGATAATTCTGGGGCGGTTTTTGGGATAATTTTGACGTAATTTTGGGGTTATTTTGGGGTGGTTTTTGGGGTAATTCTGGGGATATTTTGGGGTAATTTTGGGGATAATTTGGGGGTAATTTTGGGGTAACTTTGGGGTAATTTTGGGATAATTCTGGGGTGGTTTTTGGGGTAATTTTGGGGTAATTTTGGGGATATTTTGGTGTGGTTTTGGGATAATTTTGGGCCGTTTTTGGGGCAATTTTGGGGATATTTTGGGGCGGGTTTTGGGGTAATTTTAGGGATATTTTGGGGCGGTTTTGGGATAATTTGGGGGATATTTTGGGGTATTTTTGGGGTAACTTTGGGATAATTTTGGGGCGGTTTTGGGGTAACTTTGGGTGGTTTTGGGATAATTCTGGGGCGATTTTTGGGATAATTTTGACGTAATTTTGGGGTTATTTTGGAATGGTTTTTGGGGTAATTCTGGGGATATTTTGGGGTAATTTTGGGGATAATTTGGGGGTAATTTTGGGGTAACTTTGGGGTGGTTTTTGGGGCAATTTTGGGGTAATTTTGGGGATATTTTGGGGTGGTTTTTGGGGTAACTTTGGGGCAGTTTTGGGATAATTTTGGGGCGGTTTTTGGGCTAATTTTGGGAATATTTTGGGGTGGTTTTGGGCTAATTTTGCGGCAACTTTGTGGTGATTTTTGGGATAATTTTGGGGCGGTTTTGGGGGTAACTTTGGGGATATTTGGGGTGGTTTTGGGATAATTTTGGGGCTATTTTGGGGTAACTTTGGGGATATTTTGGGGTGGTTTTAGGGGCGGTTTTGGGATAATTCTGGGACGGTTTTTGGGGTAATTTTGGGGCAATTTTGGGGATATTTTGGGGCGGGTTTTGGGATAATTTTGGGGCGGTTTTGGGATAATTTTGGGGCGGTTTTTGGGCTGATTTTGGGGATATTTTGGGGTGGTTTTGGGCTAATTTTGCGGCAACTTTGTGGTGATTTTTGGGATAATTTTGGGGCGGTTTTGGGGGTAACTTTGGGGATAATTTTGGGGATATTTTGGGGCAGTTTTGGGGGTAACTTTGGGCATTTTTGGGGTGTTTTTTTGGATAATTTTGGGCGGTTTTTGGGGTAACTTTGGGCGTTTTTGGGTCTCCCAGGTGTGCTGGGGCTGCCGGAGCTGCGGGACCCCCGAGGGGGGGGAGGGGCGGGACCCCCCCTGCGGGCTCTGCCCCCCCCCCGAGCCAGTGTTGAGGGAGGGTGACGGAGGAGGGGGAATTTGGGGGATTTGGTCAAAATTTGCCGGAGAATTTTAAAAGGATTTTGGGTGTTTGGAGGGATTTGGCTGGTTGGGGGCGTTTGGGAGTTTTGGGGGGTTTGGGGGAATTTGGTCCTTGCGAATTTAAAGATTTTGGTGGATTTGGGGATTTTGGTCACATTTGCGGCGGTATTGGGAGATTTTGGGGTTTGGGGGGAATTAAAGAATTGTTGGCGGGTTTTGAGGGATAAGATTTGGGGGAGGTTTTGGTCAAATTTGTGGGTTTGGGGGATTTTGGGGGTTTGGGGGGAATATTCTTTGAGGAAGTGGTGAGAGTGTGGAGAGAGTGTGGTTGATTAGATTTTGAGGGATTTGCGGGAATTTGTGGAGATTTTTGGGAGATTTTATTGGGGGATTTGCGGGATTTAAAGACTTTTGGCGGGATTTGGGGGGATTTGGTCAAATTTTGGCAGTTTGGGGAGAGTTTTGGGGTTTGCGTGAATATTGGTGAGATTTTTTGTGGATTTTGGGGGGGATTTAAAGGATTTTGATGGATTTTGAGGGGATTTGGGGGTTCTTTGTGGGAATTTGGGTGGCGCTTATGGTTCGGTAAATTTTCGGGGAATTGGGCGAGAATTTGGGATAGGGTAAATTTTTGGGAATTTTGGGATCTTTTTAAGAGTTGGAGGGGATTTCAGGAATTTTTGGGCGAATTCTGGTGCGTCAATTTATTGAGGTGAGTTTATTAATATTGTGCGCCCCTTTCCGCGGATCCCCTGGTTATATACGGTGGGGTGGATTGGGAGACAGTGTGACTTTCTGTTTTTGCGCTGTAGGCTATTGTAAAGGGCTGTTTTACCAATACAAAAGGAGGGCTCCCAGCCCTGGCTAGGTTGTGAGCAATACAAAAAGAACCACTAACAAAACAGG
>NDFG01000189.1:29644-41896 GCA_002167245.1 Sporophila hypoxantha
GAAAAAATTCACAGAACAAGGAAGACAAATCAGACATAATTTCCCCGGCCCGGCGGAAGTCCGTGGATAAAATGAGGGAAGAGAGCCAAAATTGGCTGGGTGCCCAGCGCACAACAACTCGGTTATGTTACAAAATGGTGGGAAGGAAATTATGGGAAAAAAGTTGAAAAAAAAATTTCGGAAAAATTTTGAGAGAGGAACAAATTACCATGTGGAGCCCCAGATATAATTTTGCACGCGCGAGGAGAAATCTCAAAAATTTGGGGGTGAATTTAAAGAAAATATTAGAGGGAAATATCCAGAAAAGGTGGCCAACCTTGGATCGAATAAATAATACCTTGGGGGAAAATCCTGAAAAATTGGGAGGAAATTGCAAAAAATGTCGGAGGAAAAACTAAAAAAAAAATTGGTGGAGAATGGAAAAAAAAACTGTTGAGGGAAAATCCCCAAAATTTCTGGAGAAAGAAAAAACCAAAAAATTTGAGAAAGAAAAATCCTAAAAAACTGTGGGGAAAAAATCCTAAAAATATGGGGAAAAAACCAAAAAATTTGGGAAATCTTCAAAAAATTGGGAAAAAAAATCCCAGAAAAATTTGGGAAAAACCAAAAAATTCTGGGGGAAAAATCCTAAAAAATTTAGGAAAAAATCCCAAAAAATTTAAGAAAAAAATCCCCAAAATTTGGGGCAAAAAAATTCAAAAATTTTGGCGGAAAAAAACCAGGAAAATTTAGGAATAAATCCCAAAAATTTAGGAAAAAATCACAAAAAATTGGAAAAAAAATTTCAAAAATTTAGGAAAAAATTCCCAAAAAATTTGGGATTAAAAATTCAAAAATATTTGGGAAAAAGCCACAAAATTTGGTGAAGAAATCTGAAAAACATTTTGAAAAAAACCCAAAAAATTTTGAGGGAAAAAATAAAAAAATTTGGGAAAAACCAAAAAAAATTTGGCGGAAAAACTCAAAAAAATTTGGGGAAAAAAATACAAAAAAATTTGGGAAAAAACCGCCAGAAAGTTTTAGGAAAAAAATCCCAAAAATTAGGGAAAAAATCACAAAAAAATTGGGAAAAAAAATTCAAAAAAATTTAGGAAAATTCCCCAAAAAAAATTTGGGAAAAAAAAATCAAAAATATTTGGGAAAACGCCACAAATTTGGAAAGAATTCTGAAAAACATTTGCCAAAAACCAAAATCTTGGGGAAAAAAGTCCTAAAAAATTTGGCGGGAAAAACAAAAAAAATTTGCAGAAAAAATCTCAAAAAATTTGGGGGAAAAAATCCTTAAAAGTTTATTAAAACCAAAAGAATTTAGGAAAAAAATCCCAAAATTTTGGCAGGTTTTAAAATCCCCAAAAAAATTTTGGGAAAAATCAGCAAAAAATTTAGGAAAAATTCCTAACAAATATTGGTAAATTTGGGGAAAAACAAAAAAAATATTGGGAGAAAAAATCCCAAGAAATTTGGGAAAGAACCAAAAAATTTGGACAAAAAAATCCCAAAAAATTTTGGGGAAAAATTCCCAAACAATTTGGGAGAAAAAAAATCCCAAAAAACTTGGGGAAAAACCAAAAAAATTTGGGGGAAAAAATTCAAAAAAATTTGGGAAAAAACAAAAAAAATTGGGAAAAAATCTGAAAAACGTTTGGGAAAAAACCAAAAAATGTGGGGAAAAAGTCCTGAAAAATTTGGGAAAAAATACCCAAAAATTTGGAAAAACCCAGAAAATTTGGGGAAAAAATCCTAAATAATTTGGAGGAAAAAAATTTTAAAAAATTCGGGAAAAAATGAAAAAATTTGGGAAAAAATCCGGAAAACATTTGGAAAAAACCCAAAAAATGTGGGGAAAAAGTCCTAAAAAATTTGGGAAAAAATCCCAAAAAATTTGGGAAAAAACCATAAAATTTGGGGAAAAAATCCCAAAAAATTAGGGGAAAACCAAAAAAATTTGGTGAAAAAATCCCGTAAAATTTGGGGAAAAAAAATAAAAAAAATTTGGGGAAAACCAAAAAAATTTGAGGTAAAAAAATTCCAAAAAATTTGAAGAAAAACCCAAAAAATTTGGGGGAAAAATCCCCCAAAACTTGGGTAAAACCAAAAAAATTTGGAGAAAAAATCCAAAAAAATCAGGGGAAAAAATAAAAAACCATTTGGGAAAAACCCCCCAAAATTTGGGAGAAAATAAAAAAAAAATTGGGGAAACAGTCCCCAAAAATTTGGGGAAAAAACCAAAAAATATGGGAAAAAATCCTCAAAAAATTAGGAAAAACAAAAAAAATTTCGGAAAAAATCCCCAAAAATTTGGAAAAAACCCCAAAAATTTCGGAAAAAATCCAAAAAACATTTGGGAAAAAACAAAAAAATTTGGGGATAAAATCCCAAAAAATATGGGAAAAAATCCCAAAAAATTTGGGAAAAACCCAAAAAATTTGGGGAAACAATCCCAAAAAATTTAGGAAAAAACCCCAAAAAATTGGGGAAAAAAATCCCTAGAAATTTAGGAAAAAACCCAAAACATTTGGGGAAAAAATCCCCCAAAAGTTGGAAAAAATCTCAAAAATTGGCGGAAATGTGGGCGGGGGGTTCCCCAAAATGGGGGTGTTTGGGGTCCCCCCAATTTGGGTCTGGGGTCCCACGCTGCCCCTCCCCCAGCAGGAGTTCGCTCAGGACGTGGCCGCCGTGCTGCTCCGGGGGGGGAGGGGCGGCACAAGCCCCGCCCCCAGCCCAGGCTCCGCCCCCAGCCCCGCCCCCAGCCTGGACGCAGCCCGGGAGCTGTTCCTGAAGGTGGGGGAGGGGTCTTAAAATTGGGGGAGGGGCTTAAAAATGAGGGGAGTGGCCTAAAAATTGGGGAAGGCCAAAAATTTTGGGGAGGGGCTTAAATGGGGGGTGTGGCCAACAAAATGGGGAGGGGGAGGGGAAGAAATTGGGGGCGGCCTCAAAAATTGGGGGGAGGGGCAAAAAATTGGGAAGGTCTCAAAAACTGGGGGGGAAGGGGCTTGAAAAAAAATGGGGAGGGCCTCAAAATTGGGAAGGGGAGGGCAAAAATGGGCGGAGTGTCTAAAATGGGGAGGGGAAAAATGGGGAGGAGGAGCTTAACAATGGGGGAGGGGCTTAAAGATGAGGGGGAGGGATCTCAAATTAGAGGTGAGGGGGCTTAAAATAGGGAGGGGGTCCTAAAATTGGGGAGGGGCAACTCAAAAATTGGGGAGGGGCCTTCTGGAAATTGGGGAGGGAGGGAACAAAAAAGAATTGGGGGTTGTGGCCCTGAATTCGGGGGTGGAGCTTAAAAATGGGGAGTGCGTCTCTGAATTGGCGGGCATGGCTATAAAATTAGGGTGCGGTGGCCTTTCAAAATCTGCGGCTGAAGCTTCAAAATTGGGGGTGGGCTTCCAGTTTGGAGGAGGTGTGGAGCCTAAAATTTGGGGGTTGGGGCTTTAAATTGGAGGGGATGGAGCCTCAAAATTGCAGCAGGGGAGCTTTAAAATCGTGGCAGGGGCCTTAAAATTGGGGAAGGGGTCTCCGAATGGAATTGGGGCCTTCCAAAAAATTGGGAGAGATCTTTAAAATTGGGTCGGGGTTTAAGCTTGGTGGGCGGAGCCTCAAAATTGTGGGCGGCTTCAACTATAAAGGGGTGGGGGCTTCAAAATTGGGAGGAGGTCTCCAGGTTTGAGGGAGGCGGCCTTTAAAATGGGGGGCGTGGCCTTTCATAATTAGGGAGGGGGTTTTAAAAATTGGCGGGCGTGGCCTCATAAATGGGGGAGGTGAGTTTAAAATGGAGGCATGCCTTCATAATTAGGAGAAGGGGGTTTAAAATTGGCGGGGTGGCCTCATAATTGGAGGGAGGGGCTTAAAAACACATCAAGCAATTTTAAAATGGGGTGCGGTGCTCGAAAGTTGAGGGCGTGGCTTTAAAACGAGGGCGTGGCCTCAAAATGAGAGGGCGAGGTTTCATGAAATGATGGGAGGAGGGCCTGCAAAAAGTCGGGCGGGGCTTTTTAAAATGGGGTGGCGGTGGCTGACGAGGGTGGGGGGGGGCAAAAATGGGTGGAGGGGCTTAAACAAGTCGGTAGGGGGAGGGGGATTTTTGGGGGGTGGGGCAGGGGGGCCCCAGCCTCACCGCATGCCCCGCCCCCTTCCCCCACTGAATGGCGGGGCTTCCCCTGGTTCGACCGCCCTGCGACCCCAAAATTTGGAGCCCCCCCCAGAAGCCCCAGCGTGAGTGCGGGGGTTCCAGGTAATTTTGGGTGGATTTTGGGGAGCATCTTGGGGGCCCAGGTGGATTTTGTGGGGGATCTGGGGGGTCCCGGAGTGGAATTTGGGGGTTTGCGGTGGATTTTGGGGGTCCTAGGTGGATTTTGGGGTGTTTATGGGGGGTCCCAGGTGGATTATGGGGGATTTGGGGGGGGGTTGGGGGTCCCAAGTGCATTTTGGGGAGGTCTAGGGGGTCCTGTGAGTGGATTTTGGGGGATTTGCGGGGGCGTTGTTCGGTGGGGATTTTTGGGCTTCCCAGCGTTGGATTTTGGGGGTTTGGGTGGATTTTGGGGGTCCCAGTGATTTGGGGCAGGATTTGGGGTTCCCAGGTGATTTTGGGGCTTCCCACGTGGATTTGGGAGGGATTCTTGGGGGTCCTGCGAACGTGAATTTTTGGGGTTCCAGGTGGATTTTGTTGGGGGATTTTGGGTGGTCTCAAGGTAGATCTTGGGAAAGATTTGGGAGGGTCCCAGGTGGTTTGGGGGGGCATGGGTCCCAGGGTGGATTTTTGCGGTTCTGGATGGGATTTTGGGGAAAATTAGAGGGTTCCTGGGGGGGAATTGGGTCATTTTGGGGAGGTCCAGGTGAGACTATTAGGGGGCTCCCAGGTGGATTCTTGGTGAGGATTTGGGGAGGTCCAGGTGGATCTTGTTGGAATTTTGGGGGTTCCCAGTGGCGGAATTTTGGGGAGGGACTTTGGGGCGGTCCCAGGTGGAGGTTTTGGGGGGGGCCAGTGGATGTTGGGGGATTTTGGGGTGGATTTGCGGGGTATAGAGTGGATTTTTCTTGGGGACATCTTGGAGGTTTCAGGTAGATTGGGGGGTTCCAGTGGATTTTGGGTTCTGGGTGGATTTTGGGCGGTACCCAGTGGCATTTGGGGGAATTTGGGCGGAGTTCCCAGGTGGATTTGGGGTTCTGGGTGGATTTTGGGGGGTCCCAGGTGGATTTTGGGGGGAATTTGGGGGGTCCCAGGTGGATTTTGGCGGTTCTGGGTGGATTTTGGGGGCGCTCCCAGCGTGGAATATTTGGGTGAGGATCTTGGGGTTCCCAGTTGGATTTTGGGTTCTGGATGGATTTTGGGGAAATTAGAGGTTTCCTGGGTGGAATTGGGCAATTTGGGGGGTCCCCAGGGTGGATTTTGGGGGAATTTGGTGGTTTTTTTGGGTTCTGGAAGGGATTTGGGAGGATTTTGGGGGTCCCAGGTGGTTTGGGGAGGATTTTTGGGTTCCCAGGTGTGTATTTTGGGGGGTCCCAGGTGGATTTTGGGAGAGGATGTTTGGGGGGTCCAAGTGGATTTTGGGAGCAGGGATTTGGGGGTCCCAGGTGGATTTCTGGGCGGTAGCTTACCCCGCCCTTTCCCCCAGCGGAGGCCCCGCCCCTCCCCGTGGAGCCGCCCATCCAAGTAGACCAACACCTACGCCAGGTGCGCCTGGAGCCGGCCCCGCCCCTCTCAGGTGAGTTTGGCCACGGCCCACCCCTGGCCACGCCCACCCGCCCACACGGGTGAGATTTGCAAGCCCAAAACACCTGAAGGGAGCCACGCCCACTTTGGAGCAAAGCCCACGGCCCACTCTGAGCTCACTGAGCCTCACTGAACAAAGCCACGCCCCACTTCTGAGCTCATACTGTGCAAGCACGGCCACTCTGAGCTCATGTGTGCCACTCAAGCCACGCCCACTTATGAGCTCCTGACCAAGGCCACGCCCACTTCTGAGCTTTATCTGTGTAAGCCACGCCACTACTGAGCTCGCACTGACCAGCCACGCCACACTCATGAGCTCATCTCACTAAGCCACGCCACTCTGAGTTCACCTGTGGCAAGCCCCGCCCACTCTGAGCTCAACCTGTTGCAAGACCACGCCCACTCTAGTCATCTCCACTAAAGCCACGCCCACTCTGAGCTCATCTCACTAAGCCACGCCCACTCTGAGCTCTCCTGACCAAGCCACGCCCACTCTGAGCTCAGCTGTGCCCGCGTGGGCGTGGCCCCGCGCTGACCCCGCCCCCTTTTCCCCGCCCAGGTGAGGAGGGGGCGGAGCCAGCGGTGCCGCAGGCGGCCGGAGGGGGCGGGGCCGACGAGCGGCAGTGCACGCTGTGCCTGCAGAGCGGGGACGCACCTGCACAGGTGAGACACGGGGGGAGGGGCTCGGGTGGGTGAGCACAGGTGAGGGGATTTGGGGCTCAGGTGGGTGGGGACAGGTGGGGGGGGAGGGGCTCAGGTGAGATTTGGGGTTCAGGTGAGTGCAGACAGGTGAGGGGCTTGGGGGGATTTGGGACATAGGTGAGGGAGGGGCTCAGGTGAGGTGGGACAGGTGAGGGAGGGGCTCAGGTGAGTGCAGACAGGTGAGGGAGGAGAGGCTCAGGTGAGGGAGGGGCTCAGGTGAGGGGAGATAGGTGAGGGGGAACAGGTGAGGGAGGGGCTCAGGTGAGACACAGGGACAGGTGAGGGGATTTGGGGGTTCAGGTGAATGGGGACAGGTGAGCAGGGGCTCAGGTGAGCACAGACAGGTGAGGGAGGGGCTCAGGTGAGGTGGATTTGGGGTTCAGGTGAGTGCAGACAGGTGAGGGGGCCCAGGTGAGACAGGTGAGGGCATTTGTGGGGGTTTGGAGCTCAGGTGAGTGGAGACAGGTGAGGGAGGGGCTCAGGTGAGATTTGGGGTACAGGTGAGCACAGAGAGGTGAGGGAGTGGCTCAGGTGAGTGCGGACAGGTGAGGGGGGAGGGGCTTAGGTGAGGGAGGGGTTCAGGTGAGGGAGGGGTTCAGGTGAGGGGGATTTGCGGTTCAGGTGAATCGGGACAGGTGAGAGGATTTGGGCTCAGGTGAGTGGGAACAGTTGAGGCAGGGGCTCAGGTGAGCACAGAGAGGTGAGGGAGGGGCTCAGGTGAGACAGGTGAGGGCATGTGGGGGGGTTTGGAGCTCAGGTGAGTGGGGACAGGTGAGGGAGGGGCTCAGGTGAGACACAGGGACAGGTGAGAAGATTTGGGGTTCAGGTGAGTGGGGACAGGTGAGGGGGAACAGGTGAGACAGGTGAGGGGCTTGGGGGGATTTGGGACACAGGTGAGGGGGAAGGGCTCAGGTGAGACATGGGAACAGGTGAGGGGCTTTGGGGGCTCAGGTGAATCAGGACAGGTGAGAGGATTTGGGCTCAGGTGAGTGCAGACAGGTGAGGGAGGGGCTCAGGTGAGAGGGCCCAGGTGAGACAGGTGAGGGGCTTGGGGATTTGGGACACAGGTGAGGGCAGGGCTCAGGTGAGACACAGGGACAGGTGAGCAGGGGCTCAGGTGAGTGCAGCCAGGTGAGGGAGGGGCTCAGGTGAGTGAGCACAGGTGAGGAGGGGACGGACACAGGTGAGTGAGGGGCTCAGGTGAGATTTGGGGGCTCAGGTGAATCGGGACAGGTGAGAGGGAGGGGCTCAGGTGAGAAACAGGGACAGGTGAGGGGATTTGGGGTTCAGGTGACTTTGGACAGGTGAGCAGGGGCACAGGTGAGGGGTTCCAGGTGAGACAGGTGAGGAGATTTGGGGGGGTTTGGAACTCAGGTGAATCGGGACAGGTGAGAGGGTTTGGGCTCAGGTGAGTGCAGACAGGTGAAGGAGGGGCTCAGGTGAGAGAGAGCACAGGTGAGGGGGCCCAGGTGAGGGCATTTGGGGGGGTTTAGAGCTCAGGTGAGACACAGGGACAGGTGAGCAGGGGCTCAGGTGAGACATGGCACAGGTGAGGAGGGGACGGACACAGGTGAGGAGATTTAGGGCTCAGGTGAGCACAGGTGAGGGGGATTTGGGGCTCAGGTGAGTACAGACAGGTGAGGGAGGGGCTCAGGTGAGACATGGGACAGGTGAGGAGGGGACGGACACAGGTGAGGAGATTTAGGGCTCAGGTGAGCACAGGTGAGGGGGATTTGGGGCTCAGGTGAGTACCTGTCTCTTATACACATCTAGATGTGTATAAGAGACAGGTACAGGTGAGGAGGGGACGGACACAGGTGAGGAGATTTAGGGCTCAGGTGAGCACAGGTGAGGGGGGAAGGGCTCAGGTGAGATTTGGGGCTCAGGTGAGCACAGGTGAGGGGGTTTGGGGCTCAGGTGAGAGGGAAGGGCTCAGGTGAGGCACAGGGACAGGTGAGGGGGATTTGGGGTTCAGGTGACTTTAGACAGGTGAGGGAGGGGCTCAGGTGAGACATGGGACAGGTGAGGAGGGGACGGACACAGGTGAGGAGATTTGGGGCTCACGTGAGCACAGGTGAGGGGGTTTGGGGGCTCAGGTGAGTGCAGACAGGTGAGGGAGGGGCTCAGGTGAGATTTGGGGCTCAGGTGAGCACAGAGAGGTGAAGGAGGGGCTCAGGTGAGGTGGGAGGGGCTCACGTGAGACATGGGAACAGGTGAGGGGGAACAGGTGAGACAGGTGAGGGGCTGGGGGTCTTTGGGGTTCAGGTAGAGGGGATTTGGGGTCTCAGGTGAGTGCAGACAGGTGAAGGAGGAGCTCAGGTGAGTGGGGACAGGTAAGGGGGAGGGGCTCAGGTGAAGGAGGGGCTCAGGTGAGAGGATTTGGGGGCTCAGGTGAGACACGGGAACAGGTGAGGGGATTTGGGCTCAGATGAGTGGGGACAGGTGAGGGGGAACAGGTGAGACAGGTGAGGGGCTCAGGTGAGATTTGGGGTTCAGGTGAGCTGGGACAGGTGAGGCAGGGGCTCAGGTGAGAGGGTTTGGGGGCTCAGGTGAGACACAGGGACAAGTGAGGGGGATTTGGGGGCTCAGGTGAATCAGGACAGGTGAGAGGATTAGGGCTCAGGTGAGGGGGAACAGGTGAGGGAGGGGCTCAGGTGAGGGAGGGGCTCAGGTGAGAAACAGGAGCTCAGATGAAGGGGAACAGGTGAGGGGATTTGGGGCTCAGGTGAATGGGGACAGGTGAGGGGGAACAGGTGAGACAGGTTTGGCTCATTCCAGCCCATTCTAGTGCCAAAAATTCAGATTTTTTTCATTTTTGGGGGGATTTTCGTGGGCTTTTTTTGGGGAGGGGTCCCTGCGCTCGTCCCTAATTTGGGGAGGGGTCCCACAAGGTAAGGGAGTGTTCCTGGAGAGTATTTTTGGGACAAAAAAATTCAGTTTTTGTCTCGTTCCAGCCCCTTTTGGTGCCAAAAATTCAAATTTTTTTCATTTTTGGGGGGATTTTCGTGGGGTTTTTTTGGGGAGGGGTCCCTGCACCCGTCCCTAATTTGGGGAGGGGTCCCACAGAACGAGGAGGGGTTACTTGGGAATATTTTGGGGCAAAAAAATCCAAATTTTGGCTCATTCCAACCCATTTTAGTGCCAGAAATTCAGATTTTTTTCATTTTTGGGGGGATTTTCGTGGGGTTTTTTTTGGGGAGGGGTCTCTGTGCCCGTCCCTAATTTGGGGAGGGGTTCCACAGGACGAGAAGGGATTTTTGAGGAATATTTTGGGGCAAAACCTCCAATTTTGGCTCATTCTACCCATTTTAGTGCCAAAAATTCAATTTTTTTTCATTTTTGGGGGGATTTTTGTGGGGTTTTTTTGGGGAGGGGTCCCTGCGCCCGTCCCTAATTTGGGGAGGGGTCCCACAGGATAAGGGAGTGTTCTTGGAGAGTATTTTTGGGACAAAAAAATCCAAATTTTGGCTCATTCCAGCCCATTTTAGTGCCAGAATTCTGAATTTTTTTCCATTTTTTGGGGTATTTTTTGGGCATTTTTCACAAGGTTTTTTTTGGGGAGGGGTCCCTGAGCCCATCCCTAATTTGGGGAGGGGTCCCGCAGGACGAGAAGGGATTTTTGAGGAATATTTTGGGGCAAAACCTCAAATTTTGTCTCATTCCAGCCCATTTTAGTGCCAGAAATTCAGATTTTTTTCATTTTTGGGGGGATTTTCGTGGGGTTTTTTTGGGGAGGGGTCCCTGTGCCCGTCCCTAATTTGGGGAGGGGTCCCGCAGGACAAGGTGGGATTTTTGAGGAATATTTTGGGGCAAAACCCCAATTTTGGCTCATTCCAGCCCATTTTAGTGCCAAAAATTCAGATTTTTTTTCATTTTTGGGGGATTTTCGTGGGGTTTTTTTTGAGGAGGGGTCTCTGCACCCGTCTCTAATTTGTGGAGGGGTCCCGCAGGATAAGGGAGTGTTCCTGGGGAATATTTTTGGGACAAAAAAATCCAAATTTTGTCTCATTCCAGCCCCTTTTAGTGCCAGAAATTCAGATTTTTTTCATTTTTGGGGGGATTTTCGTGGGGTTTTTTTTGGGGAGGGGTCCCTGCACCCGTCTCTAATTTGGGGAGGGGCCCCCAGGATAAGGGGGTGTTCCTGGGGAGTATTTTTGGGACAAAAAAATCCAAATTTTGGCTCATTCCAACCCATTTTAGTGCCAGAAATTCAGATTTTTTTCATTTTTGGGGGGATTTTCGTGGGGTTTTTTTTGGGGAGGGGTCTCTGNTAGTGCCAGAAATTCAGATTTTTTTCATTTTTGGGGGGATTTTCGTGGGGTTTTTTTTGGGGAGGGGTCTCTGCGCCCATCCCTAATTTGGGGAGGGGTCCCACAGGATAAGGGAGTGTTCCTGGGGAATATTTTTGGGACAAAAAAATCCAAATTTTGCTTTGTTCCAACCCATTTTTAGTGCCAGAAATTCAGATTTTTTTCATTTTTGGGGGGATTTTCGTGGGGTTTTTTTGGGGAGGGGTCCCTGCGCCCGTCCCTAATTTGGGGAGGGGTCCCACAAGGTAAGGGAGTGTTCCTGGGGAATATTTTTGGGACAAAAAAATCCAAATTTTGGATCATTCCAGCCCATTTTTAGTGCCAGAATTCTGAATTTTTTCCATTTTTTTGGGTATTTTTTGGGCATTTTTCACAAGGGTTTTTTTTGGGGAGGGGTCCCTGCGCCCGTCCCTAATTTGGGGAGGGGTCCCGCAGGACGAGAAAGAATTTTTGAGGAATATTTTGGGGCAAAATCCCAGTTTTGGCTCATTCTACCATTTTTAGTGCCAGAAATTCAGATTTTTTCCATTTTTGGTGGGATTTTCGTGGGGTTTTTTTTGGGGAGGGGTCCCTGCGCCCGTCCCTAATTTGGGGAGGGGTCCCACAGGATGAGAAGGGATTTTTGAGAAATATTTTGGGGCAAAACCCCAATTTTGGCTCATTCCAACTTCTTTTAGTGCCAAAAATTCAGATTTTTTTCATTTTTGGGGGGATTTTCGTGGGTTTTTTTTTGGGGAGGGGTCCCTGAGCCCGTCCCTAATTTGGGGAGGGGTCCCGCAGGACGAGGGGCGCCTGCTGTACATGGGGCAGAACGAGTGGACCCACGTGAACTGCGCCCTGTGGTCGGCCGAGGTCTTCGAGGAGGGCGACGGAACTCTCCGGAACGTGCACGCCGCCGTGGCCAGGGGCCGCCAGATGGTGGGCAGGGGTCCCGGGGGGATTTTGAGGGGATTTGGGTTTTTTTTGGGAAAATTTTGGGGTTTTTGGAGGTTTTTTTTGGGGGGATTTGGGGTTTTTTGGGGGGGATTTTGGGTTTTTTTGGGGTGGTTTGGGGTGAGATTTGGGATTTTTGGGGGGTCCTGGAGAGGATTTTGGGTGGGTCTGGGACATGGTCAGGGGCTGGCAGATGGTGGGGAGGGGTCCTGGGGGGATTTGGGGTCTTTTGGGGGGATTTCAGGGATTTGGGGGAGATTTTGGGGGTCTCAGGGGGGGATTTTTGGGGGGTCCTGAAAGGACACCAGGTCTACCCATAGACTTGTATTGGGAGCAGAGACACCAGGTCTACCCATAGACTTGTATTGGAATGGGAGACACCAGGTCTACCCATAGACTTGTATGGGGATGGGGAGACACCAGGTCTACCCATAGACTTGTATTGGGATGGGGAGACACCAGGTCTACCCATAGACTTGTATTGGGAGCAGAGACACCAGGTCTACCCATAGACTTGTATGGGGATGGGGAGACACCAGGTCTACCCATTGACTTGTATTGGGAGCAGAGACACCAGGTCTACCCATAGACTTGTAT
>NDFG01000189.1:175669-186579 GCA_002167245.1 Sporophila hypoxantha
AAAGACGAGAGATAAAGGATTGAAGATGTTGGGGACAATTGGGGACATTGGAGACATTGAGGCGTCTTGGGACACGGCATAGGCTTGGGGGCATTGGGGGACATTGGACATTCGAGGAACATTGAGCAAAAATGGGTTAACAATGGGAAAAATTGGGGGGAAATTGGAGAAATGGGGATTGGGGACATTGGGGACATTGAACAGGATTGGAGACGTTGGGACATGGGGACATTGAGGACATGAGCAAAAATGGAAAAAAAGAAACATGAGAAAATTGGGGAAATTGGGAGAAATGGGACTGGGGACATTTGAAGAGATTGGAGACATTGGGGACATTGAGGGTCTTTGGGACATTGAAGGACATGAGAGAAAAATGGCGGAAACTTGGGGGAGAAATGGGGACATATGGCGGAAATGGGGATTTGGGGAACCATTGGGGACATGGAGCGAGCTTGAGGGTATTTGGGACATTGGGACATTCCAGGAAACAAAAGGGGAAAATTGGGACAAAATGGGACTGGGGAATTGGGCGACATTGGGGACAAGAAGGGCATTGGGCGACCTTGGGGCAAAAATGGGAGACAAAATGCAAAAATTGGAATTGGGACATTGGAGACATTGAAGAGCTTGAGATCTTGGGGACATTGACAAATGGCGGAAAAATCGGAAAACAATGGGATTGGGGACACGGGGACCATGTTGGGGCCATCTGGGGACACGGGGGGACACCTGGGGTGCCCATGGGTGCCCTGGCGCACCACGGCCTGGGGGACGCCACGCGACCGCCCAGCGCCACCGCCGCAGGACAACGCCCAGGCACAGATTGCCACACCCGGCGCTGTCACCGGCCACGCACACCAGCGCTCCCGCCGTCGAGCCTGGGGACAGTTTGGGGACATCCGGATTTGAGAAAAAATGGGAAAAATAGGGGGAAAATGGGGGAAATGGGGAAATGGGATTGGGACATGGGACAATTCGGGACATGAGGTTCTTGGGACATTGGGGACATTGAGGGGTCTAGGCGACATTGGGGACATTGAGGACCATGGAGAAGAAATGGCGGAAATGTGGGGGAAAATGGGGGAATACTGGGCATGGACTCGGGGACATCCTGGGGGACATTGAGGGGCATTGCGGACGATGTTTGGGGACATTAAGGACATTGGAACAAAATGGGGGAAAATTAGGGAAAGAAATGCGGTCTGGGCACCCTTGGCGCCGACATTGCACGGACATTTGACAAAAAATCCGGTAAAAATTGGAAAAAATGGCGGGAAGAATTGGCGAAATGCGATGGGGAACACATTGGACATTGCGGGAACATTGGGCCGGACCACATACAGGTGGAAATACTTGGGAAAAAACTGGGACTCAGGGACATCTGCCGGGACATTGGGGAACATTGACGGACTCTGGGGACATTGGGGACGATTGGCAAACACTGGCAACCATTGAGAGGATTGGGGACATTGGAAAACAATGGGGAGAACATTAGAAAAAATGGATTGGGGACATTTGGGACATTGAGCCGAATGTTGAGCGGTCTTGGACTTTGAAGGAATGGGACATTCGGGGACAAAATGGGGAAAAATTGGGAGAAAAAAATCGGACTCAGGGGACATTGGGACACTTGGAGAGCATTGGCGGACATTGAGCAAAAATGGGGGACAAATTCGGGCAAACAAATGAGATTGGGGACATTAGGGATTATGGGGACACTTGGGGGAACACTTGGGCGATTGGAGACATTGCGGAACATTGGGGACATTGAAGGAATTGGGAACACTGGGACAAAATGGCCAGAGAAATTCCGGAAATAAAATGGGATTGGGGGACATTGGGGGACATTGGGACATTCCGGGCGGACACAGTGTGCGGACATTGAGCGACATCTGAG
The DNA here is from genome assembly GCA_002167245.1 of Sporophila hypoxantha. Classification (NCBI taxonomy): domain Eukaryota; kingdom Metazoa; phylum Chordata; class Aves; order Passeriformes; family Thraupidae; genus Sporophila; species Sporophila hypoxantha. Next base: position 177,567 of record NDFG01000189.1, read on the forward strand.
CAAAAATGCAGGAACATCTCGGGACAACAAACTGGTGGAAAATGAAAAAAATGGATTGGAGGAACAATGGGAGACATGGAGACATTGGAGACAATTGAGACGAAAATGGGGAACATTGAAAAAATGTGCGACTGGGGACCCTCTGGGACATTGACGGAGCTTGAGGGGCCATTGGGACCACGTTGGAGCACTCTGGAACACAAATGGGGGAAATCTGGGAAAAAATGGGGATTGGTGGACATTGGGGACATTTGGGGATACATTGGGGACATTTCTAGGGCCTCTTGGGGAGCATTTGAGACATGGAGAGAAAAGGCGAAATTGGGAGAAATGGCAGGCCATAACTGCGGGAAATCGGGATTTGAGCGACATTGGGCGACATTGGGACATGGGGGATTGGAGATGTTTGGGGACATTTTGGGACATTGGAAAGACAAAATGGGGGAAATTCGGAAAAAATGGACCATTGGGGACATTGGGACATTGGAGCAAACATGGGCACAATGGGACAAAACTTGGGGAAATTGAAAACCATGGAGTGGGGAAGCATTTGGGGACATCTGGGACATGGGGACCAACCCACCAGCAATGCGGCAGTTCGCCCGCAGGGCCCAGCATAGCGCGTAGAAAACCTCCCAAAAATAGCCAACTTAAATCCCAAAATGTCTAACCCATTTCACCCCCCGAACACCCCCCAAAACCACCCCCCCAAAATCCCCTCGAATTTTCCCAAAATCCCCCGAACAATTTGGCCCAATTCCACCCACCCAACATCTGCAGTGGCCCAGGGCGCCAGCAATCTAGCGTAGAAACAACTCAGCTCCAGGGGCCGGGGAAGGGCGCTCGGGGCAGGCGCGTAATCCACGGACAGGATGGGGGCGCCAGCGTGCGCGCCCAGCCGCCAGCGTACGGGCTCTGCGAGCGCGAGGTCTGCGCCACGACCCCCCCCCGTGGAAATGCAGCAGCAGCCCCGGGCTGGGCGCCAGCCGGGCCACCGGCGCCAGGGAAATGGGAGGCGGTCCCAGGGAGCCCCGTCCCTGCCGGGTCAGGGCGCTCAGCGCCCGCCCGAGTTCCTCCGCGGCAAATACCAAAAAAATTGTGACAAAGCAGTGAAAAACGAGTGAAAAAGGGTGAAAATCAGCTGAGAAATCAGCCAACAAATTCAGTCAAAGATTCGACCACAATTCACTCAAAAATCATACCATTCTGGCACAAAATTCACCCAAAATTGCAGCCAAAATCGCGGACAACAATTACACAAAATTCGCGACAAAATCACCAGAAATCGCACAAAATTCGCTCAATAATTCAACCAAATACGTCCCAAATTCCACAAAAAGTCACCCCAAATTCACCACACCTATTCATGCCAAAATTCATCCAAACTCACCCAAAATTCACAACACAAACTTGCAAGGATTCAGCCCGAATTCCACCTGAAATTCACACAAAAGTTCAGCCAAAATTCACCACCAAAAATCACCCAAAATCTTCGTGAATTTGCGTCAATGCTTTTTGCTGAATTATTTGGCTGAATTTGGATGAATTTTTGCAGGAATTTTGAGGGTGAATTTTTGGGAGTGATATTTGGGGTGAAAAGCCCCACTTTGGGTGAATTGGGTGGCATTTGGGCCCCCAGGTCTGCGCCACGAACCACCCCCCGTGTGGAAATGCGCAGCACCCCGGCTGGGCGGCAGCGGGGGCCCCGGCGCCAGGAAATGGGAGGGGGTTCCAGGAGCCCCGTCCTGCCGGGTCAGGCGCGCTCAGCGCGCGCCGGTTCCTGCGGAAATGGGAAAAATCGGCAAAAAATGGCATTAAAATCACTCAAAATCCACCTAAAAATTCACCCAAAATTCGTCAAAAATCACATGAATTGACCCAAAATTGACCCAGAATTCAGCAAAAATTGAACCAAAATCTCCCGTTCAAAATTCGCACAAAATTCGCGTACAAAATTCACAACAATATTACTCAAAATTTGCAAAACAAAATTCACACCAAAAATTCATGCTAAAATTCATCCAAAATTTGCACAGTATCTCACGCCAGAATTGCAGCAAAAATTCACACCAAATTCATTCCAAAATTCGCGACAAAACTTGGACAAATTCAGCCCAAATTCACACCACTGAAATTCACAACAAAAATTCAACGGGCCAAAATCCACCGTAAAATTCACACAATCCACTCAAATTCTCTCGTGATCTTGCGTCAATTTTTGCTGAATTTTGGGTGAAATTTTGGTGAATTTTGGTGAAATTATTCAGGTGAATTTTGGGTTGAATTTTGGATAATTTTTGCGGAAGCTTTTGGGTGAATGTTGGGGTGGAATTTTTGGGCTCCCCGAGGTCTGCGCACGCAACCCCCCGGCCGTGGAAATGCAAGCACACGCCTCGGGCTGGGGCGGCAGCGGGGGCCCGCGCGCCCAAGGGAAATGGGGAGAGGGGATCCAGGGAGCCCCGTCCTGCCGGGTCCAGGGCCGCTCGCGCCGCCGAGTCCTGCGGAATGGGGAAAATGGGAAAAAACGGTGAAAAAATGGTTGAAAATTGGTGAAAATCAGCTGAAGAATCAAGCAAAAATTCGTCAAAAATTCGGCCACAATTCACTGAAAATTCACCCAAAATTTGCACAAAATTCACCCAAAATTCGGTCAAAATTTGCACAAATTCAACCAAGTTTGCACAAAATTCGCTCAAATTCAACCAAATACGTCCCAAATTCACACAAAAGCCACCTCCAAATTCAAACACTATCATCCAAAATTCATCAATTTCACCCAAAATAATTCGCGTCAAAATTTGCACAAAATCACCTAAATTCATCAAAATTCGCTCAAATTCGCACAATATTCGCCCCAAACTTGGCAAAATTCAGCCCGAATTCACCCGACATATTCCACTCAAAATTCAGCCAAAAATCACCAAAATTCACTCATAAATTTCTAATCCAAAACTCGGCTAAAATAACCCAAAAATTAGTCCAATATCTCACTCAAAAATTTGGCAAAAATTCAGCAAAAATTCACCCAAAAATTTGCACTAAAAGTCACACAAATTTACACAAGGTTTGCCCAAAATTCAACCAAAATTCGCCACAAAATTCACGCGCGAAAAACTAACACAAAAGTTGCACAAAATTCCACCAAAAATTCGCTCAAAATTCAACCAAATACATCCCAAATTCACACAAAGGTCACCCCCAAATTCAACACACTATTCATCCAAAATTCACATCAAATTTCACGCCAAAATTTCGGTCAAAATTTGCACACCATTCACCTAAATTCACGCAAAATCATCCACAAAATCGCTCAAAATTCATTCAAAATTCGCACAAAACTTGGCAAAATTCAGCCCGAATTCACCTGAATCACACTCAAAATTCAGCCAAAATTCACCCAAAATCCAACCTCAAATTCCCAAAATCCACCGCAAATTCTCTCCGTGACTTGCGTCAATTTTTGCTGAATTTTCGGTGAATTTGGGGGTGAATTTGGGTGAATTTTGGTATGAGAATTTTGGAGAATTGCACCCTTGCGACTCGTGAATTGTGGGTGGAATTTTGCGGTTGAATTTTAGGGGGTGAATTTGGGCGCGATTTGGGCCCCCAAGGTCTTGCGCCAGCGAAGCCGCCCCCCGTGGACCGTGGAAATGCAGCAGCAGCCCCGGGCTGGGCGGCAGCGGGGGCCCCCGGCGCCAGGGAAATGGGGAGGGGGTCCAGGGAGCCCCGTCCTGCCGGGTCAGGGCGCTCAGCGCCGCCGAGTCCTGCGGAAATGGGGAAAAAATGGGAAAAAACGGTGAAAAAAGGGGGAAAAAAGGGGGAAAATCAGCTCAGAAATCAGCCAAAATTCGGCAAAAATTCACTCAAAAGTCACCCAAAATTTGCACAAAATTCGCACAAAATTCGCACAAATTTACACAAAGTTTGCACAAAATTCCACCAAAATTCGCTCAAAATTCAACCAAATACGTCCCAAATTCACACAAAAGTCACCCCAAATTCAAACACTATTCATCCAAAATTCGCTCAAATTTCACCCAAAATTCGGTCAAAATTTGCACAAAATTTGCTCAAAATTCATCCAAAAATTGCACAAAAGTTGGCAAAATTCAGCCCGAGTTCACCTGAAATTCACACAAAATTCAGCCAAAATTCACCCAAAATCCACCTAAAAGTCGCACAAAATTCACCCCAAATTCACTCAAAATTTCATCCAAAACTCGGCTAAAATAACCCAAAATTAGTCCAATATTCACTCAAAATTTGGCAAAAATTCAGCAAAAATTCACCCAAAATTCACCCAAATACGTCCCAAATTCACACAAAAGTCACCCCAAATTCACACACTAGTCATCCAAAATTCACTCAAATTTCACCCAAAATCCAGCCAAAATTTGCACAAAATTTGGCAAAATTCACCCAAAATTCCCTGAAAATTCATCCAAACATTACCCAAATTTCAGTAAAAATTCAGGAAAAATTCAGAAAAAATTCACTTACCATTCATCTGATCTTCACCAAAATTCAGCAAAAATTGACACAAAATTCACCCAAAATTCACCCAAATTTCCCCAAACTCACCTGTTCCTCCCAGACGTGGTAGAAGAGGAGCTGGAGGTGCAGGGAGCCCAAACACCCCAAAAAAATCCCATTTAAACCCCCAAAATCCCCCAAAATTCCCAAAAAATCCCACAAAATTACAAAAAAAAAAAATCCCCCAAAAAGCCCCCCAAAAATCCTGAAAAAATCCCGAAAAAAATCCCCAAAAATTCCCAAAACTATGTCCAAAAATCATGAAAATATTCCCGAAAAAAATTTTTAAAAATCCTGAACAAATCCCAAAAAAATCCTGAAAAAATAAAAAAAAATTTTTAAAAATCCCCCAAAAATCCCCAAAAAAATCCTATAAATTCCTACACCAAAGCACTTCTGAAAAACCCAAAACCCCACCAAAAAATAAGCAAAAAAAGGCAAAAAAATTCAATATATCACCAAAAAAATTCAATTTAGAAGCTGAAAAAATCGCATTTAAACCCCCAAAAATCCCATTTAAACCCCCCAAACCCCACTCAAACTTTCCCAAATTTTGTGACATTTTTCCCTAAAATCCCAGAATGTTCCAGAACGTTCCAAACTCACCTGTCCCTCCCTGAGGTGATAGGAGAGCAGCTGCAGGTGCAGCGGGGCGGGGCCCAGGTGGGGCCCAAAAACCCCCAATAAATCCCCCAAAAATATCCTGAATAAATCCCCAAATAAATCCCAAAAAATCACCAAAAATAGTCCTGAAAAATCGCAAAAAAATTCCCAAAAATTGCCCAAAAAATCCCAAAAAGCCCCCAAAAATTCCTGAAAAAATTCTCAAAAAAATCGCAAAAAATAAAAAAAAAATCCAAAAAAATCCTCAAAAAATCCTGAAAAATGACCAAAAATCCAGGAAAATCCTGAACCCCCCCCAAAAAAAATCCCCAATAAATAAAAAAAATTCCCAAAAATCCACAAAAAAATCTTGAAAATCTGACCCCAAACCGGTGGAAAAAATCCCTGAAAAGGGGGCAAAAAATGGCAAAAAAATTCAATTTATAAGCCAAAAAATCCCATTTAAACCCCCNTCTGACCCCAAACCGGTGGAAAAAATCCCTGAAAAGGGGGCAAAAAATGGCAAAAAAATTCAATTTATAAGCCAAAAAATCCCATTTAAACCCCCCAAACCCCCCTTAAACTTTCCCAAATTTTGTGAAATTTTTCCCTAAAATCCCAGAATGTTCCAGAACGTTCCGGACTCACCTGTCCCTCCCGGATGTGGTAGGAGAGCAGCCTGAGGTGCAGCGGGGCGGGGCCCAGGTGGGGCCCAAAAATCCCCAACGGTTCCATTGGAACCCCAAACAATCCCCAATAAATCCCCCCAAAAATATCCTGAATAAATCTGAAATAAATCCCAAAAAATTTGCCAAAAATAATCCCAAAAAAATCCCAACAATATCCCCAAAAAATTCAAAAAAATTCAAAAAATTGCTGGAAAAATTCCTGAAAAATTCCCCCAAAAAATCCCAGAAAAATAAAAAAACTTCCAAAAAAATTCCCAAAAAATCCCCCAAAAAATTCCCAAAAAATCCTGAAAAAATCCCCAAAAAGTCCCAAAAAACTCCAAAAAATCCCAGAAAATCCCCCAAAATGCCCAAAAAAAATCCCAACAAATCCCCCAAAATGCCCCAAAAAAATCCCAAAAAATCCCCAAAATTCCCCAAAAAATCCCAAAAAATGAAAAAAAATCCAGAAAAATTCTTTTAAAATCTACAAAAAATCCCCCCTAAAAAAGAAAAAATCCCCCCAAAAAAGGGAAAAAAAAAGAAAATAAATTTCCACAAAATGCAAAAAAATTCCCCCAAAATCCTACAGCAAAATACTTCAAGAAACCCAAAAAACCCCGTCAAAAACAGGCAAAAAATGGCAAAAAATTCAATTTATACCCCAAAAAATTCAATTTATAAGCTGAAAAAATCGCATTTAAACCCCCAAAAATCCCACGTAAACCCCCTGAAATTTACCCCTAAAATCCCAGAATTTTCTAGAAGTTTCTAGAATGTTCCAGAGCTCTCACCTGTCCCTCCCGGATGTGGTAGGAGAGCAGGCGCAGGTGCAGCGGGGCCCAAAAATCCCCAACGGTTCCATTGAACACCAAACAATCCCAAATAAATCCCAAATAAATCTGAAATAAATCCCAAAAAATCCCCCACAATCCTGAAAAAAATCCCCCAAAATTCCCAAAAAGTCCCGAAAAAATTCTAAAAAATTACCAAAAAATTTCCCCCAAAAATCCCAAATAAATAAAAAAAAAAAATCCCCAAAAATCACCCAAAAAATCCCCAAAAATTTCAAAGAAGTCCCCCAAATAATCCCAAAAAATCCTGAAAAAATCCAGAAAAAAAATAAAAAAAAATTTTTTAAAAATCCCCCAAAAATCCCAAAAAATTCCCATAAATTCCTACACCAAAACACTTCTGAAAAACCCAGAACCCCACCAAAAAATAAGCAAAAAAGGGCAAAAAAATTCAAATTATAAGCTGAAAAATCCCCTTTAAACCCCCCAAAAGCCCCTCAAACCTGCTCCAAACTTCCCGAAATTTTCCCAAATTTTCCCCAAATCCCGCAGAATGTTCCAGAACGTTCCAGACCCACCTGTCCCTCCCGGATGTGGTAGGAGAGCAGGCGCAGGTGCAGCGGGGCGGGGCCCAGGTGCGCCCGCGGGGGGGCGATGGTGACGCTCCGGGCCGGGTCTTGGCCCAGGGACGCGCAGCTCTCTAGGGGCTCGGCGGGGTTGCAGCGGCCAGGGCTTCGGCACAACCCACCTGCACGCCACAGAGCGAGGCGCCACCAAGGGGGTTGGACCTCAAAACACAAAAAAACAGAAGAAAATAAGATTCCTAAATTCCTAAAAAATTCCCCCCAAATCCCCAAAAAAATCCCGAATATTCTACCGTCCAAAAACGCAAAAAAAATGAGGGGAAAACGGTGATAAAAAACAGCCCCAAAACGCCTCGAAACGCCTCAAAAATTCTCAAGGAAATCACCGAATATTTTCACAAAAAGGGATTTAGGGTATCTCAAAAATTTAAAAAATCCCTTAAATTATATAAGAATCTATGTCAAAATAACAGAAAATTAGAAAAAAGTTAAAAAAAAAACAAGTGAAAAAATGGGCCCAAAATGCCTCAAAAATCCCAAAAATCCCAAAAAAAAAGGGAATTTCGGAAGTCCGAAAAATCCCCAAATCCCTCCAACAAATTCCTAAAAATAAAAAAATCCTGCAAAATCGCTCTTAAAAACAACAAAATACCCGAATGATTTACAACAGAAATGCAAAAAACTTTAAAAAAACGGGCCCAAAAATGCCTACTCAACACCCCCAATTTAAAAAAAAAAAAAAAGATTAGGAAACCCAAAAATCCTGAAAAAATCCATCAAAAAAATCCTGAAAAAATCCGCCAAGATTCCTATGTCAAAAGGTGAAAAAATGGGAAAAAACAACAAAAATGGTGAAGAAACTGACCCAAAACCAACTCCACAAAGTGGCTCCAGAAACCCATTGAAAGAAGAGGCTCACAGAGCTCCTAAAGATTCCCCAGAAAAAAAAAAAACAAGGGATTTAGGAACCTAAAAATAGGAAATTTTATAAAAAATCACACAAGTTTCTAAACGTCAAAGGTGGAAAAATGGGGGAAAAAGGCAAAAAAGGGCAAAAAAAAAATGTGAAAAATGGGCTAAAAATGCCAAAAAATCCCCAGAAAAAGGGGATTAAGGAGCCTAAAGAATCGGAAATTTTAAAAAATCCCCAAGATTCTACTGAAAAAGTGAAAAAATGGGGAATAAAAACATCCAAAAAATGGTGAAAAAACGCCCCAAAGCCATCTTCAAATGGCTCCAAACCTCACTGGAAAAGAGCTCAAAAACTCCTAAAATTCCCCAAGAAAAAAACATAAAAAGAGGGATTTAGAAACCTAAAAACGGAAATTTTTTAAAAAAATCCCCAAGGTCTTTATGTCATAAAGGTGAAAAAATGGAAAAAAAAACACACACACGCAGTCACAAACAAGCGAACATTACGTGAAAGTGAGACAGATAGCATCTAAATTGAAATTAACACACAAAGAACCAGAAAAGAGTCACAAGAAACGTCGTCACCCACTAAAAAAGGGACAGTTAGGAGCCTGAAAGAGGATTGCCTCAAATGCACCCCAAGAAAGCTATCACCCGCACGCAACTCGAGACATGCAAAGAAATCACGAGCCAAAAAAAAGGATTTTTGGGTTTTTGTAGTGGATTTTTTTGGGTTTTTGGGGGTTTTTTTTTGGGTTTCATGTGGGATTTTGGTTTTTTCCCATTTTTTTGGGTTGTCCGAGTCATCTTTGGGGTTTTTGGAGTTGGGTTTTTTTTGGGGTTTAGTGGAGTTTTTTTAAGGGGTTTTGGTGGGATTTCAGCATTTCTGGAGTTTTTTGGTTATTTTGGGGTTTTGCTA
>NDFG01000190.1:4881-18947 GCA_002167245.1 Sporophila hypoxantha
ACGCAAATATTTCAGAGCACATGTCGGAGAAACATGAGCAAGGTCTCCACAATGTAACTAGTTGACCAGGGAAGCAGAGAAGCGAGCGACGTCAACTGGGACACAATAAGGAACTCTCCGGCCCATCACACGCGTCGATGGCCCAGACTCTTTATAACTGAGCCTGATGGCGAGAGTGGGGATGAGGGAAATCCGTCCACGCACTGTGCAGGCTGGGGGGGCAGGATGCTGCGGCTGCGTGTCCCTCACCACCTCTGGCTTGGCTCTTCCCAGCGCTCGTGGACCCCACTGATGGGGTTGAGAGGCCAAAAAGGCTTTGGGCTCATGTGCAAGCCCTGTGCAGTCAAGCGACATGAATAACATCCTGTATTGAGCGCACACTAGTGAGTTCTCAGCACTGAGAGAGCGTGAGGGAGACACATCAGCGCACACCAATGTATAGGTGGAGAAAATTGAACCTCTAGGGCTCCAGCAAAAGCACGCACACAAACCAAGCGAGAGATGCTCTGCAGAGCTATGGAGCAGGGTGCAGCGCTTATGCTTTCTTTAAATAAACTTTCTTAGCTTCCTCCTACTCAGGGCCTGTGACAGCGCGTACGCTCCGCCTTTGCTGCTTCATTTGTAATGAGTGTAAACGCGAAACAGAGATGAAAAGGATGCAGGGTAAGGAAGTATAGAATGTGTCAAAAACTGGTCGACGAGTATGGTGAGTCGATAGAAGAGTGTTTGGCCCACAGGCACTTAAGGATGAATGTTCTTCTTTTGTATTTTAGAGGATATGGCGAGTCTGGTACTGACGTCCAACCAGGACTGACAGTGGGGAGTCGACCTTGTCGAGTTTCTCCACGTTGTGAGTTCCTCGCACTGCTCAGAGTGCCATAATTGGATCGGCGAATCGTTCAGCTACTCCAACGGATGTCGACGACACCACTAAGTGTTAGCTGTTCCCGAAGCATGGGTAAATGAGAGAGGGACCTGTTCTTTCTCAATGTGGTTGATGCGAGCAGAAAAATTTTAAAAGTTCTTGTTTTTTTTTTGTGTTTTATTTGGCAGGATAATCATAACGAACATGGTGTTCGTAGGAGTATGCATGTGTGAGAAGAGGTAAAAAGAATTGCATGACCACACAGAGGTGCAATTTAGGCAATTAAGGGCGTCCTCTTCTTACTTAGTTTTTTATGCTTGCCATTGTGCATTGCTGGTGTCTCAAGGGTATTTGGAGACTGTGTACTTCCAATTGGGGAAAGAAGCGACAGCCATAGATTCATTAGAGGGCAGCATGAATCGTCATCAGGCTGGAGCGGGAGGAGATAACCTTCGTGAGCAGGAGAGTGGCCACTGGTGGGAGTGACTAGCGGATGAGCCGCTTATTGCTGGACGGCTAACAGCCGAGACAAAAACGGGTGCCTTGCTCTGGCGTGGGACTGGCATGCGAGGTGTAGGACCGAGAAAGTTGAACGCGAACGAGGACGACTCGGGAGAGAGCGAAAGGACACTACGCACGAGCCGAAGACCCCAGAAGAAGTGGCTCAAAGCAGACACTGAGCTAAGTTGACAAGCTGGATACTTCAGGTTGCAAGTACCAAGAGGGCGAACTCTGCAGACCATGCCGAGGAGTGTAAACTGGACGAACATACCTATGACAGAGGGATTGACACTGTAGGAAGGTGTAGACCCTTGGGAGGGTTTCTTAAAAGACGGGAAAGGTAGTTTTCACAAAAGGAGACATTAGATTCTGTCTTTATGGTGGGAGAGCGACGGGAGGGACTGGAGACCGAGCTGGGGCTGCGCACACGTGCCGCTGGGTGGACTGGGAGCACTGGGGAGGGACTGGGAAGGGACTGGGAAATGGACTGGGAGGGGGACTGGAGAGCCGACTGGGGCTGCGCCACGTGCTGCTGGTGGGAACTGGGAGGGACTGGGGAGGACCCTGGGAGGGACTGGGAAATGGACAACTGGGAACACTGGGAGGGACTGGAAGAGCCGAGCTGGGGCTAGCGCCAGTGCTGCATAGGTGGGAAATGGAGGGACTAGGGAAATACTGGGAGCCCACTGACAGAGGGGCTTTTGGGTGGGTTTTTGGGGGTTAAAATGAGGGACAAAGTGCGCTGGTGGACTGGGAGGGACTGGGAAATGGACTGGGAACAATGGAGGGACTGGGAGGGGGTTGGGGCAGATATTGTGGGGCTTTGGGCGTGAATTTGGGTGGTTTTGGGAGGTTTAAAAACTGGGATAAAAAGTGCCTGCTGCTGGACTTGGGAAGGGGTTTGGGGTAGATATTGGGAGATATTGAGGGGGTTTTGGGGTGAATTTGGGGGATTTGAGGGGATTTGACGGGGGTTAAATTGGGGGAAAAGTGGGATGGAGGACTGGAGAGCTACTGAGGGAAGGGGGATTGGGGCAGATTTGGAGGTGTTTTGGGGTGAATTGGGGTGTTTGGGGGGTTAAATTGGGGACACAAAGTGCTGCTGGGTGGGACTAGGGAATACTGGGAGGGGGAATTGGGTGGGTTTGGGGCAGATTTGGGGGTTGAGGGCACAATCTGGGGGGCTTTGGGGCAGATTTGGGGCCGTTTTAGGGCAAAACCCACCAGAAACCAGCAGAATTTGGGGATTTCTTTAGAACCAGGCTTTGCCTGTCCCCCCAAATTTTTGGGGTCAGTTTTGGGGTGATTCTAAATCATTGTGGGGCTCCAACCAGGGTGGAAAAATGCCAATTTTGGGCCATTTTGGTGCAGAAAGCAGCAGAATTCGGGGCAGTTTTTTGGGATGGGTTTAACCCAAACCCCCCGGATTTTTTCGGGGGTCATTTGTTCCGTGCCCCCCGACGCCCCCTCCCCGTTTTTTCGGGGGTGATTTTGGGGGGCATTCTAAATAATTTGGGGTATTAAATTAGGGTGGAAAAGCCTCAATTTTGGGTCAAAAAAAGACGGATTTTCTGGGCAAAGAGCAGAATTCGGGGCAGTTTTTTGGGACGGGTTTAACCCGGACCCCCCGGATTTTTTCGGGGATAATTTTCTGGGTTCTGTTCCGTGCCCCCTGACGCCCCTCCCCATTTTTTGGGGGGAAATTCTAAATAATTAGGGGAATTAAATCAGGGTGGAAAAATGTCAATTTTGGGCCGTTTTGGAGCAGAAACCAGCAGGACTTGGGGCAGTTTTTTGGGGCGGGTTTAACCCGAACCCCCCAGATTTTTGGGGTGGTTCTGAATAATTCAGGAGCTTTAATTATGATGAGAAAAACCTCGATTTTGGGCCGTTTAGGTGCAGAAACCAGCGGGATTTGGGGCTTTTTTTAGAACCAGGGTTCACCTGGATATCCTCAGTTTTTTGAGGTGATTCCAAGCAGTTCAGAAGCTCAAATCAGGGTGGAAAAATGTCAATTTGGGGCCATTTTGGTGCAGAAAGCAGCAGAATTCAGGCCAGTTTTTTGGGACAGGTTTAACCCGGACCCCCCGGATTTTTTCGGGGATCATTCGTTCCGTGCCCCCTGACGCCCCCTCCCCATTTTTTTGGGGGGGATTCTAAATAATTCAGGGGAATTAAATCAGGGTGGAAAAATGTCAATTTGGGGCCGTTTTAGTGCAGAAACCAGCAGGACTTGGGGCAGTTTTTTGGGACGGGTTTAACCCGGCCCCCCCGGATTTTTTCGGGGATCATTTGCTCCGTGGCCCCCTGACGCCCCCTCCCCCAATTCCCCCCCCCAAGACCATCAAATGCCTGCTGAATCCAGCCCAACCCCAGTCGGCGCTGAACGACGGAGGCGGCGCGCGCTGCTGCTCGAGGACTTCGAGCGCGTTCGCCGCCCGCGCGCGGCTTGCTCACCGAATCCACAAGCCCGCGGACCCGCCAGCCGGGACCCTCCCCGAACCGCGACCCCCCCCGGGGCCTCGGCCGCCCCCGGGCCCCCGAGGCCCGTCCCAAAAAGCACGCGGGCGACCAAGGAAGGCGCCCCCAAGAAAAAGGGGGACCAGAAACGCGCCCTGCGCCGGCTCTGGAAGACCCCAGTCCGCAATTCCGGGCCGGGGGGGTGGAGACCCCCAGCTCCATTTGGGGGGTCCCAGACTCGATTGGGGGTCCCCAGACTCGATTTTGGGGGTCATGGAACTCGATTTTGGGGGTCCCAGACTCGATTTTTGGGGGTCCCCAGAGTCCAATTTGGGGGTCCCAGATCCGATTTTGGGGGTCCCCGGACTCGGATTTGGGGGGGCTAAGAGAGACCCCAGACTCGATGGGGGGGGCTGAGAGAGAACCCCAGACATGCCAATTTTGTGGGGTCCCAGATTTAATTTGGGATTGGGGCACTGAAGACCCCAGACTCAACTTTGGGGGGGGGGGGCTGATGGACCCCAGACTCGATTTAAGGGGGGGTACTCTGAGACCCGCAGACTCAACTGGGGGGGGCTGAGAATCCCCGCAGACTCGATTTGGGATGGGGGGGCACAGACCCAGACTCGATTTAGGGGGTCCCCCAGACCTTCATATTTGGGGAGGGGGAGACAACCCAGATTTCAGTGTGGGGGGGAAGGTTGAGACCCCAGACTCAATTTTGGGGGGGGGTCCCAGAGTTTTCCAGAAGCACCCCAGACTGAATTTAAGGGGTCCAGACAGCCCCAGACCTCATTTGGGGGGTTTGAAGGACGCCCAGACTCAATTGGGGGAGGGGAGAGACTCCAGATTAAATTGGGGGGGGCAGAGAGAGACCGCGAGAACTCGATTTGGGGGGGGTCCCACAGTCCCAAAGCACCCCCAGACTCAATTTAGGGGGTCCCATAGCACATCCCAGACTCATTTTGGGGTCCTCAGACTGAACTGGGGGTCCTAGTTCTCCCGCAGAAACCACTTTGGGGGGTCCCGATTGCCCCCAGACCCATTTTGGGAAACCCGCAACCCCCTTTTGCCACCCCCCAGACATTTTGGGGGTGGGGGAGGGGATTTTTGGGGGCGGGGGGGCGGGGCGCGCCCTCCCCGCCGGCTTTAAAGTTTATTTTACAGTTATGTGGGAAAAGCCCCAAAAAGGTGAAAACGCCCCAAAAAATCCCCAAAATCCCCCAAAAATCCCACCAAAAATCCCATTAAAGGCTTGTTTTGTACGGAGCTGGTGAGAGTGACGGGGGGAGGGGCGCGGAGCACACCTGGGCACACCTGGAACCACAACCTGGGCACCCTGGGCACACCTGAAGCACACTGGGGATGAGACCAGAGCTACGCTGGGCAACACCTGGAAAGGACTGGACCCACCTGGGCACACCTGGTAGTCCCCAGAGCACACCTGAAGGGTACCTGAGCAGCACGCCAGGCCCTTACCCTGGGCACACCTGGGGCACACCTGGGGGATTGAACCTGAGCACACCAAAGGCCTTACCCTGGGCACACCTGGGCAACACCTTGGACCCACCCGGCGGCCCTACCTGGGCACATCCTGGGGGAACCTGGGCTCACCTGGGCACACCCAGACCTTACCTGGGCACACCTGGGCACAAGCCTGGGGATGAACCCTGAGCAACACCTGGGCAACCTGGGGTATCCTGGGCACATCTGGGCACACGCAAGCCTTTAACTGGGCACACCTGGGCACACCTGGGTAGTCCAGAGACACCGTGGGCACCACCCAAGGCCTTACCTGGGTCAACCCAGCTTACCTGGCACCCTGGGCACACCCAGGCCTTACTGGCACTGGGCACACCTGGGGGAACCTGAGCTCACCTGGGCACACCTGAAGCACACCCAGACCTTACCTGGGCACACCTTGGGCACACCCGAACCTTACCTGGGCACACCTGAGCTCACCTGGGCACACCTGAGGCTCACCTGAGCATCACCCAGGCCCTTACCTGGGCACACCTGGGCACACCTGGGCACACCCCACGGCCCTACTGGGCACACCCTGGCTCACCATGGGCACACCTGGGCCACACCAGGCCCTACCGTGGGCTTCACCTGGACAACACCTGGCCTCTCCTCTCTGGTCCCCCCCCTCCCCCCCCCGTTCTCTCCCCGCCCCTCCCCCCTCCCTTACACAAGTGCCCCTCCCCCCTCCCCCCCCCCGTGATTATTAAACCCCGAGCGTTAATGAGGGCTTTAATGACCCTCCGCCCCCTCCCCTCCCCCCGCGCCAATCTGCGCCCCGGGGGGGGAGGGGAGGCACGTGCGGGGGGGGAGGGGCGAAAACCGGGGGGGGTGGGGGTAAATTTGGGGGGGTTTGGGGTTAATTCGGGGGATTTTGGGTTCGTTCCGGGTAAAGGCGAATTTTGGGTTAATTTGGGGAATTTTCGGGTTCATTTGGGAAATTTTTGGGTTCATTCGGGGGATGTTTGGGGTTAATTTGGGGAATTTCTGGGTTCATTTGGGAAATTTTGGGTTTCATTCGGGGGATTTTGGGTTAATAATCGGGGGATTTTTGGGGTTCATTCGCGGGGGTCGGGAATGGGGAGGGGGGGGAGGCGGAATTTTTGGGGTTAATTTGTTAAAGTTTTTGGGGCGGATTTTTGGGGTCTGGTGAGGTGGGGGGAGGAGGATATTTTTGGGTTAATTGGGGAGATATTGGGGTGGGGGGAAGGGGGATTTTTTGCGGGTTAAAATTGGGAGATTTTTTTGGGTTAAATTGGGAGATTTGGGGGTTAAATTGGGTGCATTTCTGGGGTGAGGGGGAGGAGAATTTGGGTTAATTTGGGAGATGTTTTGTGGAGTTAATTTCGGGGGAATTTTGGGTTAATTATGGGAGATTTTTGTGGGGTTAATTTGGGGGAATTTTGGGGTTAATTCGGGAGATTTTTTGGTGGGGTTAAAATTTGGGGATTTTGGGGTTAAATTTGGGGCATTTCCGGGGTTCCGGTGGAAATTTTGGGGTCGATTCGGCGCATTTTGGGGTTAATTTTGGGGGATTTTGGGGTGGATTCGGGCATTATTGGGGGTTTAATTTGGGGGATTTTTGTGGGGTTAATTTGGGGGATTTTGGGGTGGATTCGGGCATTTTTGGGGTTACATTTGGGGGATTTTGGGGTGGATCGGGCATTTGGGGGTTAATTTGGGGATTATTGGGGTGGTATTCGGGCATTTTTGGGGTTACTTTAGGGGGATTTTGGGGTGGGAATTCGGGCATTTTGGGGTTAATTTGGGGGATTTTGGGTGGTTTCGGCGCATTTTGGGGTTAATTTGGGGGATTTTGGGGTGGATTCGGGCATTTTGGTTAATTTGGGGCATTTTGGGGTGGATTCGGGCATTATTGTGGGTTAATTTGGAGATTTTTGGTTAATTTTGTGCATTTCCGGGGTTCGCGGCGGATTTTGGGGTTAATTTTTGGGGGATTTTGGGTGGATTCGGGCATTTTGGGGTTAATTTGGGGGATTTTGGGGTGGATTCGGGCATTTTGGGGTTACTTTGGGGGATTTTGGGGTGGATTCGGGCATTTTGGGGTTAATATTGGGAGACTTTTTGCGGTTAAGTTTGTGCCATTTCCGGGGGTTTCCGGCGTGATTTTGGGGTTAATTTGGGGCATTTTGGGGTTGGATTCGGGCACTTTGGGAGGTTAATTTGGGGGATTTTGGGGTGGATCGGGGCATTTTGGGGTTCCCGGCGGATTTTGGGGTGGATTCGGGCACTTTGGGGTTCCCCGCGCCCGCCCAGCCCCGGCTTTTGTTATGGGGGGGGGGGTTGGGCGCTGCCCCTCCCCCTCACCCACGTGCCCCCCTCCTCCCCTCCCCCCGCTGAAGCCGGGATCACCTTCATCCCTCCCCCCCCCAAATCCCCCAAATCCCCCTGATAAAAGGCGGGAGCGGGCCGCGCCCGCACCAGGAAGCCTTCGTCACCTCCTCATCCTCATCCTCCCGGCCTCCTCATGCCTCGGCCCGGCATCCGGAACCTTCCAGTAAAGGACCCCCCGCGCGGCAGCCTTCCTCCTCCTCCTTTTCATCCCTCCCTCATCCCCTCCTCGGGCTTGGAACTATTCTTCATCTGCCTCCGGAACCTTCCTCGTCTTGCCTCCGTCGGGGCCTTCGGCGCCTCATTGGTCCCGCGATCTTCCCTCCTCCTCATCCTCCTCGGTTCTGGGGGTTCGGGATCTTCCTCCTCCTCCTCCTCTCCTCCTCCTTCCTCGATGCCTCTTCGTTTTGGGTTCAGATCTTTCTTCAGCCAGTGCGTTTTTTTCTCCATCCGGGACCTCCTTCATCTCACCCTCGTTTCTTGGCTGTGAGATTTCCTTCAGCCCGCTTCCGGACCGCCCGGGATCTTCCTCCGCCTTCCTCTCGGGGCTCCGGGGACCTTCCTCATCCTCGTATTCTCGGAGCTCCGGGAACCTTTCCTTCCTCGTGCCTCCTCCTCCTCCTCCCTCCTCCACTCAGTCCTCCCTCCTGCTCACTCCTCCTCCCTCCTGGCATCCCGGACCCATTCCTTCTCCTCACTCTTCCAGGACCCAAAAATCTTCCTCTTCCCCCAAATTTAGTACCCAGAGACCTCCTCTTCCTCGTCATTTAGGGATTCAGAATCTTGCCTCCTCATTCCAGGACAGAACCTTTCCATTTTCCCCACATTTTGGGACCCAGATACTTCCCTCCCCCAAATTTCGGGATCCAAACCCACTTCCTGGCCCTGCCTCATTTCCGGTACCCAGAACCTTCCTCCTTCTCTTTCATCTTCTGGACCCAAAACTATACCTGCTTCCTCCCTCAATTTTTTTTTTTTTTTTCGGGAACCCTAAATTCCTCCTCCTGCATTCCAAACAGGACCCAGAAATCTTCCTCATCCTCATTTTGTCATCCAGAACTTTCATTTTCCCCCAAATTGTCAGTTCCCAGAACCTTCCTCCTCCTTCCTTCCTCGCTCATTTTCGGGACACAGAACCTTCCTCCCCAATCCCAGGAACCAGAAATCTTCCTTTGCCCCCAAATTTTTGGGACCACAGAACCTTCCGAACGCTCCCGCTCTCACCCTTTTTCTCTCCCAGGCTCTTCGCTCTCTTCTCCTGCCTGCATTCCAGAACCTTCCTTTTCCCCCACATTTCTGTTGACCCAGACCTTCCTTTTCCCCACATCCCAGCGCCAAAATCCCCTTTTCCCCCCCAAAAATTCCGGTACCGGATCCCACACGCTCTCACCCTTTTCTCTTCTCCCCCAGGCTCTTACTCCTCCTCCTCCTCCCTCCTCCTCATTCCAGGAACCCAAGAAACCCTCCATTTTCCCCTGCATTTCAGGACCCAAAATTCCCTTTTCTTCCAAATTTTTTTGGTACCCGGAAACTTCCCCCGTCTCGACCCCTTTTCTCTCTCCCCAGGCTCATCCTCCTCCTCCTGTCCTCCTCCTCCCTCATTCCAGAACCTTCCTTTTCCCCCCACATTTTGTGATCCAGAACCCTTCATTTTCCCCCAAAATCCCAGCGCCAAAAATCCCCTTTCCCCCCAAATTCCGGTACCCCCCCTCCACCCCTTTCCTCTCCACGGCCTC
Organism: Sporophila hypoxantha; assembly: GCA_002167245.1. Taxonomy (NCBI): domain Eukaryota; kingdom Metazoa; phylum Chordata; class Aves; order Passeriformes; family Thraupidae; genus Sporophila; species Sporophila hypoxantha. Next base: position 14,317 of record NDFG01000190.1, read on the forward strand.
TTCCTCACTCCTCCTCCTCGCTCCTGCCTCGCCCTCGTTGGCCAATGGGCAACGCCAAGAGCGGCGCGCTGGTCCCGCGAGGTGCCTCGAGGCACCGTCAGACCGAGCACGCGCTACCCGAGGAGGAGCTCTGCCGCTGGTCAAGGGGCAAAATCCCAAATTTCGGGGTTTTGGGGGCGTTTCAGGGGGGTTTTCGTGGTTTTTGGGGTTTTTTAGGTTTTTTTTTTAAAATTTTTTTAGGGTTTTTTATTGTTTTTTTAGAGATTAATTTTTGGGTTTTTGTGGGTGTTGATTTTGGGGGTTCAGTTTAGATGTAATGGAAATAATGTAAATGGGTATAATGTAATATGAATAATGTAATATAATTGTAATATGTATAATGTAATGGTAATATGCATAACTGTAATGTAAATGTAAACATAGTATATAGAATAATTAGTAAATGTAATATAGGTATATAGAATAATGTAGTAGAATGTACATAGTATATAGAATAATATAGTAGAATGAATAAGAAATAGTATTTAGAATAACTTAATAAAAGTAATACAGTGTATAGAATATATAACTTTAATATATTTAGTATAATAAACGTATATAAAGTACGTAGTAGAGAATAATAAAGTAGAATATAAATATCGAATAGTATAATAAAGTAATATTAGTATATAGATATATACTTTAATATATTTAGTATAATAAATATTATAAAAGTACGTAGTATAGAATAATATAGTGGATTAATATAGTAATTATAGAATAAATGAAAAAAGTAATATAGTGTATAGATATACTTTATAATATTTAGTATAATAAAGTATATAACACACATAGCATAGAATAATAAAGTATAATAAAGCAATAAAAATACAGAATAATAGAGTAAATCATAAATTAGTACGGATAAGACAGTATAATAAATTATATAACTTACATAAATTTATAAGTAAAATAACAATAAATAAAAAGTAATTAGCCTTCTTGGGCAGGGAGAGTTTGCAGGTTCGGTTTTAGTTATAATATAATATAATATAATATAATATAAATATAAATATAATATATATAATATAATATAATATAATATAATATAATATAATATAATATAATATAATATAATATAATATAATATAATATAATATAATATAACTAACAATACTGCTACTAATAATGCTCGTAATACGAATAACACTAATGCTAATAATACTCATACTAGTAATAACACTAACACTAATAATACTAATACTAATTAATAATAACAATAACAATAACAATAACAATAACAATAACAATAACAATAACAATAACAATAATAATCGTTTCTATTTGCAGGCCCCACAGGTACGAGAGCTTCCAGTGTCAGTGATAATAATAATAATAATAATAATAATAATGATTTCTGTATGGGGTTAGGCAGGTACGAGAGCTTCCAGTGCCAGTGATAATAATAATAACAATAATAATAATAATAATAATTTCTGTCTGGGGGCCCGGCAGGTACGAGAGCTTCCAGCGGCAGTGATAATAATAATAATAATAATAATAATAATAATGGTAATAATAATAATAATAATAATAATAATAATAATAATAATAATAAATAATGATAATAATTTCTGTCTGGGGGCCCGGCAGGTACGAGAGCTTCCAGCGGCAGTGATAATAATAATAACAATAATAATTTTATAATTTTATTTTCTCAGGTACGAGAGCTTCCAGCGTCACTGATAATAATAACAATAATAATTATAATAATTTAATTTTCTCTTTGTGGGCCCCTCAGGTACGAGAACTTCCAGCGTCAGTGATAACAATAACAATAATAATTTTATTTTCTCAGGTACGAGAGCTTCCAGCGGCAGTGATATTAATAACAATAATAATTTTATTTTCTCAGGTACGAGAACTTCCAGCGGCAGTGATAATAATAATAATGATAACAATAATAATAATAATTTTATTTTCTCAGGTACGAGAGCTTCCAGCGTCAGTGATAACAATAACAATAATAATTTAATTTTCTCAGGTACGAGAGCTTCCAGCGCCAGTGATAACAATAACAATAATAATTTTATTTTCTCAGGTACCAGAGCTTCCAGCGTCAGTGATAACAATAATAATTTTATTTTCTCAGGTACGAGAGCTTCCAGCGGCAGTGATGATAATAATAATAATAATAACAATAATAATAATAACAATAATAATTTTATTTTCTCAGGTACGAGAGCTTCCAGTGGCAGTGATAATAATAACAATAATAATTTTATTTTCTCAGGTACGAGAGCTTCCAGCGTCAGTGATAATAACAATAATAATTATAATAATTTAATTTTCTCTTTGTGGGTTTGGCAGGTACGAGAGCTTCCAGTGGCAGTGATAATAATAATAATGATAATAATAACAATAATAATTTTATTTTCTCAGGTACGAGAGCTTCCAGCGGCAGTGATATTAATAATAATAATAATAATAATAATAATAATAATAATAATAATAATAATAATAATAATAATAATAATAATAATAATAATTTCATTTTCTCAGGTATGAGAGCTTCCAGCGTCAGTGATGATAATAACAATAACAATAATAATTTTATTTTCTCAGGTACGAGAGCTTCCAGCGTCAGTGATAATAATAATAATAATATAATAATTATAAATAATTTAATTTTCTCAAGGTACGAGACTTAACCAGCGCCAGGTGATAATAACAATAACAAAAATAATTTATTTTTCTTTGTGGGTTTTGGCAGCGTATAGAGAGCTTCCAGCGGCAGTGATAATAATAATAAATGAATAATCATAACATAATAATTTTATTTTTCTTCAGGTAGAGAGCTTCCAGTCGTCAGTGATAATAATAATAATATAATAGTAATAATTTAATTTCTGTGTGGTTTTAATTTTCGGCAGGTACGAAGAGCTTAGCCAGCGTCAGTGATAATAATAATACATAATTTATAATAAATTTTTATTTTCTCAAGGTACGAGAGCTTTCCAGCGGTCAGTGATAATAATAATACAATAATTAACAATAATAATTTAATTTTCTCTTTTCGGGGTTGGCAGGTACGAGAGCTTCCAGCGGCCAGTGTTAATAATAACAATAATAATTTCATTTCTCAGGTACGAGAGCTTCCAGCGTCAGTGATAATAATACTAACAATAATATTTTATATTTTAATTTTCTCAGGTATACGAGAGACTTCAGCGTCGTGATAACAATAACAATAATAATTTTATTTTCTCAGGTACGAGAAGCTTCAGCCAGCAGTGATGATAATAATAATAAACACTCACACATCATCATAATTTTATTTTCTCAGGTACGAGAGCTTCCCGCGTCAGTGATAATAATAAAATAATTATAATAATTTAATTTTTCTCAAGGTACGAGAGCTTCCAGCGGCAGTGATGATAATAATAATAAACACTCATCACATAATTTAATTTTCTCGGTACGAGAGCCTTCCAGCGGCAGTTGATGATAATAACAATAACAATAATAATTTAATTTTTCTCAGGTACGAGAACGCTTCAGCGGCAGTGAATAATAATAATAATAATAATAATGATACACATAATAACAATAATAATTTTAACCTCTCTTGGGCAGGATAGACGCGCTTCCAGCGTCAGTGGCCCCCGACGAGGCGCATCAGCCCGCGCCCGAGTTCGAGAAGATCTTACCGGCACGTTCTTACCCAACTCGGACCCGCAGGGGCTACGCGCGCAACGTCTTCCGCAGCTTCGACAACCAACGACGACGGCACGCTGGACTTCCGGGAAGTACATCATCGCCCTGCCACCTGACATCCCGGGGAAAACCCACCGAAACTGGAGTGGGCTTTTTCCACACACAACTACTTTGATGTGGACAGGAACGGCGAGGTCAGAAGAGCGAGGTTGCTGGGAAGAATCATCACGGTGAAGATTTTGGGGGTCAGAAATGGCAGAATTTGGGGTTTTTTTTTTTGGGGGACACAGGAACGGCGAGGTCAGCAAGAGCGAGGTGCTGGAGATCATCACGGTGGAGGAGACACGGGTTATGGGTCAGAAATGAGCAGATTTGGGGTTTGGGGTTTGGGAGTACATCATCGCCTGCACTCACGCTCGTCCGGGAAAACCCACTGAAACTGGAATGGGCGTATCATCGCATCAGTTCGACGTGGACAGGAAGCCGGGAGGTCAGCAAGAGCGAAGGTGCTGGAGATCATCACGGTGAAGATTTGGGGTGTGAAAACAGGATTTGGGGTTTGGGAATAGGGAAAATGTGAAGATTTGGGCATGCAGGAACGGCGAGGTTCCAAGCAAGAGCGAGGTGGCTGGAGATCATCAACGGTGAGCTTTGGTGTGAAAACAGGAAATTTGGGTTTGGGAAGGGAAATGTGAGATTTGGGACTAGATACCAGGAAACGGCGAGGGTCAGCAAGAGCGAGGTGGCTGGGAGATCAATCACGGTGAGTGAGAACACGGGGTTTTGGGGTCAGAAATGGCAGATTTGGGAACAAGGAATGTGAAATTTGGGATGCAGGAACGGCGAGACTCGACACTGGAGATATTACGGTGAGCCACATTTGGGGTTCAGAAATGGCAGATTTGGGGTTTTGGGGTTTGGGAGTACATCATCCA
>NDFG01000190.1:21882-40583 GCA_002167245.1 Sporophila hypoxantha
GGGAAAAAAAGGGTTTTGGGGAAGGAGAGTTTTTAAAAGTGTAAAAAAAAAGAATTTTTGGAGGAAAAAAAGGTTTTTAGAGGGGAAAAAAAGGGGGTTTTGGGAAAAAAGGGATTTTTAGAAGGAAAAAAGGGTTTTTTTGGGAAAAAAGGGATTTTTAGAAGGAAAAAAAAGGGGTTTTTTGGGAAAAAACGGATTTTTAGAGGGAAAAAAAAGGGAATTTTTGGGGAAGAAAAGGATTTTCTCAGGGGGTTTTTTTGGGCATTTTTTGGGTTTTTCTGAGGGGTTTTTTTTCAGTTTTTTTGGGGCAGTTTTGGGGTTTTTCTCGGGGTTTTTCTCTGTTTTTTTGGGGGCATTTTTATGGCGTTTTTTTGGGGCGGTTTCAGGGTTTTTCTCCGGGTTTTTTTTGGGGCGGTTTTGGGGGTTTTCTCTGGTTTATTTTGGGGTGTTTTTGGGGCATTTTCGGGGTTTTTTCTCGGGTTTTTTTTGGGTGGTTTCGGGGTTTTTCTCCGGGTTTTTTGGGGCATTTTCGGGGGGTGTTTTTGGTTTTATTTCAGGTTTTTTTGGGGTTTTTATGAGCGGTTTTGGCGTTTTGCTCTTTTTTTTTTAAGGTTTTTTTGTTTTTTTTTTTAGGGATTTTCTCGGGGTTTTTCTGGGGCAGTTTTGGGGAATTTCTCCAGGTTTTTTTGGGGCATTTTTGGGGCTTTTCTCAGGTGGATTTGGGGTTTTTATCAGCGCTTTTCGTCGCAGTTTTGGGGTTTTTCTGGGGGCGTTTTTGGGGCATTTTCGGGCGTGTTTTTGGTTTTATTTCAGGTTTTTTTTGGGGGTTTTTATGAGCGGTTTTGGTGTTTTGCTCTTTTTTTTTTAAGGTTTTTCTCTTTTTTTTTTTTAGGGATTTTCTCGGGGTTTTTCTGGGGCAGTTTTGGGGAATTTCTCGAGGTTTTTTTGGGGCATTTTTAGGGGTTTTCTCAGGTGGATTTGGGGTTTTTATCAGCGCTTTTCGTCGCAGTTTTGGGGTTTTTCTGGGGGCGTTTTTGGGGCATTTTCGGGGTTTCCTCGAGGTTTTTTTCAGGGTTTTTTTTTGGGTTTTATGAGTGCTTTTGGTGGTTTTCCGGGGGTTTTTTTTGGGGCGGTTTTGGGGCATTTCTGGGATTTTTCTCTGGGTTTTTTTTTGGGCCGTTTCAGGGTTTTTCTCGGGGTTCCTTTGGGGCATTTTTGGGATTTTTCTCGGGGTTTTTTTGGGGCATTTTTGGGATTTTTCTCGGGTTTTTTGGGGGGCGATTTCAGGGTTTTTCTTGGGGTTTTTGGGGCGGTTTTGGGGTTTTTATTTAGGGTTTTTTGGGGGTAGTTTTGGGTTTTTTTCTCAGGTGTTTTTAGGGTAGTTTTGGGGTTTTTCACAGGTTTTTTTTGAGCATTTTTGGGGCTTTAAAAAAAATTTTTTTTTTGGAGTGGTTTCGGGGTTTTTGGGGGCATTTTTTGGTTTTTCTGCGGGTTTTCTTTTTGGGCGTTTTCAGGGTTTTTTAGGGCAGATTCAGGAATTTTCTTGGGGGTTTTCTCACGGGTTTTTTTGGGTTTTTCTGGAGGTGTTTTTGGGGCCGTTTCAGGGTTTTTTTGGGGCATTTTTGGGTTTTTTGGGGGGCAGTTTCAGGGTTTTTCTTGAGTTTTTTAAGGGTTTTTGTCGGGGTTTTTCTTGGGCACTTTAGGGGCATTTCCCGAGGTCTTTTTGGGGCACTTTTGGGGTTTTTCTCGGTGTTTTTTTGGAGCAGTTTTAGGGTTTTTTCTCGAGTGTTTTTTTTGGTTTTTCTCGGGGCTGTTTTGGGGTTTTTCTCAGGTATTTTTTGGGTTTTTCTCGGGTATTTTGGGGTTTTTCCTGGGTATTTTTGGGGTTTTTCTCGGGTATTTCTGGGGTTTTCTCAGGGCTGTTTTGGGGGTTTTTCTTGGGTATTTTTTGGGGTTTTTCTCGGGTATTTTTTTGGGTTTTCTCGAGTATTTTTGGGGTTTTTTCAGGTATTTTTGGGGGTTTTTCTCGGGGCTGTTTTGGGGTTTTTCTCGGATATTTTCTCAGGTATTTCTTTGAGTTTTTCTCGGGTATTTTTGGGGGTTTTTCTCGGGTATTTTTGGGGGTTTTTTTCGGGTACTTTTTGGGGTTTTTCTGGGGTATTTTTGGGGTTTTTCTCGGCTATTTTTGAGGGGGTTTCTCGGGTATTTTTTGGGGTTTTTCTGGGGTATTTTTTTTGGGTTTTCTCGGGTATTTTTTGGGTTTTTTCTCGGGTATTTTTGGGGTTTTCTCTCGAGGCGGTTTTGCGCGTTTTTCTCGGGTATTTTTGTTTTTTTTTCTCGGGTATTTTTGGGGTTTTGGCCAGGTATTTTTTTGGTTTTTCTCGGGTATTTTTGGAGTTTTTTTCGGGTATTTTTCTCGGGTTTTTTTGTTTTTCTCGGGTATTTTTTTGGATTTTTCTCGGGTATTTTGGGGGGTTTTTCTCGGGTATTTTTGGAGTTTTTTCCAGGTATTTTTGGTTTTTTTTTCTGGGTATTTTTGGGTTTTTTTTCTGGGTATTTTTGGGGGTTTTTCTCAGAGCAGTTTTGGGGGTTTTTCTTGGGTATTTTGGGGTTTTTCTCGGGTATTTTTTGGGGTTTTTTTAGAGCAGTTTTTGGCTTTTTCTCGGGTATTTTTGGGGCCGTTTCAGGTTTTTTCTCCGCTGTTTTTTCCCCTCCCAGCACACACAGACACAGAGCGCTGTTTTTGGGGTTTTTCCCGGGTATTTTTGGGGTTTTTTTCGGGTATTTTTGGGGTTTTTCTCGGGTATTTTTTGGCTTTCTCTCGGGTATTTTTGGGGTTTTTCTCGGGTATTTTTTTGGTTTTTCTCGGGTATTTTCAGGGCTTTTCTCGGGTAGTTTTGGGGGTTTTTCTCGGGTATTTTGGGGTTTTTCTCGGGTATTTTTGGGGTTTTTCTCGGGTATTTTGGGGTTTTTCTCGGTTATTTTTTGGGGTTTTTCTCAGGTATTTTTTAGGGTTTTTTAGAGCAGTTTTGGGGTTTTTCTCAGGTATTTTTGCAGTTTTTCTCGGGTATTTTTGGGGCCGTTTCAGGTTTTTTCTCCGCTGTTTTTTCCCATCCCAGCACACACAGACACGGAGCGCTGTTTTTTGGGGTTTTTCTCGGGTATTTTTGGGGTTTTTCTCGGGTATTTTTGAGGTTTTTCTCGGGTATTATTTGGGATTTTCTCGGGGCTGTTTTGGGGTTTTTCTCAGGTATTTTTTTGAGTTTTTCTCGGGTATTTTTGGGGTTTTTCTCAGGTATTTTTGGCTTTTTCTCGGGTATTTTTGGGGCCGTTTCAGGTTTTTTCTCCGTTGTTTTTCCCATCCCAGCACACACAGACACCGAGCGCTGTTTTTTGGGTTTTCTCGGGTATTTTTTGGGTTTTTTTTAGAGCAGTTTGGGGGTTTTTCTCGGGGCTGTTTTGGGGTTTTTCTCGGGTATTTTGGGGCCGTTTCAGGTTTTTTTCCCCCTGTTTTCCCCTCCCAGCACACACAGACACAGAGCGCTGTTTTTGGGGTTTTTCTCAGGTATTTTGGGGCCGTTTCGGGTTTTTTCTCCGTTGTTTTTTCCCATCCAGCACACACAGACACGGAGGGCTGTTTTTGGGGTTTTTCCCAGGGCTGTTTTTTGGGTTTTTCTCGGGTATTTTTGGCGGTTTTTCTCAGGTATTTTCAGGGTTTTTCTCGGGTATTTTTGGCTTTTTCTCGGGTATTTTTGGGGCCGTTTCAGGTTTTTTCTCAGTTTTTTTTTCCCCTCCCAGCACACACAGACACGGAGCGCTGTTTTTGGGTTTTTCTCGGGTATTTTTGGGGCCGTTTCAGGTTTTTTCTCCATTGTTTTTCCCATCCCAGCACACACAGACACGGAGCGCTGTTTTTGGGGTTTTTCTCGGGTATTTTTTTGGTTTTTTTCCGGGTATTTTTTTTGGTTTTTCTCGGGTATTTTTGGGGCCGTTTCAGGTTTTTTCTCCGTTGTTTTTCCCATCCAGCACACACAGACACAGAGCGCTGTTTTTGGGGTTTTTCTCAGGTATTTTTGGGGTTTTTCTCAGGTATTTTTTTGGGTTTTCCTCAGGTATTTTGGGGCCGTTTCAGGTTTTTTTTCCCTTGTTTTCCCCATCCAGCACACACAGACACAGAGCGCTGTTTTTTGGGTTTTCCTCAGGTATTTTGGGGCCGTTTCAGGTTTTTTTTCCCCTGTTTTCCCCATCCCAGCACACACAGACACCGAGCGCTGTTTTTGGGGCGGGGGCCGCCCCTGCCCCGTTTATTTGGGGAGGGGGCTCAGTTCTTGTAGCCCCGGCTGGCGCGGCGGCCCCGGGCCCGCTCGAACTTGGGGCCCTTGGAGCGCACGTAGGGCCTGGGGGAGAAAATGGGGGGTTAGGGACCCCAAAAACAGGGCCCCAACAATTCAACCCAAATGTCCACCCAATACACGCAAAAATATTCCCCCAAAGATGAACCCAAAATGTCACCAATACAGCCGCTTAAAGGAGAATGATCAGAACCAAAAAATCAACCCAAAATGTCACCAAAATACACCGAAAGAGATATCAAGCCCGCTCAAAATACCCCAAAATTGTCACCACTAGCACCCAAAAATATATCGCCAAAAATGTCACCCAAAACTATACCGAAAATATCGCCAAAATCAACCCAAAAATGTTCATCCTAAAATTATTCAGGCCACTCCAATATCTCGCCTCCAAACCTACCCAAAATGTCACCACGTTCACCCAAAATATCATAAGCAATAAATAGCCAGAATGTCAAACTTTAAATATTACCAAAATAATCCCCCCAAAAATTACTTACACCCACGAATCATACCAGAGATACACACCCACCCCAAAGGTCACCACAACTTTACACACCAAAGTATCACCCAAAACCAGCCCAAAATAAACCCAAATACACCCAAAAATATCCCCCAAAAAGTCATTTAAATATACCCAAAAATATCCCCCCCAAATACCCCAAATTAAACCCAAAAATATCCCCCAAATATACCCCAAAATGTCTCCAAAATCAACCCAAAATGCCACCCGAATATACCGAAAATATCCCCCAAAATCAACCCAAAATGTCCCCCAAATTTACCCAAAAATATCCCCCAAATAGTCTCCAAAATAAACCCAAAATGCCACCCAAATATACTGAAAATATCAACCAAAATCAACCCAAAACATCACTCGAATATACCGAAAATATCCCCCAAAATACCCCAAATTAAACCCAAAAATATCCCCCAAACATACCCCAAAATCAACCCAAAATGTCCCCCAAATATACCCAAAAATATTCCCCAAATAGTCTCCAAAATAAACCCAAAAATATCCCCCAAATATACCCAAAAACGTCCCCTAAAATCAACCAAAAATGTCACCCAAATATACCCAAAAATATCAATGAAAGTAAACCCAAAACATCACCCAAATACACCCAAAAATATCCAGCAAAAATAGCCCAAAATGTCCCCAAAATGTCCCCAAAATGTCACTCAAATATACCCAAAAATATTCCCCAAAATATCCCCCAAAATGTCTCCAAAATAAACCCAAAAAGCCACCCAAATATACGGAAAATATCAAACAAAATCAACCCAAAATGTCACCCAAATACGCCCAAAAATGTCCCCCAAAAATACCCCAAAATCAACCCAAAACGTCACCCAAAAATACCCAAAAATATCCCGGAAAAATACCCCAAAACGTCCCTTAAATTTACGCCAATGTCCCCAAAAATAACCCCAAAATATTCCCCAAAACAACCCCAAAATATTCCCCAAAAGAACCCCAAAATATTCCCCAAATCTAACCCAAAATCCCCCAAATCTGCCCCAAAAATCCCCAAACCCACCAAGATCTGCCCCAAAATCCTCTTGAAGTTCCCCGAATTCCCCCCAAATGTGGCCCCAAAATCACCCAAATCTGCCCCAAAATCCCCCCAAAAATCCCCCAAATCTGCCCCCAAAAATTCCCCAAAAATCCCCAAATCCCCCCGGAATCCCCAAAAACGCCCAAAAACGCCCAAAAAGCCCCAAAACTGACTTGGTGTGGCTGTGGGGCGTGCCGGGCGCCTTCCCGAAATGCCGATAGACCTCGCGCGCCTTGCGGGGCCCTGGGGGGAAAACGGGATTTTGGGGTGAAAAACGGGGATTTTGGGAAAAAATAAAAAAACTGGATTTGGGGGAAAATTGGGATTTTGGGAAAAAATAAAAAAATTGGATTTGGGGGAAAAATGGGGAATGTGGGGGGGAAAATGGGGATTTTGGGAAAAAATAAAAAAAATTGGATTTGCGGGAAAAACGGGGAATTTGGGAAAAAATAAAAAAATTGGATTTGGGGTGAAAAATGGGGATTTTGGGGAAAAATAAAAAAAATTGGATTTGGGGGAAAATGGGGAATTTGGGGAAAAAAATTGGATCTAGGGGAAAAATGGGGATTTTAGGAAAAAAAATAAAATAAATGGACTGGGGGGGAAAATGGGGATTTTGGGAAAAAAAATTGGAATTGGGGGAAAAAACAGGGATTTTGGGAAAAAAATAAAAAAATTGGATTTGGGAGGAAATAGGAATTTTGGGACAAACAAAATAAAAATTGGATTTGGGGGGGAAATGGGGATTTTGGGAAAAAAGAAGATATTTTGGGTCAAAAAAAAGGGATTTTAGGGGAAAACATGGGGGATTTGGGGAAAAAACAGGGAATGTGGGGGGGAAAAATGGGATTTTGGAAACAACCAAGGATTTTGGGAAAAAGAGGGATTTAGGGCAAAAAAAATGGGATTTGTGGGAAAAAATAGGAGTTTTGGGTAAAAATGGCAATTTGGTGGGAAAAAATGGGGATTTTTGGGGGGAAAAAAGGGGATTTTGGGGGGAAAAGTGGGGATTTGGGGCAAAAATGGGATTTTGGGGGGGAAAACGGGGATTTCACAGAGATTTTGGGGGGTTTGGGTATTTGGGGAGGGGTCCTGGTCCCACCTGAGAGCAGCACGGTGCCCTTGCCCTTGGGAGTTTGATTTGGGGTGATTTGGGGTGATTTTGGGTGATTTGGGGTGATTTGGGGTCGGTGTTATTTCGGCGTTATTTTGGGTTATTTTAACGGATTTTCACGGGGATTTTGGGGGATTTTGGGTATTTGGGGAGGGGTCCCGGTCCCACCTGAGAGCAGCACGGTGCCCTTGCCCTTGGGGGTTGGATTTTGGGGTGATTTAGGGTGATTTGAGGTTAATTTCGGGGCGATTTGGGACGATTTCGGGTCAATGTTATTTCAGCGTTATTTTGGGTTATTTTAACGGATTTTCACAGGGATTTTTGGGGATTTTGGGTATTTGGGGAGGGGTCCTGGTCCCACCTGAGAGCAGCACGGTGCCCTTGCCCTTGGGGCTGGCCATGGCCAGCTGGGGGGGGTTGATTTGGGGTGATTTGGGATGATTTCGGGTCGGTGTTATTTTGGGTTATTTTAACGGATTTTCACGGGGATTTTTTTGGATTTTGGGTATTTGGGGAGGGGTCCTGGTCCCACCTGAGAGCAGCACGGTGCCCTCGCCCTTGGGGCTGGCCATGGCACTTGGATTTGGGGTGATTTGGGACGATTTCGGGTCAGTGTTATTTCAGTGTTATTTTGGGTTATTTTAACGGATTTTCACGGGGATTTTTTGGGATTTTGGATATCTGGGGAGGGGTCCCGGTCCCACCTGAGAGCAGCACGGTGCCCTTGCCCCTGGGGGTTGGATTTGGGGTGATTTGGGGTGATTTCGGGGTGATTTGGGACGATTTAGGGTCGGTGTTATTTTGACGTTATTTTGGGTTATTTTAACGGATTTTCACGGGGATTTTTTGGGATTTTGGGTATCTGGGGAGGGGTCTGTGTCCCACCTGAGAGCAGCACGGTGCCCTTGCCCTTGGGGCTGGCATTTTGGGGTGATTTCAGGTTATTTTGGGGGTTATTCAGGGTGATTTGCGATCAGGGTTACTTCAGCGTTATTTTGGGTTATTTTAACGGATTTTCACGGGGATTTTTTGGGATTTTTGATTTTTGGGGAGGGGTCCCGGTCCCACCTGAGAGCAGCACGGTGCCCTTGCCCTTGGGGCTGGCCATGGCACTTGGATTTGGGGTGATTTGGGGTGATTTGGGATGATTTCGGGTCGGTGTTATTTTGGTGTTATTTTGGGTTATTTTAACGGATTTTCACGGGGATTTTTTGGGATTTTGGGTATTTGGGGAGGGGTCCCAGTCCCACCTGAGAGCAGCACGGTGCCCTTGCCCCTGGGGGTGCCATGGCACTTGGATTTGGGGTTATTTGTGATGATTTCGGGTCGGTGTTATTTCAGTGTTATTTTGGGTTATTTTAACGGATTTTCGCGGGGATTTTTGGGGATTTTGGGTATTTGGGGAGGGGTCCCGGTCCCACCTGAGAGCAGCACGGTGCCCTTGCCCTTGGGGCTGGCCATGGCCAGCTGGGGGGGTTTGATTTGGGGTGATTTGTGACGATTTCGGGTCGGTGTTATTTTGATGTTATTTTGGGTTATTTTAACGGATTTTCGCGGGGATTTTTAGGGATTTTGGGTATTTGGGGAGGGGTCCCGGTCCCACCTGAGAGCAGCACGGTGCCCTTGCCCTGGGGGTTTGATTTGGGGTGATTTTGGGGTGATTTGGGACGATTTCGGGTCGGTGTTACATTGATGTTATTTTGGGTTATTTTAACGGATTTTCACGGGGATTTTTTTGGATTTTGGGTATTTGGGGAGGGGTCCCGGTCCCACCTGAGAGCAGCACGGTGCCCTTGCCCTTGGGGCTGGCCATGGCCAGCTGGTCGAAGGTCAGGATGGAGCNAAAAATCCCCAAAATCTGCCCCAAAATCCCCAAAATCCCCCCGAAATCCCCAAAAACGCCCAAAAACGCCCAAAAACCCCAAAACTGACTTGGTGTGGCTGTGGGGCGTGCCGGGCGCCTTCCCGAAATGCCGATAGACCTCGCGCGCCTTGCGGGGCCCTGGGGGGAAACCGGGGATTTTGGGGTGAAAAATGAGGATTTTGGGAAAAATACAAAAAATTGAATTTGGGGTGAAAAATGGGGATTTTGGGAAAAAAATAAAAAAATTTGATTTGGGGAAAAATGGGAAATTTGGGGAAAAAAAAAAAAATTAGATTTGGGGGAAAAACAGGGAATTTGAGGAAAAAAAATAAAAAAATTGGATTTGGAAGCAAAATGGGGATTTTGGGAAAAAAAAAAAAATTGGATTTGGGGGGAAAAATGGGGAATTTGGGGTGAAAAACGGGGATTTTGGGAAAAAATAAAAAAAATTGGATTTGGGGGAAAACAGGGAATTTGGGGAAAAAAATTGGATTTGGGGGAAAATGGGGATTTTGGAAAAAAATAAAAAAAATTGGATTTGGGGGGAAAGTGGGGATTTTGGGAAAAAAATTTAAAAATTGGATTTGGAGGGAAAAACGGATTTTGGGGAAAAAATAAAAAATGGATTTGGGGAGAAAACGGGGATTTTAGGAAAAAAATAAAATAATTGGACTGGGGGAAAAATGGGGATTTTGGGAAAAAAATTGGATTTGTGAGGAAATAGGGATTTTGGGAAAAACAAAATAAAAATTGGATTGGGGGGGGAAATGGGGAATTTGGGGGAAAAAAAGAGATTTTGGGTCAAAAAAAAGGGATTTTAGGGGAAGACATGGGGGATTTGGGGAAAAACCAGGGAATTTGGGGGGGAAAAATGGGATTTTGGAAACAAGCAAGGATTTAGGGAAAAAAAGAAGGATTTAGGGCAAAAAAATGGGATTTGTGGGAAAAAATAGGAGTTTTGGGTAAAAATGGCAATTTGGTGGGAAAAAATGGGGATTTTTGGGGGGAAAAAAGGGGATTTTGGGGGGAAAAGTGGGGATTTGGGGCAAAAATGGGATTTTGGGGGGGAAAACGGGGATTTCACAGAGATTTTGGGGGGTTTGGGTATTTGGGGAGGGGTCCTGGTCCCACCTGAGAGCAGCACGGTGCCCTTGCCCTTGGGAGTTTGATTTGGGGTGATTTGGGGTGATTTTGGGTGATTTGGGGTGATTTGGGGTCGGTGTTATTTCGGCGTTATTTTGGGTTATTTTAACGGATTTTCACGGGGATTTTGGGGGATTTTGGGTATTTGGGGAGGGGTCCCGGTCCCACCTGAGAGCAGCACGGTGCCCTTGCCCTTGGGGGTTGGATTTTGGGGTGATTTAGGGTGATTTGAGGTTAATTTCGGGGCGATTTGGGACGATTTCGGGTCAATGTTATTTCAGCGTTATTTTGGGTTATTTTAACGGATTTTCACAGGGATTTTTGGGGATTTTGGGTATTTGGGGAGGGGTCCTGGTCCCACCTGAGAGCAGCACGGTGCCCTTGCCCTTGGGGCTGGCCATGGCCAGCTGGGGGGGGTTGATTTGGGGTGATTTGGGATGATTTCGGGTCGGTGTTATTTTGGGTTATTTTAACGGATTTTCACGGGGATTTTTTTGGATTTTGGGTATTTGGGGAGGGGTCCTGGTCCCACCTGAGAGCAGCACGGTGCCCTCGCCCTTGGGGCTGGCCATGGCACTTGGATTTGGGGTGATTTGGGACGATTTCGGGTCAGTGTTATTTCAGTGTTATTTTGGGTTATTTTAACGGATTTTCACGGGGATTTTTTGGGATTTTGGATATCTGGGGAGGGGTCCCGGTCCCACCTGAGAGCAGCACGGTGCCCTTGCCCCTGGGGGTTGGATTTGGGGTGATTTGGGGTGATTTCGGGGTGATTTGGGACGATTTAGGGTCGGTGTTATTTTGACGTTATTTTGGGTTATTTTAACGGATTTTCACGGGGATTTTTTGGGATTTTGGGTATCTGGGGAGGGGTCTGTGTCCCACCTGAGAGCAGCACGGTGCCCTTGCCCTTGGGGCTGGCATTTTGGGGTGATTTCAGGTTATTTTGGGGGTTATTCAGGGTGATTTGCGATCAGGGTTACTTCAGCGTTATTTTGGGTTATTTTAACGGATTTTCACGGGGATTTTTTGGGATTTTTGATTTTTGGGGAGGGGTCCCGGTCCCACCTGAGAGCAGCACGGTGCCCTTGCCCTTGGGGCTGGCCATGGCACTTGGATTTGGGGTGATTTGGGGTGATTTGGGATGATTTCGGGTCGGTGTTATTTTGGTGTTATTTTGGGTTATTTTAACGGATTTTCACGGGGATTTTTTGGGATTTTGGGTATTTGGGGAGGGGTCCCAGTCCCACCTGAGAGCAGCACGGTGCCCTTGCCCCTGGGGGTGCCATGGCACTTGGATTTGGGGTTATTTGTGATGATTTCGGGTCGGTGTTATTTCAGTGTTATTTTGGGTTATTTTAACGGATTTTCGCGGGGATTTTTGGGGATTTTGGGTATTTGGGGAGGGGTCCCGGTCCCACCTGAGAGCAGCACGGTGCCCTTGCCCTTGGGGCTGGCCATGGCCAGCTGGGGGGGTTTGATTTGGGGTGATTTGTGACGATTTCGGGTCGGTGTTATTTTGATGTTATTTTGGGTTATTTTAACGGATTTTCGCGGGGATTTTTAGGGATTTTGGGTATTTGGGGAGGGGTCCCGGTCCCACCTGAGAGCAGCACGGTGCCCTTGCCCTGGGGGTTTGATTTGGGGTGATTTTGGGGTGATTTGGGACGATTTCGGGTCGGTGTTACATTGATGTTATTTTGGGTTATTTTAACGGATTTTCACGGGGATTTTTTTGGATTTTGGGTATTTGGGGAGGGGTCCCGGTCCCACCTGAGAGCAGCACGGTGCCCTTGCCCTTGGGGCTGGCCATGGCCAGCTGGTCGAAGGTCAGGATGGAGCCCCCGGCGCGCAGGATCCGCGTCCGAGCGCCGCGCGTCACCCGGAGGGCGCAGACCTGGGGCGGGGACACAGGTCAGCGAAAACAGCCCAAAAACACCCAAAAACAGCCCAAAAATCATCCCCGAATATCACCCAGAAACAGCCCAAAAACACCCAAAAACAGCCCAAAAATCATCCCCGAATATCACCCAGAAACAGCCCAAAACCAGCCCAAAAATCACCCAAAACCAGCCCAAAAATCATCCCCAAAATCACCCAAATACAGCTCAAAACCAGCCCAAAAACCATCCCCAAAATCACCCAGAAACAGCCCAAAAACAGCCCAAAATCACCCAAATACAGCTCAAAAACACCCGAAAATCATTCTGAATATCACCCAGAAACAGCCCAAAAACACCCCAAAAACCATCCCCAAAATCACCCAAAAATCACCCCAAAAATCACAGAAAAATCAACCCCGAAATCATTGAAAAACACCTCAAAATTACCCAAAAATCATCCCCAAAATCACCCAGAAACAGCCCAAAAATCACCCAAAATCATCCCCAAAATCACCCAGAAACAGCCCAAAAACCATCCCCAAAATCACCCAGAAACAGCCCAAAAACCATCCCCAAAATCATCCCCAAAAACACCCAAAAATCCTCCCCCAAACCACCCAAAAACCACCCCCAAAATCACCCGAAAAACATGAAAAAAACCACCCCAAAACATCGCCCAAAAACCAGCCCCAAAACACCCGAAAATCACCCAAAACCACCCTGAAATCGCCTGAAAATCACCTGCAAAAACACCCCCAAAAAACATCACCAAAACCACCCAAAACCCATCTGAAAATATCCCCAAAACAGCCCAAAAAACCCCAAATGCCCCCAAACCCGAATCCAGCCTGAAACTCCAAAACAAACCTTAAAAAAATCCCCAAAATTCCCAATAAAACTCCCAAACCCTCTTAAAATCCCTCAAATTCATGAATTTCCCCATAAAGTCCCATAAAACCCCTGAAAATTCCCAAATTTCCCCAAAAATTCCCATAAAACCCCCAAAATTCCCAATAAAACTCCCAAACCCTCTTAAAATCCCTAAAATTCCCAAATTTCCTCATAAATTCCCATAAAACCCCTGAAAATTCCCAAATTTCCCCCAAACCCCCCAAAATTCCTGAATTTTCCCCCAAACTCCCATAAAACCCCTGAAAATTCCCAGATTTCCCCCAAAATTCCTGAAAATTCCCAGTTTCCCCCAGAACCCCCAAAATCCCTGGGTGGGTTTCCCATTCAAAACCCTCCAAATTCTCAGAATTTCCCCATAAAAATCCCCCAAAATCCCCAAATTTCCCCATAAAAATCCCCAAATTTCCCGGATTTCCCCCAGCACTCCGGGATTTGCCCAAACCCGGCGGGTTTTGCCCCAAACCTTGAGCTTGGGCACGTCCTGGATGCGAACGTCGTCGGTGACCGTGCCGACCACCACGGCCGTGCGCTCGGCGCGCCCCGGCTTGCGCATCATGCGGATCTGGGGACACCAAAATATGGGGAAAATAACCCAAAAATCAGTGAGGAAATGGCCAAAAATCCTGGGGAAAATATCCTAAAAATCCCGAGAAAAATACCCCAAAAATCCCGAGAAAAATATCCCAAAAATCCCGGGGAAAAACACCCAAAAATCAGTGAGGAAATGGCCAAAAATACAGTGAGAAAATACTCCAAAAATCCCGAGAAAAATATCCCAAAAATCAGCGAGAAAACACCCAAAAATCAGTGAGAAAATGGCCAAAAATTGAGTGCGAAAATAGCCCCGGCTTGCGCATCATGCGGATCTGGAAATGCCCAAAATCAGGGGAAATACACCCAAAAATCAGTGAGGAAAAGGCCAAAATCCTGGGGAAAATACCCCAAAAATCCCAGGAAAAACAGCCCAAAAATCCCGGGGAAAAACACCCAAAAATCTGTGAGAAAACAGCCAAAAATACAGGGAGGAAATAGCCCCGGCTTGCGCATCATGCGGATCTGGAAACGCCAAAATCAAGGGAAAATACACCCAAAAATCAGTGAGAAAACGGCCAAAATCCTGGGGAAAATAGCCCAAAAATCCCAGGAAAAACAGCCCAAAAATCCCGGGGAAAACAGCCCAAAATCCCGGGGAAAAACACCCAAAAATCAGTGTGAAAACAGCCCCGGCTTGCGCATCATGCAGATCTGGAAATGCCCAAAATATGGGGAAATACACCCAAAAATCAGTGAGGAAATGGCCAAAAATCCGTGAGAAAATACCCCAAAAATCCCGGGGAAAACAGCCCAAAATCCAGGGAAAAACACCCAAAAATCAGTGTGAAAACAGCCCCGGCTTGCGCATCATGCGGATCTGGAAACGCCAATATTGGGGGAAATACACCCAAAAATCAGTGAGGAAATGGCCAAAATCCTGGGGAAAATACCCCAAAAATCCCAGGAAAAACAGCCCAAAAATCCCGGGGAAAAACACCCAAAAATCTGTGAGAAAACAGCGAAAAATACAGGGAGGAAATAGCCCCGGCCTGCGCATCATGTGGATCTGGAAATGCCCAAAATCGGGGGAAATACACCCAAAAATCAGTGAGGAAATGGCCAAAAATAGAGGGAGAAAATACCCCAAAATACAAGGATAAAATACCCCAAAAATCCCGAGAAAAATATCCCAAAAATCAGTGAGAAAACGGCCAAAAATACAGGGAGGAAATGGCCAAAAATCCCGGGGAAAACAGCCCAAAATCCAGGGAAAAACACCCAAAAATTCAGTGAGAAAATAGCCCAAAATCCAGGGAAAAACACCCAAAAATCTGTGAGGAAACAGCCCCGGCTTGCGCATCATGCGGATCTGGAAACGCCAAAATCGGGGAAAATACACCCAAAAATACGGTGAGGAAATGGCCAAAAATAGAGTGAGAAAATACCCCAAAATACAAGGATAAAATACCCCAAAAATCCCGAGAAAAACACCCAAAAATCAGTGAGAAAATGGCCAAAAATCCCGGGGAAAATACCCTAAAAATCCCGGGAAAAACAGCCCAAAATCCAGGAAAAAACACCCAAAAATTCAGTGAGAAAATACCCAAAATTCAGTGAGAAAATAGCCCAAAATCCAGGGAAAAACACCCCAAAAATCGGTGAGAAAATACCCAAATAATACAGACAGAAAATACCCCAAAATACAGGGATAAAACCCCCCAAAAATCCCAGGTAAAACAGCCCAAAATCCAGGGAAAAACACCCAAAAATCTCTGAGAAAATAGCCAAAAATACAGCGGGAAAATGCCTAAAAAATCAGTGAGAAAAACAGCCCAAAATCCAGAGAAAAGCACCCAAAAAGTCAGTGAGATATGGCCAAAAAAAACAGTGAGAAAACAGCCAAAAATCCTGGGAAAAATACCCCAAAATCCAGGGAAAAATAACCAAAAATCCGTGAGAAAACAGGCAAAATTTGCGGGAAAAATACCCCAAAATCCCGGGAAAACTATCCCAAAAATTCAGTGAGAAAATGCCCAAAAAGTCTGGGAAAAAATACCCCAAAATCCCGTGAAAAACACCCAAAAATTCAGCGAGAAAATGCCCAAAAAGTCTGTGAAAAAACACCCAAAATCCCGTGAAAAACACCCAAAAATTCAGTGAGAAAACACCCCAAAATTTAGGGTAAAAATACCCAAAAGTTCAATGAGGAAAAAACCAAAAATCCCGAGAAAAACACCCCAAAAAAACCTGGGAGAAACCAACCCGAATCCGGGGAGATTTTGGGGATTCTTCGGGAGATTTTGGGGCGATTTTTGAGGATTTTGGGGCTCACCAGGCGGGACAGGGCCCTGGCTGATACCTCAGGGATATTTTGGGGTGAATTTGGGTTTTTTTGGGGCTCTCCAGGCGGGACAAGGCCTGGCTGATATTTTGGGGTAAATTAAGGAGATTTTGGGGCTCACCAGGCGGGACAAAGCCTGGCTGATATTTTGGGGTAAATTAAGGAGATTTTGGGGCTCACCAGGCGGGACAGCGCCAGCGGGGGCCGGTTGGATGAGATTTGGGGATATTTTGGGGATATTTTGGGTGGTTTTTTTGGGGTTTTTTTGGGGTTTTTGGGGCTCTCCAGGCGGGACAAGGCCTGACTGAGATTTTGGGGTTAATTTAGGAGATTTTGGGGCTCACCAGGCGGGACAGCGCCAGCGGGGGCCGGTTGGATGAGATGTGGGGATATTTTGGGGTTATTTTGGGTGGATTTTTTTGGGGTTTTTTTGGGGATTTTTTTGGGGTTTTTGGGGCTCACCAGGCGGCACAGGGCCCTGGCTGATATTTTGGGGTGAATTAAGGAGATTTCGGGGCTCACCAGGCGGGACAGCGCCAGCGGGGGCCGGTTGGATGAGATTTGGGGATATTTTAGGGTTATTTTAGGTGTTTTTTTGGGGATTTTTTTGGGGTTTTTGGGGCTCTCCAGGCGGCACAGGGCCCTGACTGATATTTTGGGGTAAATGAAGGAGATTTTGGGGCTCACCAGGCGGGACAGCGCCAGCGGGGGCCGGTTGGAGCGGCTCATGAAGAGGCGTTTGAGCACCACGCGGTTGAAGGGGGCGTTGGTGCGGCGCGCCAGGAAGCGGTACAGCTGGAAATGGGGCAAAAAGCGGTGAGAATGGGAAAAACGGGGAAAAACGGGGAAAAAACGGGGAAAAAACGGGAAAAACCGGGGAAAAAAACGGGGAAAAACTGGGGAAAAAAACAGGGGAAAAACTGGGGAAAACTGGGGAAAAAACCGGGAAAAACCGGGGAAAAAAAACGGGAAAAAAATGGGGAAAAAAAGGGGAAAAACCGGGGAAAAAAAGGGAAAAAATGGGAAAAAAACGGGAAAAGAACGAGGAAAAACAGGGGAAAAACCAAGGAAAAAATGTGGAAAATGGGGAAAAAAACAGGGGAAAAACAGGGGAAAAACCGGGGAAAAATGGGGAAAAAACGGGGAAAAAACGGGGAAAAAAACGGAGAAAAACGGGGAAAAACCGGGAAAAAATGGGGAAAAAACGGGGGAAAATGGGGAAAAAATGGGAAAAAAACGGGGAAAAAACCGGAGAAAAACGGAGGAAAAAAACAGGGAAAAAACGGGGGAAACCCGGGAAAAAATGGGGAAAAACCGGGGAAAAAACGGAGAAAAATGGAATAAAACCGGGGAAAAACGGGGAAAAACTGGGAAAAAACGGAGAAATTAGAAAAAACCAGGGGAAATGGGGAACACCGGGGGAACACCGAGAGAAACCGGGAAAAAACGAAAAAAACCGGGAGAAACCGGGGAAATAATGGAAAACCAGGGGAAACCGGGAAAATCGGGAATAGCCGGGAGAAAATGGGAAGGAGAAGTTTTTTTCTGATTGAAACAAGGAAAAATAGGGGAAAACCGGGGAAAACCGAGAAAAAAACGGAAAAAATCAGGGAAAACCGTGGGAACCGAGGAAAACGTGAAAATTTCGGGAAAAACGGGGGGAAATAGGGGAAAACCAGAGGAAACCGAGAAAATCGGGGATAACAGGGAGAAACCGGGAAAAAATCGGGAAAAAATCGGGGAAAACTGGGGAAAGCACGAGAAACCGAGAAAGATCGGGAAAAACCGGGGGGGACCGTGAAAAAACGGGGGGAACCGAGGGAAATCGGGAAAAACGGGGGGAAACCGGGAAAAACGGGGGGAAACCGAGGGAAATCGGGGATAACGGGGGGAAATCGGGAAAAACGGGGGGGAAACCGGAGAGAAGGGAACCGGGGGGAACCGGGAAGCAACCGGGAGAAACCGGGGGTTACCAGGAGGTACCGGGGGTTACCGGGAGCGGCGGGGCCCGGCCCGGGCTCTATCCCGGTGTCCCCGGCCTGCCTCACCTTGACGAGCAGGCGCAGGTAGATGTCCTGGCTCTTGGGCTCCTTCCGCCGCACCTTGCGGTCCTTGTCATGGCGGATGTCGATGCCCTGAGGCGACACCGGGCCCGGTCACGGCGGGGGCCGCGCCGGCCATCGCCGCACCCCGCGCCCTCCCGAGCATCCCCTGGACCCTCCCGAGCCTCCCCGGGCTCTCCYGAGCCCTCCCGGAGCCCTCCCCGAGCCCTCCCGGCTGCGGATGGCGGCGGATTCGGGAGGCGCGGCCGGACCCACCATGGCGGCGGCGCTGGAGAGAGGCGGCAGCGGGAGCGCGCGGGGGGTTATGGGAGAGAGGAGCCGCTTCCGGTGTGCGCCGGAAGCGCGCGGGGGCCGCTCTGCCCCCCGCACTCGATGGCGGTGGAGGACCGAGCCTGTTGTGACTCGGCTGGATTTTAATGAGCGGCGTTAATTAGCGGGAGGGCAAGACGGGCGAGAGCGTAATTAGCGCTGTTAATTAGGGGCCGCCCCGCCGCGTCCTGCGGCAAAACGCGAGGCTTCTCCTGGCAAAGACGAGYTTGCCCTCAACCACTATGGCGGCCGCGGCCGGGCGTTGCCATGGCTACGGCGCTGCCATTGGCTGAGCCCCTTAACTAAGATGGCGCCGCGGCAGCTTCACCATTATTGCTCCCATTAGGGGCGCTGCCCTCAACAAAGATGGCGGAGGCTCCGCGGCCTCCTATTGGCTGCGCGGCGGGACGGCGGCTCGTCATTGGCTGGGAGGGAGAGGGGCGGGGAAAGCCGCCGGTTTAGGGGTCGAAAGGGGACAGGCGGACAAATTTGGGGACGGGGGGACAATGGGGGACCCCAAGGAGCCGGATTTGGGGGATTTGGGGATTTTTTGGGGCTCCCGAAGGGAATTTGGGGTCCCTCCCCCTTCTCTGTGCAATAAAACCCAACCTCGGAGCGACGCCG
>NDFG01000190.1:50464-71025 GCA_002167245.1 Sporophila hypoxantha
GGAGAGTGGTGACGTGAGAACACACACGGACTAGGGATCCGTGGACGACACATGGACAGGGACGTGGACAGACACACGGACAGACACACGGAGAGGAACGTGGACAAGGCCCCCCCCCCCCCACACAGAGACGCACGGACAGACGCACAAGGACAGAGAGGAACTGGACAGGGCGGCCAGAGGGGTCAAGCCGAGGTCAGGAGCACGGGACAGACAACAGACAGGGACAGGGACAGACACACAGACAGACGCACGGACAGACGCACCGGACCAGTGGGGCAACCGTGGTGGACGGGAGCGGACCACGGCCAGGGTGAGGAGCGGGGCCGGCCCGTGACACCGGGCCGCCACCGTGGAAGTGTGGGGTCAACAACCAGGGACACCAAACTGGGCCAGCAATCAGGGACATGGGGGCGGGGCCAGCCGTGGCAGCAGGACCAACGTGGACGCGCTGGGCCACCATCCATGAGAAGCTGGGCCCACTACCTGAGGAGAGCAGGGCCACCATTGAGAGAACTTGGTCACCACCCATGGGGATCAGGGCCAGCCACCATGGAGATGTGGGTCACCTCATGTTAGAAACGTTGGTCACCACTGTGGGAGATCTGGGCCAGCATCATGGACACCCGGGCCACCCCATGAAAGAACTTGGGTCCACGCACCATGATGAGGCTGGGCCACCTGAGGAGAGCAGGGCCACCATTTATGGAGATTTGGGTCCCACCATGGTAGACCTGGGCCACCACAGCGAGGTGGGCCAAGGTGTGGCCAGCAGGACCAATGTGGAGATCTGGGCCACCACCGTGGACTCTGGGCCAGCACCACCCTGCTGAACTGGGCCACCATTGTGGAGATCTGGGCCCACACCAATGGAGATGTGGGCCCCAGCACCATGGGAGATCAGGGCAACCACCAGGGACACTTGGCCACCACCATGGGGAGCTGAGCCACCATTATGGAGATTGTGGTTCCCCATTGTGGAGATTTTGGGCCAGCAATCATGACATCTGGGAACAGCACCCATGATGACCAACGTGGAAGAGCTGGGCCCACCAGCCATGGAGAGCAAGGGCCCACCACCGTGGAGATCAGGGCCACCACCGTTTGAGATGTGGGCCCACCATTGTGGAGATCTCTGGGGCCACCACCATGGAGAGCCTTGGGCCACACGCGCGGGCCGGGGCCAGCCGCAGCCGCTCGTGTTTGGGGACCGCCTGCGGTTGGCCGCGGTGGCCGCGGTGGCAGCGGCCGCTCCTGAGCGATCAGCGCCCGAGGGACAGGCCCAGGACAGCGAGGGGACCCCTCGTGGGGACACCTCGGGGACACCACAGGGCACACCTTGGGGGACACCTCGCGGGATGTGTCCTGAGCCTGGGGGACACCCACAGGGACTACTGCTCAGGGAACACCTTGGGGACATGTCCTGAAGCCTGGGGACATCGTGGGGACATCAATGAGGACACACTGGGGACACTCAGGGACGCCTTGGAAATGTGTTGCTGAGCCTGGGGAACACATGGGGACACCTTACGGACACCATGGGGACACCTAGGGAACCTTCAGGACACGTCCTTGAGCCTGGGGACATTGTGGGGACCCCTGGGGACACCTTGGGGATGTGTCCTGAGCCTGGGGACACCACAGGGACATCACAGGGACAACCCCAGGACACCTTGGGGAACACATTGGCGATGTTGTCCTGAGCCAGGGGACACCACAGGGAGATCACAGGGATACCACAGGGACACCTTGGGGACACATTTGGAGTACGTGTTTCTGAGCCTGGGGACACCCTGGGGACACCACGGGACACCATGGGGGAACCACCTCAGGGATGCGTCCTGAGCCTGGGACACACAGGGAATCAACCATGGGACACCTCTAGGGACACCTTGGGGAACATGTCCTGAGCTGGGGACATCGTGGGGACACCATGGGGACACCTGCGGGGATGTGCCCTGAAGCCTGGGACACCTTGAGGACAACCTTGGGGACATGCATAAGGACACCATGGGGAAAC
This sequence comes from Sporophila hypoxantha, assembly GCA_002167245.1. Classification (NCBI taxonomy): domain Eukaryota; kingdom Metazoa; phylum Chordata; class Aves; order Passeriformes; family Thraupidae; genus Sporophila; species Sporophila hypoxantha. The sequence continues at coordinate 52,485 of NDFG01000190.1, forward strand.
CTTTGGGACACTCGGGGATGTGTTCCCCTGAGCCAGGGGACACGCTTGGGGACACCCTTGGGGACACCTTGGGACATGTCCTGAGCAGGGGACATCACAGGGACACCTTGTGGACATGTCCTGAGCCTCCACGGGACACCTTGGGGAACACCACAGGGACACCCACGGGGACAACCTTGGGGACATCAAACAGGGACACGGATGGGACACGGGGAGGGACAAGGGGGGACACGGGGGACGGTGGCCCCTGGGGACAGCCCCGGGTCCCACCCTGGCCGTGTCCTGGCCGGCCCCACTCAGTGCGGGTTTGGTAATTATTGTTTCTATAATTATTAATTGTTTTGTAGTTCTTGTTTTTGTAATTATTGTTTTTGGTAACTATTTGTTTTGTAATTTTATGAAAATGTTTTGTAATTATTGAATGCCTTGTAATTATTGAGTGTTCTGTAATTATTAAGTGCTTGTAATTATTAATTAATTTTGTAATTATCTAAATGCTTTGTAGTTATAAATGTTTAGTAATTATTGAATGCTTTGGTAATTATTGGGTTTTTCGCCCATTCGGGGGGTTGGTTTTTCCGGTTCGTACTGGCCCCGCCCCCCCGTACAGCGCGGCCGCCGCCCCCAGCCCCGGCCCCCTTCCGGGCTGGGGGAGGCTGCGAGATTTGGGGGGCGGGGCCCCGAGGGTGCGGCCGGGGGCGGGGCCGTTGCCCGGGTTGTCCGTCTGCCGAATGTCCATCATCCGACGCTGTCCATCTGTCCATCAGCCGCAGGGTGTGCATCTGTCGAATGTCCATCCGCCCAGGTGGTGCATCCGGCCCAGGTGTCCGTCTGTCCCAGGTTGCGCGCTGACCCCAGGTGTCATCTGCCATCAACCCAGGTGTCCGTCTGTCATCAGCCCCAGATGTGCATCGCCCCAAGTGGTCGTCTGTCCGGTGCGCGCTGATCCAGGTGTCTGTCCGTCTGTCCAGGTGTGCATCGGCCCAGGCCGTCCGTCTGTCCGTCCGTCCGTCGGGAGGACACCCCGGGCTCGGTGTCACGGCCTGGCCGGTCCGGGCTGGCTGGTTTGGGCATTTTGGGGTCCCAATTTTGGGCCATTTTGGGGTCCATTTTGGGCATTTCCTGACCACCGGTGACCCATTTGTTACCAACGATGAGCCATTTTGGGCTGGTTTGGGCCATTTTTTTGGGTCCCATTTGGGGGCCATTTTGGGTCGCATTTGGGCCATTTTCTGATGACAGTGACCCACTTTGTTGACCAGGGACAGAGCCATTTGGGCTGGTCTTTGGGCCATTTTTGACCAGGATGACCCATTTTTGACTAGAATTACCCATTTGGGCGAGGATGAGCCATTTTGGGGCTTGGTTTTGGGCCATTTTTGGTCATTTGGGCATTTCTGACCAGATTGACCCATTTCGGGCAATGATTGGGGCCATTTCCTGACCAGGACAAGCCATTTTGGGCTGGTTTGGCATTTTGAAACCAGAATGACATTTTTGGACCAAGGATGGGTTCGTTTTAGGACAGGATGAGCCATTTTTGGGCCCATTTGGGCCAGGAGTGACCCATTTTTTGACAGGATGAGCCATTTTTTGAGCGGGATGAGCCATTTTTTGAGTAGAATTTACCCATTTCTGACCAAGGACGAACCAATTTTGGGCTGGTTTGGGCCATTTTTAACCAGAATGCCCATTTTTGACCAGAATGAGCCCGTTTTAGGACAGGATGAGCCATTTGAGGGCCGATTTGGGCCAGGACCATCCATTTTTACCCCATTTTCACCAGGGCGCCCATTTCTGCCCCGCGCCCAATCCCGCCCGCCCCCGCCTGCCCCGCCCATCCCCGCCCCGCCTCACGCCCGCCCCCTGCGCCCGCCCATTGCCCCGCCCCGCGCCCGGCGCCGCTCGCCCGCGCAGTGCCGCGCCAGCGAGCAACAGGTAGAAGAAGCTACTTGCCGCAGCGCTCGCAGCGGTACACCCGTGCTCGCCCAGGTTGCGCCGCCGGTGCTCCAGCAGGTTCCCGCGGACCCGGGAAGCCTGCCCGCAAGGTGCGGCAAGCGCCGGCGCCGCCGCGGGGTTCGTGGGTTCAAGTGGGGCGGCGCCGGGCGCACCGCGGGCAGCCGCGCGGGTTTCCTGCCGGCCGTGCCGCGCGCCGCGGCGGGGCAAGGGCGCGGGCGGGGCTCCGCAGGTGCGGCAAGCGGCGGCGGGCGCGGCCGGGGCGGGGCAGCAGCGCCGGTGCGCCGCAGCAGCGCCGCGGCCCAGAAGCGGCGGCGCAGGCGCGGCAGGGTCGCGGGCGCCGCGCAGGTGCCGCCGCCGTGCCAGCAGCAGCTCGCGGGCGCCCGAGCAGCGCCGCCCGCAGGCGCCGCAGCGCCGCGCTCCAGCGCCCAGGTTGCCGCGTACCGGTGCGCCCACCAGCGCGCGCGCCTTGAAGCTTGGCGCCGCAGGTGCCGGAACGGCGCGCGGCGGCGGCGCGCTGGCGCCGCCGGCGGCCTCCTACAGGCCGGCACAGCCTCCCTCGGGATCGCCGGTGCTGCCGCGCCGTGCGCCTGGCGGTGCACACAGTGCTCCAGGAAGCCGAACACCTGCCCGAAGGCATCGCAGCCGTGCGGCCGCTCCGGCGTTATCACCGGGTCCTTGTGCGCGCGGCGCGCAGCAGCTCGCGGGAGGCCGCTGCCGCACTGCCCGCACCCCAAGCCGCGGCGCCGCGTCAACGCCGACACCCCACGCCCGGCGGCGGGCGCGGCCGGTGCAGCTGGCGGTGCCGCGTCAGGCTCTGCGGGTAGCCGAAGGCCTTGCCGCCAGGGTGTCGGCAGCGGTAGGGCGCTTCGCGCGTGTGCACCACGCGGTGCTGCGCAGGTGGAAGGAACTCCGCGGAGGCCCGGCGCCCCCGCGAGCGCTTGCCCGCACACGCCGCAACTCCGTGCGGCTTCTCGCGCGTGGTGGATGCGCTCGTGCCGGCCGCAGCGTCCGCGGCCGCCCGAAGGCGCGCCCGCACACCTGGCAACCCGAAGCTTCCGCCCCGGCGCGCCTGTGCCGGCGCTCTGGCGTTGGCGTTTGGATCCGGCTCCGTCGGCGTCGTGCGCGCGGCGGTGGCGCAGCAGGCTCTGCGGCGCCGCGTAAGGCCCTTGCCGCAGACGTCGCAGCGGTGCCGCGGGGCCGCGCGCGCCGTGGCCCGCCCCTGTGCCGAGCAGGCGCGCGGCGTCGCGGAACTCCCTTGCCGCCAGAGCGGTCGCAGGGCAGGCGGCCGCGCCGTGCGCCGGCCGCGTGCGTGGTGCGCACGTGCCGCGTCAGGCTCTCGCGCCGGTTTGAAGGCGCGGCCGCAGGCGGCGCAGGCGAACGGCTCTCGCCCGTGTGGATGATCTGGTGCTGCGCCAGGTGGCTCGGCTTCTGGAAGGCCTTCCCACGCAGTGCGGGCACGGGAAGGGGCCTCGCGGGCGGCGGCGCCGCGGCGCCGCGCCGCAGCACGCCCACGGGCGCCAGGCAGCAACGGCACGCCCGGCGACAACCAGGTTGGCCACGCCGGAAGGCGGCCACCAGGGCGTTGGGGCACCGCGGCGATGCCGGGGACGCGCGCGAGCGCCGGGGCGCCCCCGCTGGGCGCGGCGTTGACCGCCACGGTCAAGGGCGCTGGGCCGTTGATGTTGGCCTAACACGTTGACCGCCGTTGGCCATGGTGAGCCACCTGGTGGCCACGGCGTTGACCCCGTTTGGGTGGCACGGTGACCACCTTGGGTGGCACGTTGAACCCCGTTGGGTGGCACGTGACGCTTTGTTGGCCGCGGGTCACCCTGGTGGCCACCACGTTGATCCCATTGGCCGCCAACGTTGACCCATTTGGGCCGCCACGTTGATCATTGGCCGCCACGTTGACGTTGGCCACCGCGTTGACCCGTTGGGTGGCACGTTTGACTCTGTTGGCTGCGTGACCTCGGTGGCCACCAGTGGTGACCGCATTGGAGGAAGAAGTTGACCCCGCCTAGATTCACTGCATTGACGTGGCCCACCACGTTGACAGTCCCGTTTGGCCGCTGTGGTCCGACCCCATTGGGTGGCCACATTGACTCTGTTGGGGCTGCGTTGACCACATTGGGCCGCCGTGGTTTGATGTTGGCCACCGCCCTGACCCCGTTGGGTGCCGTGTTGACGTTGGCACCGTGTTGACGCCGTTGGCCGCTGCGTTGCGCCGTTGGCCGCGTTGACTGTGGTGGCCACCGCGTTGACCCCGCTGCTCACTGCGTTGACCCCATTGCCGCCGCATTGGACCGTTTTGCGCCAACGAGTTGCCCATTTATGTGCCGTTGCGTTGACATTGGCCACCGGCGTTGACACCCACCGGCTGCCGCGTTGACGGCCATTGCCGTTGCGTCGACGTCGCCGCGCGCCGCCCCGCCTGGGCTGTCCGTCCGCCGCCCGCCCGCCCGGCCTCGCGGCTGGCAGGCTGCCGGGTGCCGCACCAGGCTGAGCCGTGGCTTGTAGGTGCGCCGCAGGTGAGCGGCACTCGATGAGGGCCGCGCGCCCGCCGCCTCGGCCGCCCCCCGCCCCGCCCGCCTGCGGCCGGAAGGCCGCGGGGACCACGCCGCAGCGCCGCTCACCAGGTACTTGAGGCGCCGGAAGTAGCTCCGCTCCTCCTTCCCCTCCGGGGGTCCCCCGGGGGGCGGGGCTCCGGAGGAGGGGCGGGGGCCGGTTTGAGAGCCCCCGCCCCCCAAAAACAGGTGCTGGTGGCCGGACAGGTCCACGATGCCCACTGGGGGGGAGGGGAAGGGCGCCCCCAGCCTCAAATAAAGGCTGGGAGGGGGCGAGACGAGGCGGGGGGGCGAACGGGGGAGTCCCCCCAGGGACAGCCCCGCCCCCCAAGGGAACCGCCTCGGTTTTTTTGGGTGCGAGGAGGACGAGGAAGGGGACAGGGGAAGGCTCCGGTTGTGCTTGGGCAGGGGGCCGCGCTCGAACGGAGCCGGGGGCGCGTACTCGAAGTGGGGAGGGGCAGCGGTTCAGCGCCTTGGGCGGGGCTCGAAGGCTCGGGGGGCTCCGGGCGCCTGCTGGTGCGTCCAGGAAATCCAGGAGGAAATCGCAGGGGTACGCCTGGAAACGGCCGCTCTTCGTCGCTCACGTTCGCCTCCATCGGCCGGGCCGGGTGGTCCTGAGGGCGCCGGGGTGTCCCGCAGGCCCCGGGGGTCCCGCCAGGCCCCAAAGGGGGAGCCCGGGGCCCCGGAGGCAAGCACTGGAGGAGGTTGGGGAGGGCGTCGTCGTCGCTCCTCACTCACCCTGGCGGTCCCGGCGGTCGCGGCGGGGTCCCGGGGCCGTCCGACACCCGCCTCGGGCCGGGGCCGGGCCGCGGCCGGGCGCGGACCGCGCCGCCCCGCCGGAAGCGGAAGCGGAAGTGGCGGCGCTGGGGGGGTCACGTGAGGGAGGCCCCGGTAGAGTTCCCGCCGCCTTTCTTCGCTCACGAGGGTCCCGCGGATGGCGAGACCCCCCCCAGCCCCTCACAGGTTAAACCGGAGAGGATCTGAGACCCCGAGGGCCCCGGGAAAGCGATGGGGGGAATGGCGGCTTTGCCCGTCACCAAAGATGGCGCCCGCACCGGCCCTCCCCATGGCCAAGATGGCGGTCGCGGCACAAGAGGCGGCGGCTGCCCCTTAGGAAAAGCTGGCGGCCAGAGACCCCTGGGGGGGATTTGGGACCAATCAGAGGGGCGCGGGGAGGAACCTGCCCGCCCCGGGCACACCCAGAGGGGGGATAAATTTGGGGAGGGGTCGGGGTTTGTGACGTCACTGGGGGTTCCGGGGACCCGCAGAGCTGAGGGGGTCGCTCGTGGAGCCCCCCCCTCCCTTGCCCGCCCATTTCGGGCGCGGCCCTTTAAGAGCGCGCCCGCACGTGCGGCCCCGCGTGCTCCCGGCCCCGCCCCCTGGCCCCGCCCTCCCCTATTGGCCAAACAACCTGGGGTCAGGCCCCGCCCCCCGCGCTCCTTATTGGCCCAATGTAAGTCAGGCCAGCCCCCCGCATGGCCGCGCGCCTGACCGCGGCCACGCCTGCTGAGGTCCATTGGCTGAGCTTGGCGCCAGGGGCGTGGCCCGCGGAGGGGGCGAGTTTTTCCTTTCCCTGTGCGGGGGCGTGCTTTCGATCGCCGCGGGGGCGTGGCTAGGACCGGCTCCCGACCAATGGGAAGCGCGCAGCGTGTCGCGGAGGGGGCGGGGCTTGGTTTTAGAGGGCGTGGCTTGCACGGAAACAGGCGTTGATTGCCGGCTGGCGGGTCAGGAGGGGCGGGGGCCGGCTCGAGACCAGCCCCCTCACGGGCGCCAGCGCCCCCCGCGGGCTCGGGCGAGGAACCGGAACCGGACCGGGACCGGACCGGGAGAACGGGACAGGTTGGGGCAGGACCGAGGGGTCAACTCGTTGGCCAACGTCAACGCGGCGGCCAGTGGGGTCAACGCAGTGAGCAGCGGGGTCAACACGTTGGCGACCACGGTCAACGCGGCCAACGGCGTCAACGCAGCGGCCAACGGGGTCAACACGGTGGCCAACGTCAACACGGCACCCAACGGGGTCAGTGCGGTGGCCAACATCAACACGGCGGCCAATGTGGTCAACGCAGCCAACAGAGTCAATGTGGCACCCAATGGGGTCGACACAGCGGCCAACGGGGTCAACGTGGTGGCCAACGTCAATGCAGTGACTAGCGGGGTCAACTCTTCCTCCAATGGGGTCAACACGGTGGCCACCGAGGTCAACGCAGCCAACAGAGTCAACGTGCCACCCAACGGGGTCAACGCGGTGGCCAACGTCAACGTGGCGGCCAATGGGATCAACGTGGCGGCCAATGGGGTCAACGTGGTGGCCAATGGGGTCAACGTGGCGGCCAATGGGGTCAACGTGGCGGCCAATGGGATCAACGTGGTGGCCACCAGGGTGACCGCGGCCAACAGCGTCAACGTGCCACCCAACGGGGTCAACGTGCCACCCAACGGGGTCACCGTGCCACCCAACGGGGTCAACGCCGTGGCCACCAGGCTCACCATGGCCAACGGCGTCAACGTGTTGGCCAACATCAACGGGCCCAGCGCCCTGACCGTGGCGGTCAACGCCGCGCCCAGCGGGGTCGCCCCGGCGCTCGGCGCGTCCCCGGCCCTCGCCGCCGTGCCCAACGCCCTGGTCGCCGCCTCCGGCGTGGCCAACCTGGTGTCGCCGGGCGTGCCGGTGCTGCTGGCGCCCGTGGGCGTGCTGCCGGCCGCGGGCCCGGCGCCGCCGCCCGCCGAGGGCCCCTTCCCGTGCCCGCWCTGCTGGAAGGCCTTCAAGAAGCCGAGCCACCTGGCGCAGCACCAGATCATCCACACGGGCGAGAAGCCGTTCGCCTGCGCCGCCTGCGGCCGCGCCTTCAACCGGCGCGAGAGCCTGACGCGGCACGTGCGCACCACGCACGCGGCGGCGCCGGCGCGGCGCCTGCCCTGCGCCGTCTGCGGCAAGGAGTTCCGCGACGCCGCGCGCCTGCTGCGGCACCAGGGCGGCCACGGCGCGCCGCGCCCCGCGCACCGCTGCGACGTCTGCGGCAAGGCCTACGCGGCGCCGCAGAGCCTGCCTGCGCCAACCGCCGCGCCCACGACGCCGACGGAGCCGGATGCCAAACGCCAACGCCAGAGCGCCGGCACAGAGCAGCGCCGGGGCGGAGCTTCGGGTGCCAGGTGTGCGGGCGCGCCTTCGGGCGGCGCGAGACGCTGCGGCGCGGCACGAGGCGCATCCACACGGGCGAGAAGCCGCACGGAGTGCGGCGTGTGCGGCAAGCGCTTCCCGCGAGTCCTTTCCACCTGCGCAAGCACCGCGTGGTGCACACGCGCGAGCGGCCCCCTACCGCTGCGACACCTGCGGCAAGGCTTTCGGCTACCCGCAGAGCCCTGACGCGGCAGCCAGCTGCACCGCGCCGCGCCCGCCGCCGGGCGTGGGTGTCGCGTTGACGCGGCGCCGGCGGCTGGGGTGCGGGCAGTGCGGGCAGCGGCCTCCGGCGAGCTGCTGCGCGCCGCGCGCACAAGGACCCGGTGATAACGCCGGAGCGGCCGCACGGCTGCGATGCCTGCGGGCAGGTGTTCGGCTTCCTGGAGCACCTGGTGTGGCACGGCCTGGCGCACGGCGCGGCCAGCCGGCGATCACCGAGGAGGCTGTGCCGGCCTGAGAGCCGCCGGCGGCGCCCAGCGCGCCGCCCGCGCCTGCGGCACCTGCGGGCGCAGCTTCAAGGGCGCGGCGGCGCTGGTGGGCGCACCGGTACGCGCAACCTGGGCGCGGGCGCGGCGCTGCGGCGCCTGCGGGCGGCGCTGCTCGGGCGCCCGCGAGCTGCTGCGGCACGGGCGGCGGCACCTGCGGCGGCGCCCGCGCCCTGCCGCGCCTGGGCCGCCGCTTCTGGGCCGCGGCGCTGCTGCGGCGGCACCGGCGCTGCTTGCCCCGCCGGCCGCGCCCGCCGCCGCGCTGCCGCACCTGCGGGAGCCCGCCCGCGCCCTGCCCCCGCCGCGGCGGCGCCGGCACGTCCGGGCAGAAACGCGCGGTGCCCGCGGTGCGCCCGGCGCCGCCCCACGAACCCACCGAACCCCCGCGGCGGCGCCGGCGCTGCCGCACCTGCTGCGGGCAGAGCTTCCGGTTCCGCGGCGAACCTGCTGGGGCACCGGCGGCGGCAACCTGGGCGAGCAGGTGTACCGCTGCGAGCGCTGCGGCAAGAGCTTCTCTACCTATGGGCTCGCTGGCGCGGCACTGCGCGGGCCGAGCGGCGCCGGGCGCGGGGCGGGGCAAGGGCGGGGCGCAGGGGGCGGGGGCCGGGGTGGGAGGGCGGGCGGGGAGGGCGGGGCAGGCGGGGGCGGGGATGGGCGCGGGGCAGAAATGGGGCGCCCTGGTGAAAATGGGTTAAAAATGGATGGTCCTGGCCCAAATCGGCCCCAAATGGCTCATCCTGTCCTAAAACGGCTCATTCTGGTCAAAAATGGGTCATTCTGGTTTAAAATGGCCCAAACCAGCCCAAAATTGGTCGTCCTGGTCAGAAATGGGTAATTCTACTCAAAAATGGCTCATCCCGCTCAAAAATGGCTCATCCTGGTCAAAAATGGGTCATCCTGGCCCAAATGGGCCCAAAATGGCTCATCCTGTCCTAAAACGACCCATCCTGGTCAAAAATGGGTCATTCTGGTTTCAAAATGGCCCAAACCAGCCCAAAATGGCTTGTCCTGGTCAGAAATGGCCCAAATCAGCCCGAAATGGGTCATCTGGTCAGAAATGGCCCAAATGGACCCAAAATGGCCCAAACCAGCCCAAAATGGCTCATCCTGGCCCCAAATGGGTAATTCTAGTCAAAAATGGGTCATCCTGGTCAAAAATGGCCCAAACCAGCCCAAAATGGCTCGTCCTGGTCACAAATGGGTCACTGTCATCAGAAATGGCCCAAATGGACCCAAAATGGCCCAAATGGGACCCAAAATGGCCCAAACCAGCCCAAAATGGCTCATCTGGTAACAAATGGGTCACCGTGGTCAGAAATGGCCCAAAATGGACCCAAAATGGCCCAAAATGGACCCAAAAATGGCCCAAACCAGCCCAGCCCGGACCGGCCAGGCCGTGACACCGAGCCCGGGGTGTCCCTCCCGACGGACGGACGGACAGACGGACGCCTGGGCCGATGCACACCTGGACAGACGGACAGACACCTGGATCAGCGCGCACCTGGACAGACGGACACTTGGGCCGATGCACATCTGGGCTGATGGACAGACGGACACCTGGGTTGATGGACAGATGGACACCTGGGTCAGCGCGCACCTGGACAGACGGACACCTGGGCCGATGCACACCTGGGCTGATGGACATTCGGACAGATGCACACCTGGGCTGATGGACAGATGGACAGCTCGGATGATGGACATTCGGACAGACGGACACCCGGGCACGGCCCCGCCCCCGGCCGCACCCTCGGGGCCCCGCCCCCAATCTCGCAGCCCCTCCCCCAGCCCGGGAAGGGGGCGGGGCGGGGGCGGGGCCGCGCTGTACGGGGGGGGCGGGGCCAGGACGAACCGGAATAAACCAACCCCCCGAAATGGGGAAAAACCCAATAATTACAAAGCATTCAATAATTACTAAACATTTAATAACTACAAAGCATTTAATAATTACAAAATAATTAATAATTACAAAGCACTTAATAATTACAGAACACTCAATAATTACAAGGCATTCAATAATTACAAAACATTTCATAATTACAAAACAATAGTTACAAAACAATAATTACAAAACAATAACTACAAAACAATTAATAATTATAGAACAATAATTACCAAACCCCAGCACCGAGGTGGGGCCTGGGCCAGGACACGGCCAGGGTGGGACCCCGGGGTGTCCCCAGGGCCACCGTCCCCCCGTGTCCCCCCTTGTCCCTCCCCGTGTCCCTCCGTGTCCCTGTGATGTCCCCAAGGTGTCCCCGTGGTGTCCCTGTGGTGTCCCCAAGGTGTCCCCAGGCTCAGGACATGTCCACAAGGTGTCCCTGTGATGTCCCCTGGCTCAGGACATGTCCCCAAGGTGTCCCCAAGGTGTCCCCAAGGTGTCCCCTGGCTCAGGACACATCCCCGAGGTGTCCCAAAGGTTTCCCCATGGTGTCCTTATGATGTCCCCAAGGTGTCCTCAAGGTGTCCCCAGGCTCAGGGCACATCCCCGAGGTGTCCCCATGGTGTCCCCACGATGTCCCCAGGCTCAGGACATGTCCCCAAGGTGTCCCTGAGGTGTCCCTGTGATGTCCCTGTGGTGTCCCCAGGCTCAGGACGCATCCCTGAGGTGTCCCCATGGTGTCCCCGTGGTGTCCCCAGGGTGTCCCCAGGCTCAGAACACGTCTCCAATGTGTCCCCAAGGTGTCCCTGTGGTATCCCTGTGATCTCCCTGTGGTGTCCCCTGGCTCAGGACACATCTCCAATGTGTCCCCAAGGTGTCCCTGGGGTGTCCCTGTGATGTCCCTGTGGTGTCCCCAGGCTCAGGACACATCCCCAAGGTGTCCCCAGGGTGTCCCCACAATGTCCCCAGGCTCAGGACGTGTCCCTGAGGTGTCCCTGAGGTGTCCCCATGGTGTCCTTAAGGTGTCCCCATGGTGTCCCCAGGCTCAGAACACATCTCCAAGGCGTCCCTGAGGTGTCCCCAGGGTGTCCTCATGATGTCCCCACGATGTCCCCAGGCTCAGGACATGTCCCCAAGGTGTCCCTGAGGTGTCCCTGTGGTGTCCCCAGGCTCAGGACACATCCCCGAGGTGTCCCCAAGGTGTCCCTGTGGTGTCCCCGAGGTGTCCCCACGATGTCCCCTCGCTGTCCTGGGCCGTGTCCCTCGGCGCTGTCGCTGCAGGAGCGGCCGCTGCCACCGCGGCCACCGCGGCCACCGCAGGGTCCCAACGCGAGCGGCTGCGGCTGGCCCGGCCCGGCGTGGTGGCCCAGGTCTCCATGGTGGTGGCCCAGAGATCTCCACAATGGTGGCCCACATCTCCACGGTGGTGGCCCTGATCTCCACGGTGGTGGCCCTGCTCTCCATGGTGGTGGCCCAGCTCTCCACGTTGGTCATCATGGTGCTGGCCCAGATGTCCATGATGCTGGCCCAAATCTCCACAATGGTGACCCACATCTCCATAATGGTGGCTCAGCTCCCCATGGTGGTGGCCAAGGTGTCCCTGGTGGTGGCCCTGATCTCCATGGTGCTGGCCCACATCTCCATGGTGGTGGCCCAGATCTCCACAATGGTGGCCCAGTTCATCAGGGTGGTGCTGGCCCAGATGTCCACGGTGGTGGCCCAGATCTCCACATTGGTCCTGCTGGCCACACTGGCCCACCTCGCTGTGGTGGCCCAGGTCTCCATGGTGGTGACCCAAATCTCCATAATGGTGGCCCTGCTCTCCTCAGTGGTGGCCCAGCTCATCATGGTGGTGACCCAGTTCTTCATGGTGGTGGCCCGGGTGTCCATGATGCTGGCCCAGATCTCCACAGTGGTGACCAAGTTCTACATGATGGTGACCCACATCTCCATGGTGGTGGCCCTGATCTCCATGGTGGTGACCAAGTTCTCCTCAATGGTGGCCCTGCTCTCCTCAGTGGTGGCCCAGCTTCTCATGATGGTGGCCCAGCTCTCCACGTTGGTCCTGCTGGCCACGCTGGCCCCGATGTCCCTGATGCTGGCCCAGGTGTCCCTGGTGGTGACCCACACCTCCACGTTGGCGGCCCGGGTGTCCACGGTGCCGGCCCCGCTGCCTCACCTGGCCGTGGTCGCTCCCGTCACCACGGTTGCCCACCTGTCCGTGCGTCTGTCCGTGCGTCTGTCTGTGTGTCTGTCCCTGTCCCTGTCTGTGTGTCTGTCCGTGCTCCTGACCTCGGTGACCCTGCTGGCCGCCCTGTCCGTCCCTCTGTCCGTGCGTCTGTCCGTGCGTCTGTCTGTGTGCCTGTCCACGTCCCTCTCCGTGTGTCTGTCCGTGTGTCTGTCCACGTCCCTGTCCATGTGTCTGTCCACGTCCCTGTCCGTGTGTCTGTCCACGTCCCTCTCCGTGTGTCTGTCCACGTCCCTCTCCGTGTGTCTGTCCATCCCCCCGTCCATCTCCTTGTCTGTGTGTCTGTCTGTGTGTCTGTCCCTGTCCACGTCCCTGTCCGTGTGTCTGTCCATCCCCCCTGTCCCTGCCTGTCTGTCCCTGTGTCTGTCTGTCCCTGTGTCTGTCCCTGTGTCTGTCTGTCTGTCTGTCTGTCCGTGTGTCTGTCCCTGTCTGTCCGTCCCTGTCTGTCGGTGTGTCTGCCGGTGCCGCTCCAGGTGCGAGGCCCGTTTGAAGCCTTTCCCGCAGGTGCGGCACAGGTGCGGTTTCAGCTCCGTGTGTCTGTCTGTCTGTCTGTCCCTGTCCGTCTGTCTGTCCGTGTGTCTGTCCGTGTGTCTGTCCGTGTGTCTGTCCGTGTGTCTGTCGGTGCCGCTCCAGGTGCGAGGCCCGTTTGAAGCGCTTCCCGCAGGTGCGGCACAGGTGCGGTTTCAGCTCCGTCTGTCTGTCCGTGTCTGTCTGTCCATCCCTGTCTGTCTGTCTGTCGGTGTGTCTGTCCGTCTGTCTGTCGGTGTGTCTGTTGGTGCCGCTCCAGGTGCGAGGCCCGTTTGAACCCTTTCCCGCAGGTGCGGCACAGGTGCGGTTTCAGCTCCGTGTGTCTGTCTGTCTGTCTGTCCGTGTCTGTCTGTCTGTCCCTGTCCGTGTGTCTGTCGGTGCCGGTGCAGGTGCGAGGCCCGTTTGAAGCCTTTCCCGCAGGTGCGGCACAGGTGCGGTTTCAGCTCCGTGTGTCTGTCCGTGTGTCTGTCTGTCTGTCCGTGTGTCTGTCTGTCCGTGTGTCTGTCCGTGTGTCTGTCTGTGCCGCTCCAGGTGCGAGGCCCGTTTGAAGCCCTTCCCGCAGGTGCGGCACAGGTGCGGTTTCAGCTCCGTGTGTCTGTCCCTGTCCCTGTCTGTCTGTCCCTGTCTGTCCCTGTCTGTCTGTCGGTGTGTCTGTCGGTGCCGGTGCAGGGCGAGGCCCGTTGAAGCCCTTCCGCAGTGTGGCGCACAGGTGCGGTTTCAGCTCCGTTGTGCGCGATCCGGTGCCGCCGCAGGCTAGACAGGAAGGCGAAGCCCCGCCACTTTAGTCCGGGCAGCGGACCGCCCGGGGGCCGTGGCCCGGGGGCGTGGCCGTGGCCAGCAGACGGGTAGTAGGGCAGGCCCCTGGGCTGTCAATCAAACAGGAAACGACCCAACCCCCGCCCGGGGGGAGGGGCAGGGGGCGGGGCCTGGGGGGCTGCGGGAGAGAAAGGGGGAGGGCCGGTCAGGGGGGTGGGGGAGGGGCGGTCAGGGGGTGGGGGATGGGCGGAAATTGAGGGGGTCCCAAATTGGGGTGGGGCAGGGGTGGGCGGAGGGGCGATTTTGGGGCTCCCACAGAGAGAACAAGGGCTGGCGGGAGCTGGCTATCCCGAAATCGGGCGGGAGGGGCTCCTGGGGGGCGCTTCCAGGGTGGGGTGAGGCGGTCCGGGGGGGTTATGAGGGTCCCGAGATGGGGGAGGGGGTCCGGGGTGGGGGAGGGGCCCCGCTTTCCGGTCCCGTATGGGCCCAGGTGGGGGAGTTGGGCCCGCGTTCCGGTCCCCGGGGGGGTCCAGGTGGGGACAGGAGGGCCCCGTTTCCGGTCCCGTGGGGTCCCCGCCACAGCCCCCGCCTCCCCCCCCGTACCTGAGCGCCGCCGCCGCCCCCCGGGGGCCCTCAGGGGGGGGAAGGGGGCGGGGAAGAGGGGTCCGAGCGGCCTCCGGTGGGGGCCGGGCCGGAAAGGGGGCGGGGCAGCGGGGGCGGGCGGCGCAGCCGGCGTTGGCGTCCGGCGGGAAACGCGGCCGCGCGAAAGGGGTGCCGCTGGGAGACCCCAAATACCCCAAAATCCCAAAAACTCGGGAGGGAGCCCCCACAAAACCCCAAAAATACAGCGAAGGGAGCCCACCCAAAAATACCCAAAACCCCAAATCCCAGAAACGGCGGGGGAGCCCCAAAAATATAACCCAAATAACCCAAATCAGCCAGGGAGCCCCCAAAACCAAAAAATCCTCAAAAAAGCGAGGGAACCCAAAAAAACCAAAACAGCGATGGATACCACCCGCAAAATCACTCCAAAACGGCAGGGGACCCCAAAATCCCCAAAAAACCAAACAGTGAGGGATGCCCCCAAAAGAGAAAGAGGACCCCCCAAAATCCCCAAAACGGCGAGGGAGCCCATCCCAAAAAACCCAAAATACTCCCAAATAACAGCAGGAGGAGCCCCAATAAAACCTAAAAACAGGATGACAACCTCCCCCAAAATCACCCCAAAATCCCAAAAAGAAGCGAGGAAGCCCCCAAAAACCGCACCCCCCCCTGGGACCTCGCTCCTTCCCCAAAAACTTCTCGGGTCCCCCAAAATCAACCAAACCACAGCGGGGAGCCCCAAAAAACCCCAAAAACCTCCCGGAACCCCCCAAAATTCAGGTTTTCATCCCCTCCCCCCGAGCCGGGTTTGGAGAGTGAACGAAAATCCCGAAAAAAAGGAAAAAGGGAAAAAAAGGGAAAAAAAAGGGAAAAAAAGGGAAAAAAAGGAAAAAATAGGGAAAAAAAGGGAAAAAAAAGGGAAAAAAAAGGGGAAAAAGGGAAAAAAAGGGAAAAAAAGGGGAAAAAAAGGGAATAATAAAAGGAAAAACAAAACCTGGATTAAAAAGGGAGTGAAACATGGGATGAAAAGGGGAAAAAAGGGGAAAATGTTCCCCATTGTTGTTTTTCCCAGTTCCCCACCCACATTTTTCCATTTCCCCACATTTTTTATTCCCATTTTCCTGTGGTTTTGGTCCCATTCCACTTCGGTTTTTTTTTCCCCGGTTTTTTCCCCATTTTCTCGTTTCCCTTTTTTCCCCATTTCCCCTTTCCCTCATCTGCAAACACCAACGGGCCGGGTGGCCTGCCCGTGCCCATCCCCAAACATCCCAAAAATCAAATTGTCCCGATTTTTACCCAATTCGGGGCCCCTTCCCGCCATTCCCTCCCAGCATCCCCAAATGCCAGAATTTCCCTCATTCCCCCCCCAATTTTCGCCGTTTTTTTTATTCCGCAAGTCTGGGGCTCGCTTCCGCAGTGTCCCCAGCGTCCCCCATCCCGATTTTCCCCAATTTTTTCCTCCCAATTTCCTGCTTCCAACGATTTTTCCAATTTTCCCGGATTTTTTTTTCCCCAATTTCCCCCGTTTTTTCTCCTCCTTCCGGGAAATCCCTAAACCCAGGGGCATTCCGCAAACCCCCGGCTACTTGGGGTCCCCTCGAGGGAATTTTTGAGGCAAAAACGAAAAAAAAAGGGCAAAAATCCCCCCAAAAACGGAAATTCTCGGAGATTTGAACCCCCCGCGCGAGAACTTCCCTGCGGCCGCACAGGGCGCGCCGTCGCCGCGCGCGTTCCGCAAAACCGGCCCTGAGGATAAGGGGCGGGGCCAGCGCGGAAAGGGGCGGGGCGCACAGAGAAACCGGTCGGGGCCAACGGGAGGGGGCGGAGCGGCAAGAGAAAGAGGCGGGGCCGCACGGAGGGGCGCGGGGCCAAACCCGGAGGCCTGGTTTTACCGTGGGCGGCCCGCCGGAAATGTTGAGCGGGCCCCCGGGGAGGTGAGTAGGGGAGCTGAGGGGGCTCCGAAACAGGGACGGGAAAGGGGCGGGAAGGGACGGAAAGCGGGCGGAAAGTTCCCGGAACGGCGCGAGAAAGGAACGGGAGAGAACCGGGACGGCGGCGGACGGGCGGCCGGAAACGGAAAGCTCGCCGAGCCCGGCCGGAATGCGCCGATACGGAGGCGGAAATTCGGCGGAAATACCCGAGCAGTCCGACGGAACAATCAGCGAGGCATCAGCGGAAAAACCCGAGCAGTGACGGAAAGGCCCGTAAGCGGCGGCGGACAAGCGCCGAAGCGCGGCCCGAGCGGCCGCCGGAAGTGGCCCGAGCGCGGCCGGAAGTGGCCGATGCCGACAGACCTGAGCGGGCACGACCGCCGCGGCCTTGACGCGGCACCGGGGGAAGAGGAAGCGGGAGGCCGCGCACCGGCAGCCAGCCCCGAAGGCAACCGGGAGGACTTCGCCAGGCTCAGGCCCACGCGCCGGTCCATAGTGCCCGAATTCCTGACGTGAGATAACGCGCGGCGTGAACGAGAAACAACGCAAGGTCGCGGCCCGCCCCCCCCCCGCAGCGCTCACGCGGGCCGACACCCGGTGTAGAGGGCAGAGGGGGGAGGGGGGCGCATGCCCTCAAGGTGACAGGCACGCCCCCGCCCCTCCTCCGCCGGTCGCACCATTAATGGACCTCCCCTCCCATACAATTTTTGGGCGCCCTCATTTTAGAACCCCCCCCTCAATTTTGGTCCCCCTTGGTTGATCCTCTCCTCCGGTTTTGAGGTTCTCAGTTTTTGCGGTGTGTGTTCACCTCCGAAATTGGTTGGGTTCCCCTTCATGACCCTCCCTTACAATTTGGGGGTCCCCCCCGGTTTTGCATCCATCCCCCGGTTTGGGGTGCCCCCGATTTTGGGTTTTTGACGCTCCGCCACAATTTGAGGGGTCTCACTTTGTGGGACCCCTCAATTTGGTGCTCCGCCCTTTGATTTCTGCTCCCCCCTTAATTGGGGTTCCCCCCCAATTTGGAGGCCCCCCATTCGGATCCCCCAATTTTGAGGTATAATTTGGGGCAAATTTTGGAGGGAAATTGGGCGGATTTGGGGGAGTATTTGGGGTTCAATTTTGGGGGGATATTCGCGGTTTATTTTTGGGGGTATTTGGGGTTATTTTGGGGGTATTTGGGGTTATTTTTTGAGGGGAATTTGGGGTTATTTAGGGGAGAATTTGGGGTTATTTAGGGGAGAATTTGGGGTTGTTTTGTGGGGATTTTGGGGGGATTTGGGGTTATTTGGGGGGTTTTTTTGGTACATTTTCAGTTTTTTTCATTTTTTTGGTGTCGTTTTGCTTTTTCTTGTTTTGTTTTAGTTTTTTTTAATTTTTTTATTTTTTAACCCCTTTTTCCCCGTTTTCAGAGCGTGACAAGGAGAACTGAGTGGTCCGGGCTTATTTCAGGACTCTGATTTTGGGCTTTTTTAGACTTTTTTGCGGGGTTTTTTTTGGGGTTTTCACCTTTGTATAAATTTACGGGATATTTAAATTATTTTTTTGCCGTTTTTTTTATTTTTTAACCCCTTTTTCCCCGTTTCCAGAGCGGTACAAGGAGAACTAAGCAGTCCACGGTTATTCCAGGACTTGGATTTCGGGTTTTTTTTAGAGTTTTTTTTTGGTTTTTTTTTGGTCTCTTTACCTCTTTATAAATTTTACAGGATATTTAAATTATTTTTTTGCCGTTTTTGCATTTTTTAACCCCTTTTTCCCCGTTTTCAGAGCGGTACAAGGAGAACTGAGCAGTCCGGGGTTATTTCAGGACTCTGATTTTGGGTTTTTTTTAGAGTTTTTTTGAGGGTTTTTTTGTGTTTTTTTAAATGTTTTTTGTCTTTTCACCTCTTTATAAATTTATGGAATACTTAAATTACTTCTTTGCCACTTTTGCATGTTTTAACCCCTTTTTCCCCGTTTTCAGAGCGTGACAAGGAGAACCGAGTGGTCCGGGGTTATTCCAGGACTCGGATTTCGGGGTTTTTTTTGTTTCCTTTTTTTATTTTTTCACCTTTTATAAATTCTATGGGATGTTTAAATTATTTTTGTGTTGTTTTTTTATTTTTTTAACCCCTTTTTCCCCGTTCCCAGAGCGGGACAAGGAGAACCGGCACCGCAAGCGCTCCCACAGCCGCTCCCGCAGCCGCGACCGCAAACGGCGCAGCCGCTCCCGGGAGAGGAGGAACCGCGACCAACGGAGCGTCAGCCGGGACCGACGGCGCCGCAGGTGAGGGGACACACCTGGGACACACCTGGGACACACCTGGGACGATGTGGGACTACACCTCACATCTTCGTGGTGGATACGACAACACCCGATGTGACGGCAAACCTCGTTGTGCGCGTTTGAGCCGCTCCCTGGAGTACGATGAGT
>NDFG01000190.1:73901-91369 GCA_002167245.1 Sporophila hypoxantha
GCACACGTTGTTGTTCTTTGAATTGAAAATCAGCACTCCTTCAATGCTACTTTTTTACTTTCTCTCTTTTCGCCCTGGCCTTCTCTTGAAAATAAGTATCATTGTATAGTCTGTACTTGTGCCTGCTTTGATTTGTTTACTATGATCTTTTTATATACTCTGACCTTTTTTTATTAAGGACCTTCCTTTCAGACTTGCGATAGCCAAAGCACTGATATATTATCACTTGTTTCATGTGATATAAGAATTTTTTCTTTTCCCCAGCAAAAGCTGACTTTTGATGTCGTGCGCAGGTAGATCTCTAATATGTGCTTTTAAATTCAGAGTGTGTTACTCTCTCTTGCATCTCCGTCTCAACCCTCAACTAGAACATGCAATCTAAAAAGTAACGATGTACTGGGAAACTGCAGACGGCATTAGTGTTGCTTTGTGCTCTCACTGGATATCAAGACTGGAAAGGTTTCCCTAAAGTCCCAGCGTGCCTTTCTCTAAGTTATGTTCGATGTCTAATCAGTAATCTAAATTTGGTCAAAATTACAGCAGCTCGTATTTGCCTGTCTCATGGACCCTGAGAACCTCACGCGCATCATCATACCATGAACAACCCTTCACTGAGCACGCGTCCGTAAGTATCTTTTACAGCTCTTGACAACACTCTTTAAAGATTTGCGTGCATTTGTCACTCCTGACTTGCCGAACTACTGCAGTTGGCAAATATTAATAGAACCTTCTAGCCAACTTCTTACAATAGAGTTTAAGCTGCATCAGTACATCAGAGGTTTAAAATGAACTCTATATTGACGCCATTAAATATAGACCTGAAGAAACTGGGGGCATGAGCAGACAGAAAACGATAATTCTTCAGACACAAATATTTACAAAATGGGTAGATAGTCAGACCCACTTCAACTCCAACAAAGTTTTTCAGTTTAAAGGACTCTCCGCGGGGACCCCCCCCTTAAAAACTTCCTCATAGGGCGATACTCCCCTTCAGCGTTGCCCCAAAAGCGATTCCAACTAGCGGAGCCGCCACCATGAATATGTCTCCCAGACAGAACCCCCCAAACCCCCCAGGGGACCCCAGTTGATCAATCTCCCTCGAACCTCTCGCCCCCAATGTGGTCTCGTGGCTGACAATATCGACCCCATTGCCTCAATCTCACAAAAGGCCATCTGCATAGTGGCAGCAGAGATTCCCTTCTTCTCAAGACACTAATAACTACACTGGTACAGTTAAGTCTCCTCTCCTTGGAGACCCTCTCTCACTCACAGCTTCTCTTTCTATAGACCCTCTATAATAGGCGCCCTACACACTCATATCTTTCCACATCCTAAAGAGAAGCCCCCTTAATCCCCCCGTCAGACCGCTTCTCTATAACTTTCCTACCCAGGTCCGCGCTACAGGACCACCATCAAGATATCTCCCTCTCGAAGAGCAACTCACACCATAACTCTCCTGGGATATACCACTGTCCACATGATGCCTCGGTGTACACGTAAGGACCCCAAATCCTTCTCAGGGGACCCCCAACCTATGCCTCTCAGACTAAATCCCTCCTCAGAGAGAGGAGCATATCACCCATTGCCCATCATTGAAACTTCAACTCTTATCCTCTCCCTTTACAATGGTTTATCACGCCTCACAAATCCCCGTCTAAGACTCAATCTGCAAGGCAACGCCCAACACGAATCGCAAAATCCTGCTATAGAAGAGATCGAGGCGCAGGCCACACCGCGCACACATCGTTTCTGCAGGACGCGCCCCAATTCACAACTCTCAAGCTACAGCGCCCCATTGCATTTAGCTCAAAGCCCGAACTCGTCTCGGGAGATCCCACAGACACCTCGCTTGTCGAGTGTCCGTTCCTCTCAAATTCCTGTCGCCATGAGTGCACCACACTCGAAAAAAGCACGCTCCCAAAACTCCTATGACAGGCCCTCTGTATGAGAACCCCAGGACTGAGAGAGTATACATATCGCATACCAACCTCTTAACATTAACTCCCTCCTAGAAGATACTCCTGCCTAAAACTCCGCGCCTCAGGAACTCCTCCAGTATACTCCTCCGCACAAGCAGACTCGGCCTTCATTTCCAGATTGAGCTCCGTATGCGCGCATGAGAGAGACCCACAAACACTCCAGTAGTCAGCCATCGACCAATAGTCATACTCATTCCCACCTCTCGCAAATTAGCCCTCAACGTATAAAAAATCCCCATTTTACACTCCTCGCCCCTCCATATAGCGTCCTAGTCCCTTATACCGGGTATACTTGAAATAAGTCCACAAATACACATCCGGCGCAAATCCCCCGCATAGGATCCCATCTCACTGCAGACTCAAGAAACCCATCCAATAAGCGCCAGTGTTAGTAAGGAACTCCACATGACTACCCCTCCACCCTCCAGAGTACCCCCTCCTCTCGCATTAAACTCCTCACATTTATCCCTCCACTCTAAGCCGCGAGATTCAGACTCCTCAACAATCTCTCCCAAATAACTCCCATGCCCACGAGACACCTCTCAACACACCAGCCTTCAAAGGATCCCACAAATGAGTTTGCGCCCCAAACAGCCCCATAAAGACCTCTCTGGGACAAACCTTTCACTGATTAAGTGCCAAATAGTTATATCCGATGCCGAATCTATTTCAACCCACCCACAAACCAACCCCTCACAAACCTAAGTGCGCACTACTGCAGTTGCGCTTCAGAGCACACCACAATACCCCCCAAAGTCATTCTCTGCATCTTAATGCACAGAAGTACCCAAACCCACGCTCAGACCCCGCTGTAGTACACCTCCCCCACGCTATTATTCCTCCTCACAAGGTCCGCCGAGGCCGATGATTCTCAGACGCTATACCCCCCAGCTTTATCAACCCTATAACACCCCATACCCCCTCTTCATACTCCGCCCCAACTTCGATAAACTCCCCAATTTATAGTTTGCCCACGCCCTTTTCCAGCCCAGCCTGGGAGTCATACGTGATATCCTATGGCCAACGTTGCTGTCTTGTCCTCCCATCGATGACCCGCCTTGGCATGGGCCCTTCAAAGCCCCATTCCTGCGATTAACCCCATGTGTCTAGAGTGACCCGCATACACTCTCTCGCCGCTCAGTCCTCATCCCCCAGACTGCCCCCAAGGGATCACTCCGAACATCCGCTTCAGCCTCTCAAAGTCACCCCCATTTTGTGCCCTCCAGCACTGTAGCGTCAGATCACCACCTTTCAGGGGGGCCACACCCTGTTTTTTTACTGGCCCTACCATGACACGCCGGACGGCGCCCCGGCTGAGCGCTCCGAATAGTGCCCTCGGTCCCAAAGGATACCCTCAAGTACCTCTCTCTCATTCTCTCAAGGCCCCATCCAGAGATCCCTAAACCCCCCCAACGTCTCCATAGCCGTGGCCTTATGCCACCCAATACCCCCCGCTCCAGGACTCACGCCTCCTAGTGATACCTCCATTTCTTATCTTGAGTGCCTTTGTTTCCTTCCTAGCTGACTGGCACTGCTTATCATGATATCCCTTTCTAATATGAATTTGTATATCAGCCTCAAATTCCTCCATTGAACAACACTGATGAGCCTATGGGCAGTGACCTTCGAGAAACCCCCTACATCTACGGATTCTCCTCACTCGTCCACCATTAATCCCCCCATAACCCCCCAATAACCCATCTAGAGACACTAATCCCCAATAATCATCCCAGAGACCCCAAACCCCCTCAGCAGACCCCTCCCAATCCACGTCGACACGCCCATACGCCCATCTTCCACATAGACTCCAAAAACCCCAGATAACCCATCCAGAGACCCCAAACCCCCCAGGACCCCCATAAATTTCCCCTTTCCCTCCCCAGCCGCGGTCAGATCCCGGCCACGGCGCTGCTGCCTGCTGCCCACCATGACCCCGGATGGCCTGGCCGTCACCCCCACGCCGGTGCCCGTGGTCGGCAGCCAGATGACGCGGCAGGCGCGGCGCCTCTACGTGGGCAACATCCCCTTTGGCATCACCGAGGTACTGAGGGGAAATTTGGGAGGAAATTTGGGGTTTTTGGGGTTATTTGGGGTGTCTCTAGGGCAACATCCCCTTCGGCATCACCGAGGTACTGAGGGGAAATTTGGGGGGATTTGGGGTTTAATTGGGGTTATTGGGTGTTGTTTGGGGTGCCTCTACGTGGGCAACATCCCCTTCGGCATCACCGAGGTGATCTGGGGTCATTTCTGGGGATTTTGGGGTTATTTGGGGTGTCTCTACGTAGGCAACATCCCCTTCGGCATCACTGAGGTTTGAGGGGGTTTATTTGGGGGGATTTGGGGTTATTTCTGGGGATTTTGGGGTTATTTGGGGCGCCTCTATGTGGGCAACATCCCCTTCGGCATCACCGAGGTGATTGGGGGAAATTTGGGGGGAAATTTGGGGTTGTTTGGGGCGCCTCTACGTGGGCAACATCCCCTTCGGCATCACCGAGGCGATTTGGGGGCTTTATTTGGGATTTTTGGGGTTTATCTGGGGTTTTTGGGGTTTATTTGGGGTTTTTGGGGTGTCTCTATGTGGACCGCATCCCCTTTGGCACCACTGAGGTGATTTGGGGGCTTTATTTGGAATTTTTGGGGTTTATTTGGGATTTTGGGGTTTATTTGGGGTTTTTGGGGTTTATTTGGGGTTTTTGGGGTTTATTTGGGTTTTTGGGCTTTATTTGGGGTTTTTGGGGTTTATTTGGGGTTGTTTGGGGTTTATTTGGGATTTTGGGGGTTTATTTGGGGTTTATTTGGGGTTTTTGGGGTTGATTTGGGGTTTTTGGGGTTTATTTGGGATTTTTGGGGATTTTTGGGGTTTATTTGGGGTTTTTGGGCTTTATTTGGGGTTTTGGGGGTTTATTTGGGGTTTTTGGGGTTTATTTGGGATTTTTGGGGTTTATTTGGGATTTTTGGGGTTTATTTGGGGTTTTTGGGGTGTCTCTACATGGTCAGCACCCCTTTTGGGACCACCGAGGAAATGGGGAAATTTGGGGGGGAATTTGGGGCTTTAGGAGGTGATTCCAACCCCCGAATCTCCCCGTTTCTGACCCAAATTCCCATTTCCCCCCCCCAGCCCCTCTCAGTTGCCCCGTTCTGAACCCAAAATCGGCGTTTTTCCCCCCAGAGGCGGATATGGCATTTCTCAACGCGCAAGATGCCCTGGAGGGCTGGACCCAGGCCCCCGGGAACCCCGTGCTGGGCCGTTGCAGATAACCAGGACAAGAACTTCGCCTTCCTCGAGGTTGCTCGGGAAATCACAGGAAATTCGGGGAAATTTGGAAATTTGCGGCAATTGAGGGGTTTTGGGTGAATTTGGGGGGATTTGGGGGAAACACCGTGCTGCCGTGCAGGATCAAACACGAGGACAAGAACTTCCCGTTCCTCAGAGGTGTGTATTGGGGAATTTGGAGATTTGGGGGTTTGGGTGAATTTTGGGGATTTGGGTTTTGGTGAATGAATGGGGATTTGGGGTGAATTTGGGGAAAACCCCTTGCTGAGCCGTGCAGATCAACGGACAGAACTTCGCTCTTCCTTCGAGGTGTTTGGGGAAAATTCACAGGAGATTCGGGAAAATTTGGAGGGATTTCGGGTGTGAATTTGGGGAAATTTGGTGGAGATTGGGGGTTTTGGGGTGAATTTGGTGATTTGGGGGAACGCCGTGCTGGCCGCTGCCGATCAAGCCAGGACAGGAACTTCGCCTTCCCGTCAGGCGTATGAGCTGTTTGCGGCCTGCCTCAAAAGACGCTGTGCAAAACTATCGATCACACACCAGGAATTTGGCGGAAATCTCGATCGTTGGGAACGAGCAAGTCTGCAGCGTTTACGGGAGCATGATTTGTGCAATTTTGATATCCATCTCCGGATTTCGTGGGAACCCACTCCCGCTGCTTCTCCGTTTTGCTCACGCCCAATCCAACCGGACAAGAACTTCGCCTTCCCGTCCGAGGTGATTCGGGGAATTTGGGGAAATTGGCGTGCGTAAGTCACAACTGCTTAGGAGCTGGTAATTCCTTGGGTGAAACTCTATAGATGTCTTGTTGCACGTCTGAATCTGTTAAAGATGAGAAAATTTGGGGGAATTCAGCGGATAGTTAGTACGGGCAATTGAGCGAGGAGTGTAGAATACATTTGTGGGATTCTTGGGGTGTTGAGGTCTGGAGATTGGCGGCACCTTGACAAGCGACCGAACAGAAGTTTCGTTCGGGAGCTCCAAATGGTCTATCTGCGCGTCCTCTCTTCTTCACCACCTCATTTCTGTGAACCCTATTTCACACACTAGCCATTTTCTGGGTCACATACCCGTTTCGGGGTTCCCAGCCCCATTTTTTGGGTTCCTGACCCGTTCTGTGATTTGCCCAGCCCCATATTGGAGTTCCCCTGGCTGTCCCTTCCTCTCTAGGAGTTCCACTTGCACACTGTATTCTCCGTTGTCCAGAGGCTGCTTTCACCTTGAACCAAAATTTCTTTACCAGCCGACTCCCCCTCCAGTGCACTTCGAGCGGCCACCTCCTGACCGTTCTCCCGTCTCCGGTGATCTCACCAATTCTGACCCAATGTCACATCCTGCGCTGACCCGTTTTTGCGGTTCCCTGACCCATTCTGACCCATATTTGGGGCTCCCTGACCCGTTTTCGGGGTTTCCCTAACCCATGCTGGCCCATATTGGGGCGCTCCTGCACCTCAATTATGCTCTACTTGTACTTTCGCACGTGCGTGCAGTGCTCAATTTTGGGGTGCTCTAGCCCTTTCCTCTGTCTCCAGCCCAATTTTGGGGTTTTCCCAGGCCCCCACACTAGTTTTGGGGTTCCCTGAACCCTTTTTGGGAGTTCCCTCGACATTCAACCATCCGGATTATCTTCTGTCATGTTTCGCAGCCCCATTATTGGGTTCCCTGACCGTTTTTGGTTCCTGACCCGTTTCTGGATTTCCCAGCCCCATTTTTGGGGTTCCAACCCCCATTTATTGGCCGTTCCGCATGACCGTTGCCTGACCCATTTCAGGGTTCCCAGACCCCATTTTGAGGTTTCCCTGAGACCCGTTTTTGGTTCCCTTGACCGGTTGCTGTGTTTCCCAGCCCCATATTTGGGGTTCCCGGATCCTGTCTTATTGGGTCCCTACCCATTTTCTCTGTGTCCCCCCAGTTCCGGCTCGCAATGTGACGAGACGACGCAGGCCACTGCCTTCGACGGCGACATCTTCCAGGGGCAGTCGCTGAAGTCCGCGGCCCCACGACTACCAGCCCCTGCCCGCATGTCCGAGAACCCCCTCGGTCATGTCCCGGTAAAATTGCCCTTGAAAGTTCACCCTTAAACTCACCCCAAAAATCCCCTGAAATCACCCAAAAATAAGCCCTGAATCACGCCCAAAATTACCCTGAAATCCCCCAAAATACCCTGAAACACACCAAAATAACCCTGAAATCACCCCAAAAATCCCCTGAAATCACCCCAAACATAACCCTGAAATCAGCCCAATATCCACCCAAACAATAACCCTGCAATACTCACCCCGCAGAACAAATAACCCTATAATCCCCCAAAAAACACTTCTGAAATCGACTCTTGAAAGCACCCCCAAACCCGCTGCCCGGGCATGTCCGCCGAACACCCCCCTCGGTGTACTATTGCCTTGGTAATCCCCCAACATCACCCCAAAAAAACAGCCTCAAAAATTAACCCTAAACTTCACCCCAAACCCCTGCCGCATGTCCGAGAACCCTCAAGTCTATGTGCCTGTAAATAGCCCTTTGAAAATCACCTGAAATGCGAGCCCTACAATCAGATCCCACCCCAAAAAATCAGCCCAAACCCCTGCCGGCATGTCGAGAAGAACCCTCGGTTCTATGTGCCTGGTGAGGCACCCAAACTTACCCTAAACACCCCAAAAATCACCCTGAATTCACCCCAAAAATCACCCAGAAATCAGCACAAAATCCCCTGAAATCACCCTGAAAATCCGCCAAACCCGTGCGCGGCATTGCCGAGAGAACCCTCGGTCTATTGCCGAATCACCCAAAGCCCCCTGAAGCACCCTGGAAATACCCAAACCCGCTGGCCCGGCATGTCCGAGAACCCCTCAGTCTATGTGCTGCGTTGGAGGAGCCCCAATTTTCACCCAAAAACGACCTGAAATTTCACCCCCAAAAATCCCAACAAAATAACCCCAAAACCCCTGGCCCCCGGGGATGGTCTTGAAGAGCCCCTTAATTCGTGAACCGTATAATTAGCCAATTGAATGTCGGCGACCGCGGATCGAATCATAATCAATCGAGAGGAACCGCACTCCACCAATCTAGATGCGAAACACATAGCGCCCGCGGGTCCAACGGGAGACGTTGGACTATATCACTCCACCTCAGCGCACAGTTTGAGCATCTAAAAGCTATGTTAGACTGAGATCCGACACTATGCTCACCGCCCTGCTAGCTAACGACCATATTCCGTTAAAATCCAGACTTAAGTACCGCAGCTTGTATTGCGCGCGCGGACTCGTCCAGGGCCGAGCCTCAGCAATGGATTTTCCGCAGTAGAAGAAGCATTCCCAACAGTCGCGCAATCAACTCATCAGCTACCTTCTCTGTGTTTCTGCTTACCCCATTGGCGAGCGTTTTATCAAAAGTGAGTACGCGAAATTTCGCCACCGGCGGTAAGAGCTTGGCTCGCCCCCCCGTGACCGTGTACACAAGACATCGGCTCCCCCCCAGAACTTTCTATACTCTCACGTCGCCTAGTGCCTCATCCTCCTCCACGATGCTGAACAGCTCCAATACTCACCATCTACTATCTCATGAGCCCATTTATGCGTCCAATTGCACCAACGAGGCGCCCTACTTCCTATGGCACTCCTATCACGGCAACCTCTGTGCACGTCACTCCTGCTTCCAGCCGACCACACCGAATTAAAACTCCACTCCAGCGTAAGCGGTCGGTACGGATCACAAGCACCCTTTTCCTACCTCCTAATGCAATGAATTTACCACGTCCGGCCACCGACCCCCCAGCTCGACAAGCTCGAAAGCACAGCTTACCGGTACGCCGAAATCTGTAGCCTCCCTCTGCGTCCCACCTCTTCCCACATACTATCGCACTCGTCTTCATTTGTTGCCTGCTCATTTGGCGCGGAATCCGCAATTCCGTGCGAAGCCGCTTCCGACCAGCATAGCGTATACAAACCGACCTCAAACCCATGCGATCCCCGCGCTGCCCTGAGAATCTATAACTGTGCCTAAGGGAAATTCGACCAGATAATAGCTTGAAATCACCCCAAAAATAACCCCAAACCCTTGCCCGGCATGGTCCGAGAACCTCGGTCTATGTGCCTGGTGAGAGCCCAAATCAACTCCCCTCTCATCTCCAATCTCCTTGTATAACCCGCTGCTCGTATCCCCTGAAATCCCCCCAAAACCCTGCCCGTGTCATGTCCGAAGAACCCCTCGGTCATCATGTGCTGGTAACTATCACGCCAAAATCCACCCAAAACACCCTGAAATCACCCTCCCTACACCAAGAACATATCACCTCCTCAAAACATATGACTCCCGTGAAAAAGCACCCCCACCATAAAGCCCGCTCGGCTGGCATAGTCTGGAGGCGCCCCTCGGATCACATATGTGACCCTCCCATCATTCCCGTCTAGGTCCGGTAGATATCTATCTATCCGCCACATCCACTGATCCCTATGAATGTCCTCACCAGACCCAGACCAAGCCTGCCGCCTTTGCAAAACCAGGCCCAAAAAGTAACCATGAAATCCCCCCAAAAATAACCCTGACATCCCACTCAAAAATACCCCAGAGAAATCGCCCCAAACCCGCCGTGCGCCATGGTCCGAGAAATCAGTCGGTCGGATACTCTTACCAGTTCAGAGGCATACTTATGGGCAAGAGGTTGCGCTGTCTAGCTTCTTGCTCCGGCATTCACCGGGTACTGTTCTCTAATATTGCACATCGAGGACCCGACGGTAGCCCCAGTCCACGCCCATCATCCTGGATTAGCCCATGTCGAGCGGCCGTCACTTGCATAGGAGCTTCCAGATGGATCCTCCAGTTCGTTCGGCAGCGCTCTGCTCACGGTCAACCTCGAACACCAGCGCCTTCCCCGAACCGTCCGAAACCTATCGACTCAGTCATCTTCGCACGTCTATCTTTCGCCTGACGCAGCGGACCCTTCAGCGGAGGAACTCATCCGTCCATTCTGTGCTCCAGTAGCCTTCCAGCCGGGGTTCACGCAGCTGATTTCATCATACCTACCCGATACGCGCTCTCTCAAGCCCAGTCACGTAACACCATCCACCCAGTACGGCGCCGAGCCTCGTAATAATACCAGTGCACCCTCCTATGGCGCCGTTAAAGTCAGAATCTTGACTTCGCGCCTCCACCTGCGCGCCCCGTTGTGTCTACGCGACATTCTTCCCTTTCTATCCCAGGGACGTAGCTCTGCCTCGCCGGTTCCCACAGTCCCCGCGTAAGACTGCATCAACGCCTCACTCGAGACCAACATTTCAACACAGCGGCATACCGCGTTTGCTATGCCCTCGAGACCCGTGATGCATACTTTGCGCAGGCCTGGATGCGCGAACACTCTCATTCACGTGCGCGGCCCAGTGTCCTTGTCGCATTAATGTCACCCTTTTCATCCTCGGACGTGCGACAAATGGGAACCACGGCTTCGGGTCTATGTGCCTGGTAGAGAGCCCCAAATCACCCTGAATCACCCCAAAATCCCATGAAAATCCACCCAAAAATAATCCCTGAAATCACCCCCAAAATCCCCCCGCATGTCCGACGACCCCTCGGGTCTATAGTGCCTGTGAGAGCCCCACCAAACACCTGAAATCACCCAAAACCACCCTAAAATCACCCCAAAATCCACAGTGAAATATCCCCAAAAAATCCCTCTGGAATCCCCTGAATCCACCCCAAAATCCCCCAAAAATCCACCGAAAAATCTCCCCAAAATCCCCAAAATCCCCAAAAATCCCAAAAATCCCTAAAAATCCCCCAAAAAATCCCCCCAAAAATTCCCCCCAAAAAACTTCAAAAATCCCTTAAAAAATCCCCCAAAAATACCCTTAAAAATTCCCCCAAAAGTCCCTAAAATCCCCCAGAAAAATCCCCCAAAAAATCCCTTTCAAAATCCCATAAAAATCCCCAAGAAACTCCTAGAAATTCCCGCCAAAAATCCCCAAAAAAATCCCCTTAAAAACTCCCAAAATCAGGGACGCTCCCAATTCTGGAGGTGGCATTTTGGATTTCCTGGGATTTTGGGGTTCAGTGGATTTTGGGGTTCCAGACGAGATTTTGGGTTCCAGGGAATTTTGGGTTTCCAGCTGGATTTCTGGGGGTTCCAGAGGTAATATTCGGGGATTCCAGGTAGCAAATTTGGGTTTCCAGTGGGATTTTTTGGGTTCCATGTGGATATTTTGGGGGATTTTGGGGTCTCCAGGTGGGATTTTGCGTTTCAGGGGAATTTTCGGGGTTCCAGTGGGATTTTTGGGTTTCCCAGGTGGTGTATGTCGGTTCTGGGTGGATTTTTGGGGTTCCAGGGTTAATTGGGGTTCCAGGCTGGGAATTTGGGAATTTTTTGGCGTTTTCCAGTGTTGCGTTGCCACCGGTGGGTTCCCGGACGTCCGCCCACAAAACTCTTACATTGGGCCTCCCCAATTACCGAACGAACGACCAGGTGAGGGGGGAGCCCCCAGAAATGCCCCCAAAATTCCCTAAAGTTCCCCAAAAAACTCCCATCCTAAAACTGGGAGAAACCCAAAATTCCCCCAAAAATCCCCCAAAATCCCACACCCTGAAAACTGGGGAGGAGACTCCAAATTCCCCAAAAATCCCCCAAAAAATCGCCCCCAATTCCCATAAAATCCCCCCAAAAAATCCACCCCTCTAAACTAGGGAGGAGACCCCAAATTCCCAAAAATCCCCTGCTAAAAACTTGGGAGAGACAAATAAAATACACCCCAAAAACCGACCCCGGTCGCAGTGGGATTCTGGGGGGGTTTGGGAGGGTCCCTCAGCCAGGGGAATATCCCAAATTCCAGAGAACAAAAAGAATACCCAATTTCCAGACGAAAAGAAATCCTCAATTCCAGA
Organism: Sporophila hypoxantha; assembly: GCA_002167245.1. Taxonomy (NCBI): domain Eukaryota; kingdom Metazoa; phylum Chordata; class Aves; order Passeriformes; family Thraupidae; genus Sporophila; species Sporophila hypoxantha. The sequence goes on from NDFG01000190.1 coordinate 86,022, forward strand.
GAAAAAAATCCCAAATTCCAGAGAAAAAAATCCCAAATTCCAGAGGAAAAAAATCCCAAATTCCAGAGAAAAAATCAAATTCAGAGAAAAAACTCCCAATTCCAAGACCAAATCCCCCAAAAAATCCCCCAAATTCAGCTCCAAATCAGGACAAGAGTGGATGGTCAGCTGGACCCCTGGAATTTTATGGAGGGGATCCCAAATCCAGAGGAATTCCAAATCCCAGAGGGGATTCCAGATCCCGAGAAGGGAATTCCCAAATCCCAGTGTTCCCCAGTCCCCGAAATGACCCAAATTCCCCCCACTCACCCCCAATTCAGGTGAAGGAGCTGCTGACGTCCTTCGGCGCCCCTCAAGGCCTTCAACCTGGTCAAGGGAACAGCGCCACGGGGCTGCAGCAAGGGCTAGCCTTTGCGAAGTACGTGGACAATCAACGTCACTGACCAGGTACCATAAAACCGACCCAAGAATGTGGGCTAAACTCCCAGAAACTGCCCAAAGTCTGCCCAAAAACTGCCCAAAAATCCCCAAAAAACACAGCCCAAAATGCCAAAAATCAACCTGAAACAACACTAAAGCTCAGCGAGTACGGTACATCCAACGTCACTGACCAGGGTACCAAAACACCCAAATTCTGCCCCAAAACTGACCAGGAACTGCCCACAGCTCTGCCCCAAAAACTGCCCAAAAATCGCCCAAAACAGCGAGCCAAAACTGCCCAGGAAACTGCCCAAAAGATCTGCCCCAAAAAACTGACTAAAAAAACTGGCCAAAAAACTTGCCCAAAAATTGCTCAAAGTCTTGCTCCTAAACCGCGTCGCTAAAAAACCCTGAAAACTGCCCAAATATTCCAAGACACACACAGCCCAAAACTCGCCCGAAATAACCACCTTTTGACACTCAAAAACGTCACTGAGCCACGCGGTACCCCACAAAACTGCCCAAAAAACGGCCCAAAAAACTGCCAGGAATGCCAAAGTCATGCCAAAAACTGCTAAAAAAGCTGGCCCGAAAAACTTGCTCAAAAAATCACCCAAAACATACAGCCCCCAAAACGCCAAAAATCAGCGAAGTCCGGTTGGACATCCAACGTCCATGACCACACGTTACCCCCGAAAAAACTGCCAAAAACGGCCCCAAACATCTGCCCAGGAACTTGCCCAAATTCCTGCCCCAAAAACTGCCTAAAACTGCCAAAAAAACTGCCCAAAAATCGCCCAAAACAACAGCCCAAAATGGCCAAAAATCTCAGCGAGTCCGTGGACATCACGTCACTGACCAGGTACCAAAAAACACCCAAATGTGCCCAAAAAACTTTTGCCCAGGAAACTGCCCAATCTGCCCCGAAAAACTCCAAAAAGTCTGCCCAAAAACAACAGCCCAAACTGCCCAAAATCAGCGAGTACGGTGACATCAACGTCACATGACCAGGTTACCAAAATGCCCAAAACGGCCAAAACTGCCCGGGAAAGCCCAAAGTCTGCCCAAAACTGCCCCAAAATCTGCCCAAAAAATGCCCAGAAACTCCCAAACCTGCCCCAAAAAACATGCCAAAAGTTCCTCACAAAATCCACCCAAAAAATCCACTTCAAAATCCACATAAAACAACCCAAACTCTGCGAGCGAGTCCAGCTGACATAAACGTCACTGGACCAGTCCAAAAACACCCAAAAGTCTGCTCAAAAAACTGCCCAGACTGCCCCCAAAGATCTGCTCAAAGTCGGCCCCAAAAACTGCCGCCAAATGGCCCAAAAAAACTGCCCAGGAACCTTCCCAAATCCGACCCAATCCACCCAAAGAATCCACCCAAATCCACACAAAATGGCCCAGGAAACCTGCCCCAGAAAACTGCTCAAACAGCCCAAACACCCAAAATCAGCCCCAGTCACTCCTTGGGGTTGAAAACCCCTGAAATTGGGGAGGGTCCACCAAACTCCCCAAAAATTTGGGAGGGAGTCCCCCACCCCCCTCGTGGCCCCCAAGTCTTTTTGGAAGCCCCAAAATGCCGCCCCCCCAAAAATGCCCAAATCCCAGAATTGTCCCCCCAATTTCGTGCCCCAAATCCGCTCCTGGGGGTCGCAGGCCCCCAGCATTTGGGGAGGGGTCCCAAAAGCCCCCCAGATTTGGGGAGGGGTCCTTGACCCCCCAAGAATTTGGGAGGGGTTTGACCCTCCTCCCCCAAGTCATTTTGGAGCCCCAATTTTCCCCCTGAAATGCCCAAATCCCAGAATTTCCCCCAATTTGCTCCCCCAAATCCACTCCAGGAGGGGTCGCCGCCCCAAAAAAGATTTGGGACGAGGGGTCCCCTGAGCCCCAGAATTGGGAGGGGTCCTGAGCCCCCCAGCATTGGGAGGGGGTCCCCAGAGCCCCCCGAATTTGTGGAGGGGTCTGAGCCCCCCGTTTTCCCCCAGCCATCCGGGCTCAATTGGGAGCAGCTCGGCGACAAAGAAGGGTGCTGCGTGAGAGAGCGAGCAGTGGGGCAAGAACGCCACCCTGGTGTAAGGAGACCCCTCCCCAAAATTTCCCCTGCCGCCTCAGGGGACCCCTCCCATTTCCCTCCTGTCCCCATTTTTTCCCCATTTTTTTCCTCAACAGTTCTCTTTTTTTTCCATTTTTACCCCATTCTCCCCCCGAATTCCCATTCCCCCTTTTTCCCCCATTTTTTCCCCATTTTTACCCCATTACCCCCATGTTCCCCTGTTTTTTTAATTTCCCCCAGTTCCCCATTTCCCCCGGTTTTCTGAGTTCTGATTTTTTTTTCTGATTCTGACTCTCCCCATCTCCCCCATATTTTCCCGATTTTCCTCCGTTTTTTCTATTTTCTCCCGATTTTTCTGACTCTCCCCATTCCCCCCAAATTCGTATCTTCTCCCCCCGTTTTTTCGATTGCCCCCTATTCCCCCCATTTTTTCCTTTTTTCCTCAGAACATTTCTTTTTTTTCCCATTTTGATCCTATTTCCCCCTGTTTTCCTCCCGTTTTTCTGACTCTCCCCCTTTCCCCCTGATTTTTCCCGTGTTTTTTTCTATTTTCCCCGTTTTTTTCCTCAATATTTCCCATTCACCAATTTTTACCCGATTACCCCCCATTCTTTCCCCGTTTTTCCCGTGTTTTTTCTGTCCCCCTTGTTTCCCTTTTTTCCTCAAACATTTCTCTTTTTTCCCCCATTTTTACCCCATTTTTCCCCGTTTTTTCTGATTTCTCCCCGTTTTTCTGAACTTTCCCGCATTCCCCCCAATTTCTCCCGTTTTGTAACTGCATTCTTTCCCCATTTTCTCCCCGTTTCTTCCCTGTACTATTTCTCCCGTTTTTTTGACTACTCCCGCCCTAATTCCCCACGTCTCTTTTCTCCCCATTTCTTTCTGTACTCTCTCCCCTATTTCGCCCCATATTTCCCTGTTTTTTTCTGAATCTCTCCGCCATTCCCACGCCTTCATTTCGTGTACCCCATAATTCCCCCCGTTTTTCCCCCAATAGGATTCCCCGTTTTTTCTGCGATTGTACTCCCCCTATTTTTCCACGAGTGTTTTTCCCTCAAACTTTCCCCATTTTTCCCCATTTTTCCCCCAATTCCCCTTTTCCGTTTTTCTGACTCTCCCATTTCCCGATTTCCTCCATTTTTTTCTGCATTTTCCCCATTTTTTCTGATTCCCATTTTCCTACCCCGCGATTTGCAGGGCAACCTATCAAACTAGACGCGTGTACGCTCAAAAGGCTGCAAACGTCGCCAGCGTGCAACACCCATGGAGCGGGCACCCACGAGGCTGCTGTGCCGCAATCAATCATGGAGCCTGCCGAGGAGCTGTGTGACGACGAGGAGGACGTAGGGAGATCGTCATGAGAGACCTCGAACGTGCCGTGATGCCTGACTCCCCTCAAGTACGCCAAGATCCATCGGACTGCCCGCCCGGCCCCCGTCCCAGAATGGAGATATCCGAGAGTACCGCGTGTGCTCGCGGAAAGACCCCTTGAGAGAGCGAAACAATAGTCCACGTCACCGCTGTGACCCAAGTGTTGCCGCGCTAGTGTGTCTGACTGGACAGGAATGGCGGTAAAGAGAAAATGGCCTGTTAATCCCCAGCCAAATCCCCCGCGGGCGTCCCGCAAATGGAGTCTATATAAGTAGGTTCACGTTCTTACCCTCGCTGGCGGTTATCGCATCGACAGAGTAGCTAGACGGCTAGGCTGTATATCAGGTGGCAGCACGCCCGAGGCGTGGAGATTGCCTCAGGAGCGTTCTAACACCAGGGAAGACCTAGCCCGCGTCCCGGGCCAGCGGTAGCGTGTGTGGAAAGGTGAGTAGAGCAAGATATCGCTCACCTGTGTGCCCAGGGTGCGTGCGGAGGGATGGGAACAGGCAGAATGGGCAGGTCACGCACCGTCAAATCCATCGAGATTCCCGCGCCCGTTGGACGCGAGTGGAGGTGCCCTGGCGTCGCTGGAAAGGTGAATGAGAGGCAGAGATATTAGGCTCACTGATGTGCCCAGGTTTGTGCTGGAAGGCCGGGAGGGCGCAGGGAGTGCGGGCAAAATACGGCACGGTTTGAAGTCCATCGACGATCCGCGGCCCGTCGATGGATCGAGCGTGCCCGGGGTGGAAAGGATAGACGCGAAAAATATCCACTCACCCATGTGTGCCCAAGGTGTACCCCAAGGTGTGTCATTGGAGGAAGATAGCAATGGGGGTTAGAATCCATCGAGATCCCGCGGCCCGTGGGACGGCGCTGGAAGTACCTGGCTGTGGATAAGGTGAGCAGATCAGAGATACGACCTGCTTGCCCAGGTGCGTATTATTCGACGTGCTGGAGGGAATGGGCAGGTACTCACCGTGCAAATCATCAAGACTCCCGGCCGTGATGGAGTTGAATACCTGCTGTTCGGAAAGGTGACGAAATCCAACAATACAGGCTCACCTGTTGCCCGAGGTGTGCCCAGTGTGCTGAACCCAGGCAGGGAAGGGTTAAATTCCATCGAGATCCCGCGGCCCGTGGTGGAGCGAGGTTGCCGGGCTTGTGAAGGTGACGAGAGCAGAGTATGGGTACCTGTACGTGACCCAGGTGTGTGGAATGCAGGAGGGATTGGAACAGGCAGGAAGTGCGTCAATGTCATCGACGATCCGCGGCCCGTCGGATGGGTCGAGTACCTGGCTCTGAAAGGTCGAGAAATGGAATACGGGTTACGCTCGCTGGCCCAGTGTGCTGGGAACTGGAATGGCAGGTGACTGGCACCGTGAAAATTCCTCAGATCCCCTGCCCTGGCGTCGACTGCGAGCCTCGCTCGTGGCTCGTGCCGGGCTTGTGGAAAGGTGATAGAGCAGATATGGGCTTACTGTGTGATCTCTCGTCTTTT
>NDFG01000190.1:97294-108447 GCA_002167245.1 Sporophila hypoxantha
CGTGGACATCAACGTCACTGACCAGGTACCAAAAACACCCAAAATGTGCCCAAAAAACTGCCCAGGAACTGCCCAAAGTCTGCCCCAAAAACTGCCCAAAATCTGCCCAAAACAACAGCCCAAAACTGCCCAAAATCAGCGAGTACGTGGACATCAACGTCACTGACCAGGTACCAAAACTGCCCAAAAACGGCCCAAAAACTGCCCGGGAAATGCCCAAAGTCTGCCCCAAAAACTGCCCCAAAATCTGCCCAAAAACTGCCCAGGAACTGCCCAAAGCCTGCCCCAAAAACTGCCCAAAATCCTCACAAAATCCACCCAAAAAATCCACTTCAAATCCACATAAAACAACCCAAACTCTGCGAGTCCGTGGACATCAACGTCACTGACCAGGTACCAAAAACACCCAAAATCTGCTCAAAAACTGCCCAGGAACTGCCCCAAAATCTGCTCAAAGTCTGCCCCAAAAACTGCCCCAAAATGGCCCAAAAACTGCCCAGGAACTGCCCAAAATCCACCCAAAATCCACCCAAAAAATCCACCCCAAATCCACACAAAATTGCCCAGAAACTGCCCCAAAAACTGCTCAAAACAGCCCAAAATCCACCCAAAATCAGCCCCAAGTCCACTCCTGGGGGTTGAAACCCCCTGAAATTTGGGGAGGGGGTCCCCAAACTCCCCAAAATTTGGGGAGGGGGTCCCAAACCCCCCCTCTGTCCCCCCAAGTTTTTTGGAAGCCCCAAAATCCGCCCCCCCAAAAATGCCCCAAAATCCCAGAATTTCCCCCCATTTCTGCCCCAAATCCGCTCCTGGGGGGGTCGCAGCCCCCCAGAATTTGGGGAGGGGGTCCCCAAAGCCCCCCAGATTTGGGGAGGGGTCCTTGACCCCCCAAAATTTGGGGAGGGGTCCTTGACCCTCCTCCCCCAAGTCATTTTGGAGCCCCAATTTCCCCCCTGAAATGCCCCAAAATCCCAGAATTTCCCCCCATTTCTGCCCCAAATCCACTCCTGGGGGGGTTGCAGCCCCCCCAGATTTGGGGAGGGGGTCCCTGAGCCCCCCCAGAATTTGGGGAGGGGTCCCCTGAGCCCCCCCAGAATTTGGGGAGGGGGTCCCCAGAGCCCCCCCGAATTTGGGGAGGGGTCCCTGAGCCCCCCGTGTCCCCCCAGGCCATCGCGGGGCTCAATGGGATGCAGCTCGGCGACAAGAAGCTGCTGGTGCAGAGGGCGAGCGTGGGGGCCAAGAACGCCACCCTGGTGAGTGAGACCCCTCCCCAAATTCCCCTGCCGCCTCGGGGGACCCCTCCCCCATTTTCCCCTCCTTCCCCCATTTTTTCCCCATTTTTTTCCTCAACATTTCTCTTTTTTTTTCCCATTTTTACCCCATTCTCCCCCCGAATTCCCCATTCCCCCCTTTTTCCCCCATTTTTTCCCCATTTTTACCCCATTACCCCCCATGTTCCCCTGTTTTTTCTGATTTCCCCCATTCCCCCCATTTCCCCCCGTTTTTTCTGATTTTCTGATTTTTTTTTCTGATTTTCTGACTCTCCCCATTCCCCCCAAATTCGTCAATTCTCACCCACCGTTTTTTTCTGATTTTCCCCTATTCCCACTCGATTTTTTATCCTTTTTCCCTCAACATTTCTTTTTTTTTTTCCCATTTGATCTATTTCCCCTGTTTTCCACGTTTTGTTCTGATCTGCATTCCGCCGAACCGTTTTTTTCTGATTTTCCCGTTTTTTCTCCTCAATTTTCCCATTTCCCACAATTTTACCCATTACGATCATTGTCTTTCCCCGTTTTTCCGCCGTTTTTTTTTGATTTTCCCTATTTCCCCATTATGTTTCCTTTTTTCCTACCATTTTTTCCCATTTTTAACAGGCATTTTTTCCCGGTTTTTCTGATTTTCTCCCCGGCTGTTTTCTGTCCTCCATTCCGGGCATTTTCTCATGTTTGTCTGGATTTTCATTTTTCCGTTTTTCTGTTTTTTCGTCCTTTTTTCTGACTCTCCATTCCCCCGTTTTTTTCACATTTTTGAACTTCCCTATTTCCATTTCCCTGTTTTTTTTGTTCTCTTCCCATTTTACCGATTATCCCGTTTTCCACATTGGCGTTTTTTCTGATTTCACCCATTTCGCATTTTTTCGGCTCAAATTTCCCCATTTTTTCCCCCATTTTCCCCCAATTCCCCGTTTTTTTCCCGTTTTTTCTGATTCCCATTTTCGGGGGGCGGTATCACGGAAGTTTTTCTGATTTTCCGCAATTTATTTGATTTCCGCAAGGAGGTTTGAGAGCACATAACAGACCGCGGGTGCGCTGGCAGGTGCGGGGCTGATGAGTGGCAGGTGCAGATGGGCGGCCCCAGAGGTGCTGTTGCTGTAACATGGTGGCCGAGAGAATGACATGTAGGTGGATACAGACGCAAATACGTAGGAGTAGTTTGTGAGAGGTGACGTGCGTGCAGATGGAGATGTGGGCACAGTAAAGGGTGATCGGTCTCCGATACATTTCGATGATTTATTAAAAAATGATACCGAAGAGGGGAATCGTAAGTAGAAGGTGGAGGTCGAAGTAGGCTGAGGGAGTAGTGGAAAGGTGAGAGAGCGTTAAATATAATAGCAAAACAGCGCGTGAAGAAGTGTGTGCGAGGTGGTGTCCAAAGGTGGGAATAAGAGAGATATAGAGGAGGGGATAAGGTGGTTTATACTTCAAATTAGGAGAAATCTTAAAAACCGCGGCCGTGGAAATGGAGCGTTCGAAAGTACCAGGGGGGAGATGGTGGTAAATGTGAAGAGAGTCGAGATAATTTAAGAGCTCACGACTAGTAGAGTGTTCTCCTAGGTTGTGACTGGGGAGTTGAGCTGGGCAAACCGGGAAAGCCGGTCATGAGGCCGTGTACGGGCTCTAAAGGGTACATCATGCGCTCGCGGGTGTTGTGGGGAGCGATGGCAAAGGTGGCGCAACTGGGAAAGTATGGAACGGTGGCGCGACAGGCCGACGAGATTTTTGGGGTACACCTAGTGTGGATAGGATTGGAAAGTGTCGAGATGTGGGGACTAAGAGGCAGGGAGGAAGGAGCTGGCGTGCGGGTCAAGAGTACGGTGCCGGTGGTCGTCTGGGCACGTTTGGAGAGTCCGGCAGGTGGCACTTTTAGTGATGGAGAGATGGCATAGTGTGACGATGGTGAGTGGTGTGGCACTGGTGTCGGGGTCGCATATAGTAAACTATGGCACCTTAAGTATGACGCCTAGGGTGTGACTACAGAAAGTTTGTTTTCATTGAGGGGATTTGAAGTACTCAAAGGCATGGTTTAATATTTCATGAAATTCGTCGGCCTTATGCCTAGCTGATGTGGTGGGGAACACCCCTGTTGGGCGGTCGAGTTCCTGGCTGGGGTTAGTCGCGCGTCACGAGAAGCTATCTCTCGGGTTATGTAAGATATGTGCACTCAAGAGTGTAGACATGGTGTGGCACCTGGTGCGACGGTCTGGAACCTCGTACACATTAATCTTGCGCATTTTCTTCGGATAGACCAGTTGGCTGAGGGTTAAAGTATCCCCGATGGGCGTTGTTTAAAGGTCGTGTGTGCCGCGTGTGTTGCCGTGGTCAATGGCTAGGTGCCGGTGCGGTCACCTGGGTTACTCCATGACGAGCCTAGCCAGTAAATACCACGTGTGGTTCTGCGTATGCGTATGACGCGAGTTGCGGATCTGGTGGACACCGGTGAAACAGCGCGTCGCGAAATGGATTCTCAGTGTGTAGCAAAGTGTTTGGGCCTTCGGGCCGGGCCGAATGGTACTATGGCAACCGGACGTCGCCTGTGGCAGAAGTTCTTGTAAGCTTCTAATCCAATTGAAACCGTGACTGGAAGTCGCCGTCTGGCTGTCGGAGAACAGGAGTTTGAACGGCCAGTTGCGGAGTGTCGTGGAAATTTGTTCGTAGTGCAACGAGAACTGTCGCCTCGGTTGGGACTGGGCGGGGCCCGGTCCGGGACGGGGGTGCCAACTCTTGGCTCGGGCGAAGGGGTCGGGGTTGGGTGGGGCGTGTGGCCGGTGCGCGAGCGACGCTCCTGGGGCGGAGTTCATTGTATGCTGCGAGAGAACTGTTTGGCCTTTCTAGGGGACGAGTACAAGTAGGGCAGGGCCTTGTGACGAGTGGAGGCAGCTGGGAATGTAACTCGGCTTACGGGTGCCCGAGTTGATAGGCGTAGTGGAGTTAGTGACTATTGTGTTGGCCAGGTGACGGCGCGCACGCAAGTGCGTTCCTCAGTCTTCATGGTGAGCGTTTGGGAGAGATTGGGGGCCTGTGGGTAAGTAGAGGCCAGTGCACCGCACGGGGTTCCTTCCCTCCGCCGTCACTGGAGACCAGTTGCTGGTCTAATAAACGGCACGAGCCGTGGGGGGTGCGCCGGGTGAGTGGCAGGTGAGAAACTACATTATGTGCAGCATGGAGATCACGTGGTGATGGATCTGTGGTTAGGGCAGGATAGGGCTACAGCATGCAAATAGTCAGAGAGTAGCGGACTTGGTGCTTATGAAAAGCCAACGGAGGCTAGCCCGTTGTGATTACGAAGTATCAAGCTTACCGGCGTGTGAAGTGCCGGAGTGAGGTGGCCAAGGTATGATCAGGGAGGCCTGCTTATAGCAAACTAGTTGTGTACGGTCAGTGTGTGTGACACTACGTGTGTGCCGAGTGAGCCGTGACCTGGGGTGTCAAATTACTTGGGATCTGCGGCCTGTTACACCGTGAGAGGCGTCGAGAACGGTGCCTGGAGTGGGCTGTGAGCCCAGATGAGCCCTCTCCTGAGTGGGTCGTGTGTGTGCCGTGTGCTGGGCGTTACGGGTGGGGGTGTCCGGGTCCTATGCAGCTAACGAGTGGCTGAGCAAACTAAGGCCAGGGCAGGAGACTGGTGGCTGGAGTGGAGAGCGTGCTCGGACGTGTGGGGGTGACCGCCCCTCCCTGTGAGGGAGCGTGTCCTGTGTGGGTGTGCTGGGGGCTTGGACGGCACGGGCGTGGGAGTCCAGGGGGGTACTTACTCTCATGGCACTTCCCATGGCAGAGGCGTGAATAGGCATCATATTGTCCTGGTCTGCGTGGGAGGTAGAGATTATGACGCTGGGCGGCGTATCTTATGTCGTGAACGCTGGTGCTGGCACTCGGGAGGAGCGTGATTTTACTAATCTGGGAGAATTCGAGTGGCATCGGAGCTAACGCAGGCACCGTAGGAGGATTGTTCGGGTATGAAGGCCATTGGGAACGACAGGTGCGCCATTTCTCCGTCTCACTGGTATAGTGAGTGCAGGTAGTGGCAGTGTGCTGGCGTCCGGGGGCAAGGCAGAGAGAGTAGGGGGTTGGGCACAGGTGGGGTGCGGCTTCGCGTAGTAAGCTCGTATGGTCAAATCGGGAGTACGTATGGTTGATAGCAGCCGGACTCAGTGGACGGTGTTGGGTGTGTCCGTGCGACCTGTGTGGCGGTGGCGCCAGCTCTCGGACTGGTATGAGTGTGATCGGTGGTGTGTTCGTGTGTGAACGGATGTGCTGTGAAGGAACCATATAAAAGGGGCGTAGGGGTTGGTTCCGTTGGCAGTGAGGGCAGAGGTGTCAGAATCATGGCCCAGACTCGTGACATCAGATATCCTCGTATCAGTCGTGCAGGGGGGATGAAGCTCGCAACGTTTTGGCCGCGCCAGGTGTGGCCGCCAGAGGCGGGAGCTGTGGCGCTTTCAACTGTGAGGTGCCGTGTGGGTGGTGCTGAGGCTGGGGGGAGCACGGCGTCTACATAATATCAATTGGGCCTTGGCGAGGGGGCTGTGGCGCGTCGTGTGAGGAATGTCCGGGCGTGTGGCACAGGTCGCGCGCACCCCCAACCATCCTCGACTTCGTTGTCAGGCGTTGTGCCAGTGTGTGGTGCGGGTGCAGGGGCCTGGTTGCATGTGTGCGACTTCAGCAGTTGTGTGTTCCTATGCGCCCATGTGGTACCAGGGTGACGCATGAGCCGCGCTTGGGCGGTCTGCGTGCCGGTGTGCGTGTGTGCAGGTGTGCGGTGGTGTGGCGGTTTGGTGGGTGGGCTAGGTGTGTCACCCGGTTGTGCCGGTGTGTGGTGTGTGACGTGTTCCGTTGGGTGTCTCTGTTCCTGTCCGGGTGTGTGTGCGCCTGGCATCGGCCCACCTCGGACCTGACGTGCCTCTACGGTCTTTCTCTGTACGTTCACACATTTTTTTACCACGACCTTTTTGATATAGGAGTTAACTGTAGAGGAGAGGCTGTGAGTTATCCAGCTTCGCAGCATATGACTGTTGCCGCGTCTGGGATAGTATAGTGTCCTTCTGCCTTGATGCCCCCTGTCTGCCTCTCATCCCTGCCTCTGTTTTCTATTTGCGCTTTGTCGAGAGTTCAGTCGAGGTGTTCTGCTCCTGCTCGCACGGCATGTGCCAACAGGTTGGCTGTTTGTGTCCTTCTCCTCAAACGTCCGCATCCCCTGCCACTCGAATTGCCTGACCTGCCTTGCACTCCCTGAACAGGCTGCAAAACCGATCTCGGTTTTTTCCGCCGCTTTTCGTGTGTTCTCTCTGGTTGTGACTGTGGCGCACGGCTACGTGCAGGGCCTGGGCTGTCTGTGTCACTTCACCCCTACTGTGCCCATTCACACGCCGCCTTACCTCCTTTACCCATACTGCCCCCTGCCACTTGGTTTTTTTGCCGCTTTTCTGTGCAGAGCCGTTCCCCTGTGGTTAGATTACGATGCCGGACCCGGCCATGCGGGCTACCTCATGGGCAGAGTTGCCCTCCGCGTGTTGGTCCCCGTCAGACGCGTTATTCTAGAGAGCGACACCAAAAGATAAAATAGCCTATTCTACCTGAAAATATTCACGTATTTTCGTGGCACTGTGGTACGACCCTGGTTTTCGCGCTGCCGATAGGCTCCGCCCCACAGACCATCGCCGTGGCCTCATGCTTTCATTTTCCCCGCGTTTAGCAACACAGCTATGACTGTCTCGCAGGTACCCGCAAAGGTGGGTTGCCTCGTTGTCGCTTGGCGCCCACATCCCGCCGGCCTCCCCACTCTGGTTCTTCATCGTTACGCAGGAGAGGCTCAATCATGACGCCCTTTAAGCGGCGTTTTTGGTCTTGGCGGCCCGGGGAGGCTACTGGGGCCCTCCCGTTTATCTAAAAATAGTTTGATAAAACTTACCCTAATCATCAGGCTGAACAATAAATGTACATGGATAAGAAGCTTCGAAGTTTTCCTTTGAGTGAGTGTTGCACTTTTTCTTCCGCGGCCCCCTTGTTCCTGTAGACCGCATGCGGTATAAACACCACCCGGGCTTTTGCCAGACTTTTTACCAGTTTTTGGTGAGAGTTTCTATTCGGTTGATTTTATGGATATAGTGTGTGCTCTGATATCTACTGGCGCTTATGTTCTATATACAGACAGGGACAGAGAGAGAGAGAGCAGAGATGGAGAGAGATATAATAGAGAGAGATGTACCTCGCGCCGCCGGTTTTTGCGTGCAGCTTTCTGGGAGTTTGATTTTCGCTTGGAGCATCTTGGGGGTTATCATTCGTCTTAGGGTTGTTGGGTTTAATAGCGGTCATATATGGCGGTTCCCGTCAACACTTGCGGTTTGGGGTTACACGCATTATCCTTTGTGGTGGTTCAGCTGGGAACGTCCTCCTGAGTTTTTGGGACTGTAGCACATGTGCCACTTTGGGAGTTCCCCCAGGTAATGACGTTTCTGAGCGCGCGATTGCCTCCACATTGTGAGGTTTAACCCTCTCCGACTTTGAGGGAGTCGCAAGTTATCCTCTCTTATTTTATCGGAGGGTTGACCTCCCGTGTGGGGTGACGTGATCTTGGGTCATTTCCTCGCGCTGTCCCCCAACATGATTTTTTGGCGTGTGTGCCACTCCTTCACTCATTCTGCGGTCCACACACTCCGTTTATGGGGTTATCCCATCTTTTTTTTGGAGTTTACCCTTGTCTTACCTTTTTGTGGTGTCCACCACACCACCCACTGTGGCGCGGGAGTTTTTTTGTGGGCTTGGTTATTTTTGTGTTTTTTGTTCATAGTTTTTGGAATTAGCACAATAAGAAACACACACTATGTGGCAGGGTCATTTGCCACCTGCTGGGACAGAGGAATCGTGGATGTTAATCTTATATTTATTTTTGCGTGCTCAAGGCCTAATCTAAGGTTGCCCTTGCACGCGATCAAGATTCCCGTAAAGAATCCTTTTTTCTTTGGGCAGCTTTATTATATGGGCTCTAATCCATTATTCACACCCCTGGCCGGGGTCAATATAGTTGAACGGTGATGTACACGCCCAGGCACTACTGAGTGTTTTCTACCACCGTTAGACTGCTTGACAGCTAGGTAGGCACACGATCGCACACGAAATTATTTAGTATTGGTTGGGACGGATCAAAAGAATAGCTTTGGGGGCTGTTCTCGGTATTATAATTACCATAGTTGGAGGGTTGAAAAATTTGTTAGAACTAACGTATTGAGAGTTGATTTAGCACAGCAATCTAGGTTTTTGTTTTTAATCGTGTGAAAGAATGTTGGTGTCGTCAAGACAAAATGTCGGAGAGTAGTATGACGGATAGGACCCTAGTTTTTTCATTTTAGGCCCAAGCGATTTTGGAGAGTGGCTGATTACTGATAAGGCCTAAAAGCGCCGTTAATCTATTAGGGCCCGCCTCTCTAGGGAGAGATTTGACAATACAAAATTGCGTACCTCTTATTCTGACGCGATTGTGAATGACCTAAAACATATTCCATCATGAGTAGTTTGCTTGTCACTAGAAAATACTCGCGATTTGGCATTGGTATTTTAGGCCTGATCTTCTTTAAGAGAACTGGTATTATTTTTTGGTGATGATGCAGAAGTTTTTCCTAATGGTAAACAACAGCTATGGCCCAGTATTATCCGAAGGCGCATATAAGAAAGCGAACGAGAAGAAAAACCCTAAATTAGCATGTTTTACCCTCCCAACGTCAAATTTAACATACAGGTTGTTTGGATATATGTATCAGCAACTGTGTTTGATTGACTGTATGTGAACAAGGAACGATTCATGTTGGATGTTTAGTTCCTGCCCTGGTGGGGCATGGAGACCATGTCAGGGACACCTTGACACACAGACACAATAGTTTATGTTAATTCGAAATCAGAAATTGGTCTCTTGTCCGCATTGGTAATTCCTGGTGAATCGTGGCAAAGTTTTCTAAAAGTTGCAGTTAGATCAGAATAGTGGAAACCATATAATGGTTAATCTCCATTGCATGGCCCATCGTGCCGCACCGCTAGAGAGATATATAGTAAGTCGTTTCAAATCGTCAGAACAAATCGACTGTGGGACATAGTGTATTGTTGCAGTCCGTTCATTATGTTTCTCATGTTGGAGCCTGTGTTATGCATGTTGCTATTGGGCGATTTTTTTCTGCTTCTATCGGTGTTAAAAAAGAAGTTCCAAAATAAGATGTTTTAAGCTAGGTATAGAGAGTCTCAACTGGATACGTCCTGAAATGAATTTTTTCCAAAGGTTTTTTTCTTTCCAAGCGTTACTTGATAACCCATTCCTTTTCTATCTCTTTTTCTCTTACCCACGACGTAGGTACCTAAAGTTGTTTGGTTGGGAGCTACGCCAATTGTGTTCCCGAACCCTCTTTAACGAGAAAGCCTCACTTGGTTTTTTTTGCGTCTACTCGGTGCATGCAGATTTAAAGCACAGTACAAGGCAGTTTGTTCCCTAGTTCTTTTGGCTAGTGGGCCAGATTTGTATGTTAGTTATCTTTATTGGTCAAGAGTACAGATACATATTTGATGAATAGGGATCAGCAGCTCAGGACTAAGGGGTGGAGAGTATCACGATTTTTTTTTAAGAGGGTTTCACCTGGTGAGTCCACTAGGGTCTTTTCCAGCTCAAGGAGCTACGAAAGATGTTCTCTGTAATTGGGGACCAGTGATTCGAGAGCCCTTGTTTTGGGGCGGCCGATTTTTTGGGCAGTTCTTTTTTTGGGCCCCAAGGCTGGTGGCCACAGCACTAAGCACCTCACAACTGAGTGGGGAGTCTCTCGACAGTCCAGTACTCCTACCGCGATCTCTAGCAGCCCAAGAGTGACTGCATGAAGCCATCGTCTGCAGGGATGTAATCAGCACTATTTTTGGTGTCAGGTAATTAAAAAGTTCTAATTTAAAATGGTCTTAATGCCTTAGACAATTATAGTTCATGGGGTGTTTCTATGTCTAGAATTTCTCCGTGTCCTTAACTCCCACGGATTTTCTGCCATGCTGACTCTCTGTATCTTTCCATAGAGGTCCTTGTTAAGGTCAATGTGACTGTTGTCATTCTTAGGTTTTTGCTCCATAGCTGACAAAAAATGCATAGACATCCACAAGGTAATCTTGACATGTCAACTTTTTTCTGGATAAAGTTCCCTCACCAGCGTGCTCAATCTTTTAGTGTGCGAGTAGTTGTCATAGTTCAGTGAGCTTCTAGGGGATTGAGTTCCAGCGTGGTCAGAATAGTGCCAGAGATCCTAATTTAATGTTTCCTCTCTGTTGGGGTGTTGAATGATGGTACTTTTGGGGTGATTTTGTCATTTGTGCGATGTTGGCCGAGGTGTATTTATTTTTTTTTAGCAGTGAGGGTATAGAGAAGAACAAATCCTACAATCACAAAGAAAGAGATACATTAACTTAATTGGGTGCCTAAAAGTTTCCCTTTATGAAGGATTTGCTGAAAACAAGAAAGGGGAACATCTCTTTCTTGAATGGCGGGACATATAAGCTTCTCTGGTTTTTTTAGGGCAACAACGTCCCTTCCCTGCCGCGACACGTTGTGTTACTCTTTCTTTTGTGGATGACCTCCGCGCCTCAACCCCCGCTACCCCCTAGACCTAGTATGCCACCCACCATATGGATCACATCTCAGCACGTCGAACGCTTTATGATGGTGAATTGAGTCCACTTGTTAACGTACGAGCTCCTACGCAGAAGGCGTTTATGCCTTGCTCCCCAATGTTCCTCCGTGGCGTCTGTCGCTTGACCAGCGTTGAAGGCCTGAGGGGCCATCCGACATGGACGTCAGCCAAACAGCTACCTTCACATTTTCTGAAATTTAGAGGGCGTGATTTGGCGGGGAATTGTGGG
>NDFG01000190.1:134637-157645 GCA_002167245.1 Sporophila hypoxantha
CTTCACCGGGCCCGACCGCGGCGCCATCGACTGCCGGCAGAGCCTCGGCGCCCTGCCCCACATCTAAAGGGAGCCGCACTGGGGCACGGCCTGCCTGCCCTGCCCCACATCTGTGTCCCACAGTGACCCACAGAGGGGCACGGCCTGCCCCACATCTCAGTGACCCACAGCCTGCCCACCCTGCCCCACATCTGAGGGACCCACAGTGGGGCACAGTGGGGCACAGCCTCAGCGCCCTGCCCCACATCTAAAGGGAGCCGCACTGGGGCACGGCCTGCCCCACATCTCAGTGGGGCACAGTGGGGCACGGCCTCAGCGCCCTGCCCCACATCTGAGGGACCCACAGAGGGGCACGGCCTGCCCCACATCTGTGTCCCACAGTGACCTACAGCCTGCCTGCCCTGCCCCACATCTGAGGGACCCACACTGGGGCACAGTGGGGCACGGCCTACCCGCCCTGCCCCACATCTGAGGGACCCGCAGTGACCCATATCTGCCCTACAGCTGCCCCATAAGTGACCCGCAGTGGGGCACCGTGGGGCACGGGCTGCCCCACATCTGAGTGGGGCACAGTGGGGCACGGCCTCAGCGCCCTGCCCCACATCTGTGTCCCACAGTGACCCACAGCCTGCCCCACATCTGAGGGACCCACACTGGGGCACAGTGGGGCACGGGCTGCCCCACATCTGAGGGACCCACATTTGAGTGACCCGCAGTGACCCACAGTGGGACACAGCCTGCCTGCCCTGCCCCACATCTGAGTGGGGCACAGTGGGGCACAGCCTGCCCCACATCTCAGTGACCCACAGCCTGCCCGCCCTGCCCCACGTCTAATTGACCCACAGCTGACCCATATCTGCCCTACAGCTGCCCCATAAGTGACCCACAAGTGACCCACAGTGGGGCTGCCACACATCTGACCCATAAGGGACCCACAGTGGGGCTGCCACACATCTGCCCCACAGCTCTGCCCCACATCTCAGCCATGGCTGCCCCACTTATGGGGCTGGCCCACAGCTCTGCCCCACATCTGCCCCACGGCTGCCCCACAGTGGTGTGGGCTGACCCACATGTGGCCATAATCCGACCCACAGTGGCCCCACAGCGGGTCTGCCCCACATGTGCCCCACACCGGGCTGCCCTGCAGTGGGACCAGGCCCTGCCCCACATCTGCTGCCCCACAGCTGCTGCCCCACATCTGCTGCCCCACAACCTCGTCTCCCCCCTCAGCAGCCACCAGGGGCGTTTGGGGCGCTGGGGCTGCACCTGCCCCATAGGCGCCCTCAGCAGTGGGGAGGGGATTTGCGTACAAATTCCCCACCCCCGCCCCTCCCCCACCCTGACCCTCCCCCACCCACCACACACTTCAAACCCTTCTTTTTTTTTTTTTCTTTTTTTGTGTTTTTTTTTTTGTGTTTTGTTTTCTTCTTTATCTGTCCAAAAAAAGCTTAAAAAAGAGAAAAAAGGGGGGGGGGGGAGGGGTTGGGGAAAGAGGGGAGGGGGGAGGGGCATTTTTACCTGCAAAGAGACGAGTGGGGGGAGGGAAGGGGTGGGGGATGGGCGGGACGGGGGAGGGGGGGTGGAAATAAAATTAAAATTACGAACCAAAAAGGGGAAATTTGAGGCAGGCGCAAGAAGACCCAGGGAGGAGGAGGAGCGAGAGCCATGATGGTGGCGATTGATGATGAAGGCGGCGTTATGGCGGCGGCGCTCGAAGCCCCCCGAGCCCCCCGGGGTGGGCGGGGTAGTGGGGGGTTTTGGGGGGAAGCCCCTCCCAAATCTGGCTGCAATTTTTGGGAGGGGGGAGGGGAGGGGGCTCCGTGTGCGGCGGCGGCGGCGCATGGGAGGGTCCCGGGGGGGGGTGGGGGCTCCGTTTCAGGGGCGGTGGCCGCGGCCTGGGGGTCCCTCCGGGGTCTCTCCGTGCCTCCGTGGGCGGGCGGGTGTCTCTAGTCCGTGGGGGCGGGCGGGGCGAGACCTTCGGCGCAGGGATGAGAGAGAGAAACTTTGAGCACGGTTAAAGCTGGGGGGGGATGGGGGGGCACGGGTTGAGCTGCTCTGCCCCCCAACAGAGCCCCCAAATCTCGGCTCTGCCCCCCAAAACACCGGAGCTCTGCCCCAACAGCAGCCCCAAAATCCGGAGCTCTGCCCCCCAAATCCGGAGCTCTGCCCCCCAAACAGAGCCCCCCAAATCCGGAAGCTCTGCCCCCAAAGCCGGAGCTCTGCCCCCCAACATAGCCCCAAACCTGGAGCTCTGCCCCCCCAATCTCGAGCTTTTCCCCCCCAAATCCGGGAGCTGTGCCCCCCAAATTGGAGCTCAGCCCCCCAAATTCTCAGTTTTCCCCCCAAATCCTGAGCTCTGCCCCATAACGAGCCCCACAGATCTGGAAGCTGTGCCCCCCAAATCTCGAGCTTTTCCCCCAAATCTCGAGCTCTTGCCCCTCCAAATCTCGAGCTTTTCCCCCAAATCCGGAGCTGCTGCCCCCCAACCAGAGCCCCAAACCTGGAGGCTCTGCCCCCAAATCTCGAGTTTTCCCCCCAAATCCTGAGCCCTTGGCCCACAAGCAGCTGCCTTGTGCCCCACAGATCCCACCGCCGCGGCTGGGGCTGCTATGGGCAGCCGTCGCCCTGCCCGCCCCAAATCCCCTCCCCATGCTGAGGGCGCTACTGGGGCAGGTGCAGCCCCAGCGCCCCCAAACGCCCCTGGTGGCTTGCTGAGGGGGGAGACGAGGTTATGCGGGCAGATATGTGGGGGCAGCAGGCTGTGGGGCGGGCCTGGTTCCCACTGGTGGGTCAGCCCACACCATTGTGGGGCAGCGTGAAGGCAATGTTGGGCAGATCTGTGGGCCAGGCCCCATAAGTGGGTCAGAGCTGTGGGCCAGCCCCATAAGTGGGCGGCCATGGCGGCCAGCCCTGCCGTGGGGCAGCCAGGCTCAGATGTGGGCAGAGCTGTGGGCAGATGTGTGGGCAGCCCCACTTGTGGGTCACTTGTGGGTCACTTATGGGGCAGCTGTGGGGCAGATTAGGGTCAGCTGTGGGTCAATTAGATGTGGGGGGCAGGGGCGGGCAGGCTGTGCCCCACTGTGCCCTCTGTGGGTTCACTTATGGGTCAGATGAGGGTCACTGAGATGTGGGGCAGGACGCAGGCTTGCTGCCCCACTGTGGGTCACTGTTGGGTCCCTCAGATGTGGGCGGCAGGGTGGGCAGGCCATGTCCCACTGGGGTCACTTGAGATGTGGGCAGGCTGTGCCCTCTGTGCACCCAGTTGTGGGTCCCTCAGATGTGGGCAGGCGGGCAGGCTGTGCCCCACTGTGGGATCAACTGAGATGTTGGGGCGCCCGTGGCCCCACTGTGCCCTCCTGTGGGTCCTCAGATGTGGGCAGGGTGCTGAGGCCGTGCCCACTGTGGGTCACTATGGGGCAGATGTGGTGCACTGAATTGGGGCAGGAACAGGCAGCCCGTGCCCACTGTGCCCCCTGTGGGGTCCCTCAATGTGGGGCCAGGCTGTGCCCCACTGTTGGGTCACTTATGGGGCAGCTGTAGGCGCAGTATGGGTCACTGTGCGGTCCCTCAGATGTGGGGCAGGGCGGGTAGCTGTGCCCGTGTGCGGTCACTGAGATGTGGGGCAGCCCGTGCCCCACTGTGGGTCACCGTGGGTCCCTTCAGATTGTGGGGCAGGGGCTGGGCCAGGCCGTGGGTCACTGTGGGACACAGATGTGGGGCAGGCCGTGCCCCACGTGTGCCTCTCTGTGAGTCCCTCAGATGTGGGGCAGGGCGGGCAGGCTATGGGACACTGTGGGGTCCCTCAGATGTGGGGCAGGCAGCAGGCTGTGCCCCACTGTGATCACTGTGGGTCCCTCAGATGTGGGGGCAGGCTGTGCCCCACTGTGCCCCTCTGTGGTCACTTATGGCGGCAGCTGTTAGGGCAAGATATGGCGTCCACTGCGGCGCCCTCAGATGTGGAGCAGGGCGCTGAGGCCGTTGCCCCACTTGTTGCCCCACTCAGATTGGGGCAGCCCGTGCCCCACGGTGCCCAGTGTGGGTCACTCAATGTGGGGCCAGGGCGCTGAGGCCGTTGCCCACTTTGGGTTCACTCAGATGTGGGCAGGCGTGCCCCCAGATGCGGCTCCCTTTAGATGTGGGGCAGGGCGCCGAGGCTCTGCCGGCAGTCGATTGGCGCCGCGGGTCGGGCCCGGTGAAGGTGAGGGCAGCCCCCCCAGGAAGCGGCGGCGCTCGGGGGGCTCCAGCCCCATCAGTGCCCCAGCTGGGCCGTCGGCAGCGCCGGGCGGTGCTGGGATAGAGAAGGGTCAGAGGGGCCGGGGGCGCCCGGATGGGGGCACCCGCGGGCCCCCGCGAGGGCTGGGACCCCGGGCGTGGGGGGCCTCGCCCCACAGAGACGGGTGGGACCCCAGGGTGGGGGGCTCGGCCCATAGAGAGGAGTGGGACCCATATTGGGGGCTCGGCCCCACAGAGAGGGGGGGACCCCATTATTGGAGGCGCTCGGCCCCATAGAGAGGGGTTGGGACCCCATACTGGGGGTCGGGCCCCATAGAGACGGGTGGGACCCCATATTGGGGGGCTCGGCCCCACAGAGAGGGTGGGGGACCCCATATTGGGGGGCTCGGCCCCCGAGAGGGCTGGGGACCCTGGCGTGGGGCTCGGGCCCCACAGAGACGGGTGGGACCCCATATGGGGGGGCTCGGCCCCCACAGAGAGGGCTCTGACCCCATACGCGGGGCTCAAGCCCCCATAGAGAGGAGTGTGAACCAATTACAGGGGGCTCAGCCCCACAGCAGTGGGGTGGGACCCCAATAGGCAGGGGTGTGGATCCCTATTGGGGGGCTCAGCCCCACAGAGAAGGGTCTGGACCATGTGCAGTGGGGTGTGAACCGCCATACAGGGGGCCCCAGCCCCATAGGAGAGGGCTCAGCCCATACGTGGAGATTCAGCCCTATAAAAAAGGGGTTTCAGCCCCTTTAAGTGGGGGCCAGCCCCATAGTGGGGGTCCAGCCCATAAAAAGGGGGCTCAGCCCCGTAAGTGGGGGATTCAAGCCCCATAGGTGGGATCTCAGCCCCATAAGAGGGGTTTGGCCCTATAAAAAGGGGCTCAGCCCCATAAGTGGGGGTCCAGCCCCATAAAAAAGGGGGCTCAGCCCCAGGGGGCTCAGAGGGACCCCCACCCCAATGTTGGGGCAACAGATTATGGAAGTGAGGGGCCCCCCTGCCCATGGATGGGTTAGAAATGGGGTTCCCCGCCCATTAGATGGGTTAGAAATTGGCGGTCCCCCACCCATCTATGGGCCACTGTGGGGCGGTTCCCTCACCTCCACGCACGCTCACAACCGCAGGAATTCCCCCAAACCCCTCACAGCGGGGGTTTCCCCCTAAATCCCCCCAAAAAACCGTCAATTTCCTTTCCTGTGTCTCCTGTGTCTGTCATCACCTGCGTGGCTCCTGGGGCCGTTGTTCCCCCCCAATGTCCCCCTGTTTCATAGCTGTGTCCCCCATGTCCCCCCATGTTCCCCCAATGTCCCTTCAATGTCCCCCCAATTGTCCCCCAGCCCCATGTTATGCCTCGATGCAGGCGCGCAGGGCCCCCCAATGTCCCCGCCATTGGTCCCCAATGTCCCCCGTGTTCCCCCAGCCCCCACTTACGCCTCGATGCCAGGCCCCCAAGCTCCCCCCAATGTCCCCCCGTGTCCCCCAGCCCCACGTACGCCTTGATGCAGGCTTTCGCGCGCAGGGATCCCCATGTCCCCCAATGTCCCCCAATGTCCCCCCGTGTCCCCCAGCCCACGTACGCCGATGCAGGGGCCCCCATGTCCCCCCATGTCCCGCCCGTGTCCCCCAAGCCCCACGTACGCCTCGGTTGCAGGGCCCCCGTGTCCCCCAGCCGCCACGTACGCCTTGATGATGGAACGCAGGGTCCCCCAATGTCCCCCCGTGTCCCCCAGCCCCCACGTACGCCCTCGATTGCAGGCACACAGGCCCCCAATGGCTCCCCCCAGCCCACGTACGCCCTTGTGCAGGCGCGCAGGGGCCCCCACATCCCCCAGCCCACGTGTAGGCCTCGATGCAGGGCCCCCATGTCCCCCAATGTCCCCCTGTGTGCCCCCCATGGTCCCCCGAGTCCCCCCAGCCCCACGTACGCCTTGATGCAGCGCGCGCAGGGCGCGGCGCCGCCTCTCCCGCTGTCGGCGAAACAGTGTCGAATGAGGCGCGGGCCCATGGCCTGGGGCCGAGCTGTGCAGGCGGAAGGAAAAAAGGGGAAAAAAAGCGGGCTGTAGAGCCCCAGGCCAGGCGGCGCGCTAGGGCAGGCGTGGGAGATGCTTGGATCGAGCGGAGAGCAGGGTGCAGCAGGGCCAGCTCCGTTGGTTCAGCTCTGGGTACGGACAGACAGGACAGACGGTCAATTGGGTCAGTGGGACAGGAGGGGCTGTTTAGAGCCCCAGGCCCAGGGCGGCGCGCAGGGCCAGGGCGTGAGGACACGGCCGGGTTGCTGAACGGAGGGACGGGGGCAGCAGGGCCAGCTCCGTAGGTCAAGCTCTGGGATGGGACAGACAGACAGACGACAGGCGGTCGAGATGGGACAGACGGACAGGCGTCAGTGCGGTTCATGGGGTGGGTCAGTTGGTGTCAGCAGGGCAGGGCGTATGGGACACGGGCCGGGTCTGAACGGAGAGCGGGGGCAGCAGGGCCAGCTCCGTGGTCAGCTTGGGGACAGACAGACACACACCAGGGGTTCAGTGCGGTCATTGGGTCACTGGGGTGGTCAGTGGGTCAGCAGGGCCAGTGGCGTGGGGACACGGCCGGGTCTGAACGGAGGGATGGAGGGAGCAGGGCCAGCTCCGTGGTCAGCTCTGGGAATGGGACAGACAGACAGACGATGGGTCAGTGGGACAGAACGGAAATGCTTAGAAAAAGAAAAAAAAGAGAAACTAACAGAAAAAAAAAAGAAAAGAAATAAAAAAAAAAAATAGAATAAAAAAAAAATAAAGAACATAAAAGAAAATGAAATAAAAATAAAAAACAAAAAAAGAAAGAACTAAAAAAAAAAAAATATGTAAGTTAAAAATACAACATGAACCGAAAATAAAACGAAGAATAAAAAGAAACACTCCCACCCAGACAAGACCGGTCATTGGGATCAGTGGAGTCAGCAGGGCCAGCGGCGTGGGACACGGCCGGGTCTGACGGAGGATGTAGGGAGCAGGGCCAGCTCCGTGGGTCAGCTCTTGGGACGGGGTAATCTAATCTAGACAGACAGGGGTTGTGGCGACGGACAGACAACAGACAGACATGGGTCGAGCGTGTTGAGAAGGACTCGGCAACAGGGGGTCAGTCGGTGTCAGTGGGTCAGCCAGGGCCAGGGCGTGGGGACACTGGGCCGGGGTCTGAGCGGAGGAGGGGTGGCAGGCCAGGGGCCAGCTCCGTGGTCAGCTCTGGGACGAACAGACAGGACAGACAGACAGGGTCAGTGCCAGTCAGTGGGACAGGGCTGTAGAGCCCCCAGGGCCCAGGCGGCGCGCAGGGCCAGGGCGTTTGGGACACGGCTGGGTCCGAAACGGAGGGGGATGGAGGGAGCATGGCCAGCTCCGTGGTCAGCTCTGGGGGCATGGACAGACAGGACAGACAGACAGACAGGGGCTTCAGTGGAGACACAGGCTGTAGAGCCAGGGCCCAGGCGGCCGCGCAGGGCCAGGCGTGGGACACGGCTGGGTCCGAACGGAGGGATGGGGGCAGCAGGGCAGCTCCGTGGTCAGCATCTTGGGACCGGACAGGCAGACCAGGACAGACAGACAGGGGGTCAGTGCGGTCAGTGGGTCAGCACGGGCCAGGGCGTAGGCGAGGACTGCCGGGTCTGAGGCGAGGGACGGGGTCTCGGGGCAGCAGGGCCAGCTCCGTGGTTCAGCTCTGGGATGACAGACAAGATGGACACGGGTCAGTGGGACAGACAGACAGACAGGGGGACAGAACGGTCATTGGGTCAGTGGGGACAGACAGACACAAGACGGTCATTGGGTTCAGTGGGTCAGCAGGGCAGGGCGTAGAGAGGGACTGCTGGGGTCTGAGCACAGGGATGGGAGCAGCAGGGCCAGCTCGTAGGTCAGCTCTGGGACAGACAGACAGACATGGGTCAGTGGTGGACAGACAGACAGACAGACAGAAGGGTCAGTGGGTGCGTCAGTGGGTCACTAGGGCCAGGGCGTGAGAGACTGCTGGGTCTGATCAGAGGAACGGAGGGAAGCAGGGCCAGCCTCTGTTGTCAGCTCTGGGGCAGACAGAGGACAGACAGACAGGGTTCAGTGCAGTAGTGGGACAGAGGCCTGTTAGAGGCCCCAGGGGCCCAGGCGCTGCGCAGGGGCCAGGCGTGGGACACGGCCGGGTCTGATACGGAGGGAACGGAGGGAGCAGGGCAGCTCCGTGGTCAGCTTCTGGGATGACAGAACAGGAACAGACAGGGGTCAGCAGAGAACAGAGGGAGGGACACGGGTCAGTGGGACGGGACAGAGCGGACACACAGGGTCAGTGGGACGGGACAGAGGGACACACAGAGCGTCAGCAGCGGTTCAGGACAGAAGGACACATGGGCGGTCAGTGAGGACGGACAGAGACAGACAGAGCGGACGCGCAGCGGGTCAGTGGACGGACAGAGGGGACATTGCAGGGGTCAGTGGGATTGGACAGAGGGACATGCAGGGGTCAGTGGACAGACAGGAAGGACACGCAGGGGTCAGTGGCATGGACAGTATGGGACAGCAGGGGCAGTGGGACGGACAGCGAGGGACCCCTCCCCACACTGGGGACCCCGCCCACATTCCCACCTCCGAGTTGTTTGTGAAGGATGCCAGTAGAGTATGCCGGCACGCCATGAACAGGCCCGGGTTTTGCTGACCCCTCCCGGGTCTGGGACCCCCAGGGTTCCAGACCCCCCCACATTCTGGGAACCCCTCCCCACATTTTGGAGAACCCCTCCCCACGTTTCTGGGACCCCTTGCCCACACTGAGGACCCCTGCCCACATTCCACCTCCAAGTTGTTGGTAAAGATGCAGTAGAGGATGCGGTTACGTTCTGAACTGCCCACGCAAGCCCGGGTCCCCTGGGTTGCTGACCCTCCCCTGT
Source organism: Sporophila hypoxantha (assembly GCA_002167245.1). Taxonomy (NCBI): domain Eukaryota; kingdom Metazoa; phylum Chordata; class Aves; order Passeriformes; family Thraupidae; genus Sporophila; species Sporophila hypoxantha. The sequence goes on from NDFG01000190.1 coordinate 143,759, forward strand.
GGTCTGCTGACCCCCCAGGGTTCCAGGGACCCCCTCCCCTAGGTTTGCTGACCCCTCCCCACATTTTGGAGACCCTTCCCCACCATTCCCAACCTCCGGAGTAGTTGGGTGAAGATTGCAAGTAGAGGATGCGGTAGGCCGTGAACTCGCCCACGCAGCGGGCAGGCTCTCCCCGTACAGCCCTTTCAGCTGTTGCGGGTCTGGCCCACTGGTTGAACTCTCGTGCCGTCCCCTGGGGAGGGGGGGGACACCCTCAGAGACCCCTCCCCAAAAATCGGGGGTCCCCGCAGCCCCCCCGGGAGCCCCCGGGAGCCCCCAGCCCCACCTTCTCCAGGAGCGATTCCCCGGCGTGCTGGTCTCGTACACCTCCACCGTGTGAACTCCGTGCGCACGCCCTGCCACCTGGGGGGGAAAAGGGGAATTTGGGGAGGGGGTCCTCAACGCGGGACCCCCCTTAACGGAGACCCCTCCCCAGTTTAACCCGTTTCCCACCGATCAGGTAACCGGCCTGAGCGATTTCAACTGCTCTGACCCCCAATTGAAAAGGGGGGGGGCCCCCCCCCCCTGTTGTTTTGGGGGGGAAACCCCCCCCCAATTGGAAAAAAAAAAAAAGCCCCCCCCCCTCCCCAGTTTAACCCCTCGCTCACGTTCAGGTCCCCTTTTTTGGTTTTTTATCTGAGGGATTTCAGCTTTGCCCTGACCCCCCCACTGGAAAGGCCCCCTGACCCCCAATATGAGCCCCCTCCCCAGGTGATAACCCTTTCCTCACCATCAGGTCCTGTCTGAGTATTTCAAGTGCTCTGGACCCCCCATTTGAGCCCCCTGACCCCCAATTTGGAAAGCCCCCTCCCCAGTTTAACCCTTTCCTCACCGGTCGGGTCCTGTCTCAGTGATTTTCAAGCTGCCCTGACCCCAATTGAAGCCCCCTGACCCCCATTTTGAAGCCCCCTCCCCAGTTTAACGCTTCCTCACCGTCAGGGTCCTGTCTCAGGATTTCAGCTCTCTGGACCCCCCCAATTGAAGCCCCTCCCCAAATTCTTCACTGTCAGGTCCTGCCGCAGGGATTTCAGCTGCTCTGACCCCCCCATTTGAAGCCCCCCTGACCCAATTGAAGCCCCCTCCCGCGTTTAACCCACCTTCCCTCACCGGTCAGGTCCTGGTCTTCAGGGATTCAGCTGCTCTGATCCATCCAATCAAAGCCCCCTGACCCCCATTTGAAGCCCCCTCCCCAAATTCTCACCGTCAGGTCCTTGCCACAGGGATTCAGCTTGCTCTGAACCCCCCCATTTGAAAAGCCCACTCCCCAATTTAACCCCCTTTCCTCACTTTGTCAGGTCCTGCCTCAGTGATTTCAGCTTGCCCTGACCCGATTGAAGCCCCCCTGACCCCAATTGAAGCCCCCTCCCCAGTTTAACCCCTTCCTCACCGTCGGGTCCTGCCCTGAGGCGATTTACAGCTGCCTCGCAGGCCCATTCAATCGCAAGCCCCCTGACCCCCAATTGAAGCCCCCTCCCAGTTTAACCCTCGCTTCACCGTCAGTTCCTGTCTCAGTGATTTCAAGCTGCCCTGACCCCTCTCCAGCACAGCCCCCTGCCCCCATTTTGAAGCCCCCTCCCCAAAATTCTCACCGTCAGGTCCTGCCTGATTATTTCAGCTGTCGCAGGCCCAGGCGTAGTCGCGGTTGCTGCTTTTGCCAGTGCGAGCGCACAGGGCAGCGCCTGCCGCAGCACCTGCAGGGAGCAGGGGGCTCGGGGACTTCGTTCTTGGGGGTTTTGGGGTTTTTTGGGACTTGGGGTTTGTGGGTGGGGGATTTTGGGGTTTTTGGGAGGGATTATGGATGATTTTGGGGGGATTTTGGATGATTTTTTGGGGGATTTTGGGGGGAATTTTGGGTTTTTGGGGGATTTTTGGCGGTTTTTGGGGATGTTTTTGGGGGATTTTGGATGATTTTTTGGGCCATTTTGGGGTTTTTGGGGGCATTTTGGTTTGTTGGTAGGGGGATTTTGGGGTTTTTGCGGGGGATTTTGGATGATTTTTGGGGGATTTCTGGGGGGATTTTGGGGGGATTTGGGGGAATTTTTTGTGGGATTTTGAATGATTTTTTTGGGGGATTTTGGGGGATTTTGGGGTTTTTGGGGCGGAATTTGGATGATTTTTTGGGGCAGTTTGGGCGTTTTTGGGGGGAATTTTGGGTTTTTTGGGGATTTTTGGGGTTTTTGGGGGATTTTGGGGTTTTTGGGGGATTTTTGGGCTGAAGTTTACGGGGTTTTTGGGGTGAATTTCGGGGATTTTGGGTGAATTCGGGGTTTCTGGGGCTATTTTCAGTCTTCACTCACCGGCACAGAGTCTTCACGGTGGCCGGGTCAGGGATGGTTATTGGTTGGATTTTGGGGTGAATTTCGGGGTTTTTTGGGGTGGATTTTGGGGTGAATTTCGGGGTTTTTGGTGGTGAATTTCAGGGGTTTTGGCTATTTCAGTACTCACTCACAGGCTACAGGTTCACGGTGGCGGGTCAGGAGCGCAGGTGAGGATTTTTGGGGTGGATTCAGGTTTTGATGGGTGGATTTCGGGGTGGATTTCAGGGTTTTTGGGGTGAATTTCGGGGTGTTGCTGGCGTTATTTACCGGCACAGGTTCACGGTGGGCCGGGTCAGGATGTTTTCAGGGTGGATTTTTGGGGCGTGAATTTCGGGGGTTTCTGGGCTTATTTCAGTCTCACTCACCGGCACAGGTCTCAGGTGGCTGGGTAAGGGATGTTTTAGGGTGGATTTTGGCGACGTGAATTTTTCGGGGTTTTTCGGGATAGATTTCAGGGTTTTTGGGTGTGGATTTTGGGCTGAATTTCGGGTTTTTGGGGTGGATTTTGGGGTGGATTTTCTCAGGGTTTTTTGGGTTTATTTACCGGCACAGGTCTCACGGTATGGCCGGTCAGGGAAATGGTTTTTAGGGTGGATTTTGGGGTGAATTTCGTTTGTTTTTTTGGTATATTTACCGGCACAGGTCTCCACGAGTGGCCGGGTCAGGGATGGTTTTCAGGGTGTGATTTCGGGGTTTCAGGGTGGATTTGGGGTGTTGAATTTTCGGACGTTTCTGGGGTCACTACCGGCACGGGTCTGACGTGGCGGGTCAGTGAGCGCTAGGTGAAGATTTTTGGGGTGAATTTCAGGGGCGTTTCAGGCGGGATTTTGGGGTGAATTTCGGGGTTTTTGGGTCCACTCAACGCGCCACGGGTCTCACCGTGGCAGGTGTCAGGAGCGCAGGTGAGTTTTTGGGCGTTGGATTTTGGGGTAGCATTTCAGGGATTTTTGGGGGGATTTTGGGTGTGAATTTCGGAGTTTTGGGCGTGGATTTCGGGGTCTTTTGGGCTATTTCAGTCTACTCACCGGCACAGGGTCTCACGGTGGCCGGTTCAGGAGCGCAGGTGAGATTTCGGGGTGGATTTGGGCGGTAGATTTCAGGATTTTGGGTGGATTTGGGGGTGAATTTTGGGGTTTTTGGGGTGGGATTTTGGGGTTGGATTTCGGGGTTTTTTGGGCCTATTTCAGTCTCACTCACCGGCACGGGTTCTGACGGTGGGCCGGGTCGGTGAGCGGCAGGTGTAGCCGCAGGTACCTCTTGGTCACCTCCTGGCACTGCCCCAGGATCTTCACCTGCTGCCAGTCCAGCGCCTCGCGGCGGGGGCGGGGCCGGGGGCGGGGCCGGCCGGCGGGCGGGTTGGCCGGTTCTTCTTGGGGGGCGGAGCCGCGGCGTGCCCCCCCCCTGGAGCGCTGGGCGCGGCGCTGGCGCGCAGCTTCCCGCTCGGGTCTCGGGCTCGGCAGGGCGGGCGGCGGGCGCTGAGCGGCGCGGCGGGGCACGGCTCCGGCCTGCGGAACGGGGGAAACGTGGGGAAAATGGGGGCAAAAAAAATAGGGGGGGGAAAACGGTCGGGAAAATGGGGAAAAAAATGGGTCGGGAAGTCAGGTTAAAATAGGGGGGAAACGGGGGGAAAATGGCGGGGAAAAATGGGGGAAATCGGGCAGCAGTTAAAAATGGGATAAACGGCTGCAAAAATACAGGGGAAAATGGCGGGGGAAATCAGGTTAAAATAGGGGGGAAATGGGGAAATCGGGGGAATACGGTGTTAAAAATAGGGGGAAATGAGGGAAAAAATCGGGTTAAAAAATAAGGGGAAATGGGGAAAATCGGGGAGGAAAATGGGGAAAAAATGGGGGGGAAAATGGGAAGTTAAAAATTAGGGGGGGGAAACGGGGGGAAAATGGGGGTGAAAATGGGGAAAATGGGGGGAAAAATGGGGGGAAAGTCAGCTTAAAAATAGGGGGGGAAACGGGGAAAAAATGGGTGGGAAATCGGGTGTTAAAAGTGCAGGGAAAATGGGGATTTTGGGGATGAAAACGGGGGGATTTTGGGGTTCAAATGGGGGTCACAAACAGGGTTTGGGGACAGAATGGCGGGATTTTCCCCCAGTGCCTCGCGGTCCCCCACTTAACCTCCCCCAGTCCCCCATTAAACCCTTTCCCAGTCCATCCCAGTTTGTCCCAAATCCAATCCAGTCATCTCCCAGTCCCCTTTAACCCCTTCCCAGTCCCTCCCAGTCCCCCATTTAACCCCCTCCCCAGTCCCTCATTAACCCCTCCCGTCCATCCAGTCCCTCCAGTCCCTCCCAGTCCTTCTTTAACCCCCTCCCTGTCTGTCCCAGTTTGTTCCCGTCCCTTCCAGTTCCCCATTAACCCCCCCAGTCCCATTAACCCTGTCCAGTCCCCTCCCAGTCTGTCCCAGTCCATCCCAGTCCCTTCCCATAGTCCCTCCCAGTACGTCCCATCCCTCCCAGTCGCTCCCAGGTCTGTTCCCAGTCCATTCCAGTTCCCCCATTAACCCTCCCAGTCCCTCCCAGTCCATTCCCAGTTCCCCTTTAACCCCTTCCCAAGTCCTCCCAGTCCCTTCCCAGTCTGTCCCAGTTCGCTCCCAGTCCATTCCCAGTCCCTTCCCAGTCCTCCCAGTCCCCTCCAAGTCCCTCCCAGTCGATCCCATCCGGTCCCAGTGTTGCCCAGTACCTCTTCCGCGCTGTGGCCCGTGCCCGGGCCCCGCTCCAGTGGCCCCCCCCGGCCCCGCGCTTCTGGGGCCCCCCGGCGCACCCCCGGGCCGGGGCTCGTCGCCCCGAGCCCGACGACGTCCGACTCGGGAATCGCTGCGGGGAGACGAGTGGACACTGGTTATACTGGGACTGGACTGGGAGCCACTGGGAGCCGCCCCCCAGCCCGGACGAGTCCGGGGACTCCGAGTCACTGTTGGCAAACAGGGACTGCGTTAGACTTGGGGATATTTGGGTTATACTGGGAGCGCCCCCCGGGCCGGGGCTCGGCGCCACCCCGAAGCCCGACGAGTCCGACTCTGAGTCACTGTGGGGCAGAGAGGCGGACACTGGTTATACTGGGTTAGACTGGGTTAGACTGGGTTATACTGGGAGCGCCCCCCGAAGCCGACGAGTCCGACTTTTGAGTCACTGTGGGAGAGCGACTGGTTATTACTGGGATGGACTGTGTTATACTGGGATAAACTGGGTTATACTGGGTTATTACTGGGTTATACTGTGTGGAGCGGCCCCCCGGGCCGCCGGGCTCGGCGGGCCTCCGAGCCCGACGAGTCTGACTTCTGAATCGCTTTCACAAGACATGGGACACTCGGTTTATACTGGTTATACTGGGAGGGCTGGGACAGACTGGGTTATTACTGGGCTTATACTGGGAGCGCCCCCCGAGCCCGACGAGTTCCGACTCGGAATCGCTGTGGGGACAGGCGACTGGTTTTACTGGGATATACCTTGGGTTTATACTGGGAGCGCCCCCCGGGCCGGGGCTCGGCGGCCCCCGAGCCCGACGAAGTCCGGACCTCCGAGTCACTGTGTTGCAAACCAGGGACTGGTTAATTTACTGGGTTATTACTGGGTTATACTGGGTTAGACTGGGAGCACCCCCCAGAGCCGACTGTGACACCTACGAGGAAGTACAGATGGCATACTCCGAGTCCGACTCGCGAATCACTGTGCGGAACAGGGGACACTGTTATTATACTGGTTATACTGGGTTATACTGGGTATACTGGGTTATACTGGGATTATACTGGGTTTAACTGGGATAAACTGGGTATATACTGGGTTATACTGGGTAATATATGGGTATACGGGTTTATACTTGGAGGCGCCCCCGGGGCCGGGGCTGGCGCCCCCGAGCCCGACGAGTCCGACTCCGAGTCACTGCGGGGAGAGGGACTGGTTTATTACTGGGTTATTACTGGGTTATACTGGGGGTTATACTGGGTTACATGGGTTACACTGGTTATACTGGGCATATACTGGGTTATACTGGTTTACTGCGGATTTACTGTTATTTTACTGGGTTTACTGGAGCGCCCCCCGAGCCCGACAGAGTCCGACTCCAAATCACTGTGGGGAGAGGGACTGGTTATACTGGATATACTGGGTATATACTGGTTATACTGGGTTATGACTGGGTTATTACTGGGATATCGGGTTATACTGGGTTATACTGGAGCCGCCCCCCGCGGCGGGCTCGGCGCCACCCCGAGCCCGACGAGTCTGACTCTGAAGTCACTGTGCAAACAGGGGACTGGTTAGACTGGGTTATACGGGTTAGACTGGGTTATTACTGCGGTTTATACTGGGTTATTTACTGGGTCTAGACTGGGTTAGACTGGGTTATACTTGGGTTTATAGCTGGGTTAGACTGCGGTTAGACTGGAGTTAGACTGGGGTTAGACTGGGTTAGACTGGGATATACTGGTGATCGCCCCCCGGGCGGGGCTCGCGCGCCCCCAGGCCCGGACGAGTCGACTCCAAATCACTGTTGGGGGACAGGGACTGGTTATTACTGGGTTGTATACTGGGTTATACTGGCGAGAGGAACTGGTTTATATGGGTTTATACTGGGTTATACTGGGTTATTTTTTTTTTTACTGGGTTATTACTTGGGGGTTATACTGGGTTATACTGGGTTATGACTGGAGCGCCCCCCGAGGCCCGGACGAGTCCGGCACTCGGAATCGCTGTGGGGAGAGAGACTGCGTATATACTGCGGATTACTGGGTTAATACTGGGATAAACTGGGTTATACTGGATGGACTGGGTTATACTGGGTTATACTGGGAGGTGGTTAAAGGGGCAACTGGGACTCCAGTCGCTGCGGGGGAGAGGGATGGTTATACTGCGGATATACTGGTTATAAACTGGGACAGAACTGGGAGGTCAGTCACTGCGGGACAGGGGACACTGGGTTATTACTGGGAAGGACTTGGGATGACAGGGTTATACTGGGTTATTACTGGGAGGGGTTTAATGGGCGGCACTAGGGACTCCGAGTCGCTTGCGGGACAGGGGGACTGGTGTTAGACTGCGGAGGGACGGGATGGGACTGGGACAGACTGGGAGGGGACTGGGATAAACTGGGGGGGCTGGGAGCGGATTGAGGGAGGTTTTGGGATGGATTTTTGGGGTTATTTTGGTTATTTAGGGTCTATTTTCACGGGGATTTTTTTTGGGGTGAATTTTGCTGTTTTGGGTCTCACCTGCGCGGCCGCGCCTCCGGGGCGAGCGGTGTGAGGTTTTGGGGTGGATTTTTGGGGTTTAATTTGGCTATTATTTAGGATATTTGGGTTATTTTGGGTTATTTTAGGGTCTTATTTTCACAGGGATTTTTTTTGGGTGATTATTTTGCCGGGTTTTGGCGGCTCTTCACCTGGCGCCGGCTGCACCCCCGGGCGAGCGAGAGGGGATTTTTGGGTGGATTTTTTGGGGTTATTATGGCTATTATTTGTGATTATTTGCGGTTATTTTGGTTATTTGGGTCTTATTTTCACAGCGGATTTTTTTTTGGGGTGAATTTTTGCCGTTATTGGGTCTCCACCTTGCGCGGGCGCCGCGGCTCTGCCCGGTGACCGTGCAGGAGCTGCGGGAGCTGTCGAGGCAGAGGAGGAGGATGAAGAGTGCTCGCCCTTTCATGAACACGTTGCGGTTCCCCGGAACTTGGTGGGGAAGGCCCCCGCCCCCGGCCCGCCCCCCGCGGCCTGGCCCCGCCCCCTGCGGGGCCCCGCCTGGGGCTGGCGGGGGCGGGGGCGCTGGGGGGGCGGGGCCGGCGGGGAGGGGGCAGCTCCCAGCGCTTTCTTCCTTGGGGCTGCCGGGCGGCGTCGCGGCCCAGCCTGGCCGGCGCAAAAAAACCGGGATTTCGGTTAAAATGGGGGGCGAAAATATAAAACTGGGGGTCAAGGGGGGGAAAAAACCGGTGGATTTCGGTTAAAATGGGGGGAAAAACCCGGGGTTTTTGGTTTTAAAATGGGGCGGGAAAATAAAAAATGGGGGTCACAGGAGGGGAAAACCCGGCGTTTCGGTTAAAATGGGGGGAAAAAACCGGGATTTCGGTTTAAAAATGGGTGCGAAAAACCCGGGTTTCGGTTTTTTAAAATGGGGGGAAAATAAAAAACTGGGGTCACAGGGGGGAAAAAACCGGGATTTTGAGTTAAAATGGGGGGAAAAAACCGGGATTTTGGTTAAAATGGCGGGGAAAAACCGGGATTTCGGTTAAAATTGGCGGGGGAAAAAACCCGGGTTTGGTTTAAATGGGGCGAAAAAAAGGGGTTTGGTTTAAATTGGCGGGGGGAAACCGGGCGATTTCGGTTAACAATGGCAGGGAAAACCGGGGATTTTGGTGTAAAATGGGGGGGAAAATCCGGGATTTCGGTTAAAATGGGGGGAAAAAAACGGGATTTTCGGTTAAATGGGGGGAAAAACCGGGGATTTGCGTTAAAATGGGGGGTGAAAATGCGGGTTATTGGTTAAAATGGGGGAAAACCGAGATTTCGGTTAAAAATTGGGGGAAAAACGGGATTATTCGGTTTTAAAATGGGTGGGAAAAACGGGGATTTTGGTTAAAATGGGGGAAAACCGCGGATTTCGGTTTAAAATGGCGGGGGAAAATAAAAAAACTGGGGGTCACAGGGGGGGGAAAACCGGGATTTCGGTTAAAATGGGGAAAAAAACCGGGATTTACGGTTTAAATGGGGGAAAAAACCGGGATTTCGGGTTAAAATGGGCGGGAAAACCGCGGATTTTCGGTTAAAATGGGGGGGAAACCCGGGTTTTTGCGTTAAAATGGGGGGGAAAAAATCCAATTTGGAGGTCACAGAATTCACAGGGAAAAGGCCAAATTGGGGTCAAGGAAGGAGAAAACCCCAAAATTTGGGGTTGGGGAGAAAGAGAAAAACCCGATTTACGGTTTAAAAATGGTGGGGGGGATGAAAAACCGGGGTCACGGGGGGGGGAAAAACCCGGATTTTTGGTTAAAATGGGGGGGGGGAAATCAAATTTGGCGGTCACAGAATTTCACAGAAAAGGCCAAACTGGGCGTCAGGGAAACTGGGGATTTTGGATGTTTCTGGTGTGAATTTTTGGGGAATTTTTGGGCGGATTTTTCTTGGGTGATCTTATCAAGGATTTTTGAAGCAATTTCTGGTGGCGGATTTTTGGGCAACTTTTTGGGTCAATCCCGGGACAATTTTCTCGGTGATTTTTGGGTGATTTGGTGGATTTTTTCCGGGTTTTTTGGGGTTTTTGGGGTTTGGGGGTGGATTGTTTTGGGTTTGTTGGGTGATTTTTGGGACAATCCCTGGACGGATTTTCTCGGGGATTTTTTGGGTTAATCTGGACGGATTTTCTCGGGGATTTTTGGGGTGATTCTGGGCGGATGTTTTGGGGATATTGTGTTGGTTAATTCCGGATGGAATTTTTTGAGTGGATTTTTTGGGGTGAATTCTGTAGTGGATTTTTTTGGGATTTTGCGGTGGATTCTGGAATGGATTTTCTCGGGGAATTTCTGGGGTGATTCTGGGTGGATTTTTTTCGGGTTTTTTTTTTGTGGGTTTGTTGGGGTGGGGGGGGGGGGGGGGATTTGGGCACATCAGGTTAATTCTTGGGCGGGATTTTTTTCGGGATTTCTGGGGTTGATTCTGGACGGATTTTTTCGGGATTCTTGGGGTGATTCTGACGGATTTTTCGGGGATTTTTGGGTGATTCTGGGCGGATTTTTTGGGGATTTTTTTGGTTTGTTGGGTTGATTTTTGGGCGTGATTCTGGGCGGATTTTCTCGGGGATTTTTGGGGTGAATTCTGGGTGGATTTTTTCGGTTTTTTTGGGGTTTTTGGGGTTTTGGGGGTGGATTTTTTTTGGGGTTTTGTTGTGGTGATTTTTTGGGACAATCCCGGACGGATTTTTCGGGGATTTTTGCGGTTAATTTCTGGACGGATTTCTCGGGGGATTTTTTGTGGTGATTTGGGCGGATTGTTTGGGGATTTTTTTGGTTTAAATTCCGGATGGATTTTTTGGGGGATTTTTTGGGGATGGTGATTCTGGGTGGTTTTTTTGGGATTTTTTGGGGTGATTTCTTGGATGGATTTGTTTCGGGGATGTCTGGGGTGATTCTGGGCGGATTTTTTCGTGATTCTGACGATTTTTTCGGGGATTTTCTGGGGTGATCTGGCGCGGATTTTCTCGGGGATTTTGGGTTAATTCTGGGCGGATTTTTTCGGCGATTTTTGGGGCGATTCTGGCGGATTTTTTCGGGGATTTGTGGGTTTTTTGGGTCTGACTTCGCACCCGCGGAGGGGCTCCCTGCTTCCAGTCGATGGTGAAGCCGTCCCGTTCCTGCAGCCGGGCCTGCAGCAGCGCCTTTGAGCAGCTTCTCACGTGCGATCTTTGTTTCCTCCTCGGACTCGCAGGCTGGTGAAGGCAGCGCTGCACGGATAGCCTTCATTCTCGGGGGCCCAGTCCTCGGGGCGCCCCCGGCCCGCCCCGCCCGTCCCTGCGCGTTCGGGGGCCGTTTCAGGGCATTTTGGGGCATTTCGGGCAATCCCCCGTCCAAATCCGCCCCGAAAAACCCCAAAATCACGCCCCAAAAACCCCAAAAATCCGCCCGAACAACCCCAAAAATCCGCCCAAAAAAACCCAAAATCTTGCCCCAAAAAATCCAAAAAATCCATTCCCGAAAAACCCCAAAAAATCCGCCCCAAAAAACCCAAAATCTGCCCCAAAAAAACCCAAAAATCCGCCCCGAAAAAACCGCCAAACATCATTCCTGAAAACCCCAAATCCGCCCCGAAAAAAACCCTAAAAATCCACCCCGAAAAATCCCAAAAATCCATCTGAAAAAACCCAAAAAAACCCATCCCAAAAAAAGCCAAAAAATCCATCCCAAAAACCCCAAAAAAATCCGCCCCAAAAAAACCCCAAAAAATCAATCCAAAAAGCCAAAAAATCCATCCCAAAAAACCCAAAAATCCACCCAAAAAACCCCCAAAAATCCATTCCCAAAAACCCCAAAATTCCGCCCCAAAAAAACCCCAAAAAAATCCCCATTACCCAAAAAAGCCAAATAAATCCATCCCAAAAACGCCAAAAATCCATCTGAAAAACCCCAAAAAATCCATCCCAAAAAACCCCAAAAATCCGCCCAAAAAATCCCAAAAATCCATCCCGAAAACCCCAAAATCCATCCCGAAAGCTCAAAAATTCATCCCAAAAAACCCCCAAAAATCCGCCCCAAAAAACCCCAAAAATCCATTTCCCGAAAAACCCCAAAAATCATCCTGAAAAAACCCCAAATCCAACCCCAAAAACAGCCCAGGGAAAAAATTCCCGTCCAAATGCCGCCCCGAAAAACCCCAAAAATCCATCGTGAAAAAACCCAAAAAATCTGCCCCAAAAAACCCAAAAATCCATCGTGAAAAAACCCCAAAAATCTGCCCCAAAAATCCCAAAAATCCCATCTGAAAAGCCCCAAAAATCCATCCCAAAAACCCAAAAATTCCATCCCGAAAAATCCCCTTCCCGCTTACCTGGGAAGGCACTGCCAGGACCCCCAAAACCCCAAAAAAACCCCAAAAATCCACCCAGAAACAGCCCAGAAAATCCTTGTCAAAACCACCCCAAAAAAACCCCAAAATCCCCAAAAATTCCACCCCAAATAAACCCCCAAAATTCACCACCCTAAAACCTTCGCTCATCCTCCCGCTCACCTGGCCACAGGTGGGACCCAAAAATCCCAAAAAAACCCAAATCCACCCAAAAAACAGCCAGAAAAATCCTTGTCAAAATCCACCCAAAAAACCCCAAAATCCCAAAATCCACCCAAAAAACCCCAAATTCACACCCTAAAACCTCCCGCTCACCTGGCGCAGGTGGAACCCAAAAACCTCAGAATCCACCCCAAAAATCCCCAGAAAGTTTGGGGTTTGGTGCCTCATGACTGGGGTACTTCTGGGGCACTTTTTGGGGTCTCAGTAAGGAATTTGGGGTCCCAAAGGGATTTTGGGGATTAACTTTTAGGGATAATTTTGGGAATTTTTAGGGTAATTGGGGATTTTGGAAGGTAATTTTTGGGATTTTTGGTTAATTTTGGACGTTCGGGCCGCTCAGGATCCTTCCCCACCCCTGGGGTTTTTGGGGTCTCCGGGCGCATTTTTGGGTTGCAATTTGGATTTTTTGGGGCATAATTTTGGATTTTTGGGGATAATTTTTGGGGATTTTTTAGGGGGTAATTTTGGGATTGTTTGGGTCCCTTCATGGGAAGGATTTCAGGCACCCTTCCCCACCCCAGGGGTGTTTTGGGGATCATTTTTGGGGATAAATTTTGGATTTTTTGGGTGCAATTTTGCGGAATTTCGGGCTGCTGCTCAGCCCTTCCCCACCCCCTGGGGCCTTTTGGGGTCCCGGGGATTTTTGGGCTGTAATTTTGGGATTTTTGGGGATATATTTTGGGAATTTTTAGCGGTTAATTTTGGTATTTTTGGAGTTAATTTTGGGACTTTCGGGGCTTGCTCAAGACCCTCCCCACCCCGGGGTTTTTTGGGGATCTTTTCTGGTGTAATTTTGGGATTTTTGGGGATAATTTGGTAATTTTTGGGTCCCTTCAGGACAGGATTTCAGGGCACCTCCCCACCCGCGGGGTTTTTGGGGGGTCTCCGGGCATTTTTGGGTGCAATTTTGGGGATTTGTGGGGATAATTTTGGGATTTTGGGTGTAAGTTTTGGGATTTTGGGTGTGGAATTTTGGGATTTCGGGCTGCTCGGGACCCTCCCACCTCCGGGGGTTTTTGGGGTCTCCGGGGGCATTTTTGGGATCATTTTAGGATTAATTTGGGTATTTTGGTGTTAATTTTGGGATTTTTGAGGCTTGCTCGGGACCCTCCCACCCCGGGTGTTTCTGAGGGTGTCTTCCTTTTTTGGGCGGAGGGGTCTCACTCACCCGTGGCCCCCGTTGCAGCTTCTCGGCCCGGGGGGGCCCCCGAAGGCCCCTCCCCCCCCCCCGGGGCTGCTCCCCAAAGCCCGGGGGCAGCACGAGACGGGCCGCGCGGGGGGCGCATTGGGCAGCTGGAACTTGAGACCCCCGCCCGCCAGGGGGCTTCTTGGGATTATGGCAAAAATGGGGTTAAATATTTGGGTAAATAGGGCTAAATGGGGGTTAAAATGGGGTAAATTGGGCGTTAAATGGGGGTTTGGGGCAGTTTTGGGGGTCTTGGGCAGCTTGGAACTTGAGACCCCCCGCGCCGGGGGCTTCTGTCATAGGGAAAAAATGGGGTTCAATTGGGGGTTAAATGGGGGGTACAATGGGGTTAATGGGGGCTGCTGGGGGGTTAAATGGGGAATTGGGGCAGTTTGGGGGGATTTGGGGGAGGATTCAGGGGGATTCGGGGCAGTTTGGGGCGAGTTTAAATGGGCTGGGGGTGCTTGGGGGGTTTTGGGGGGCATTGGGGAATTTGGGAGGCGGAGATGGGGCAGGATTTGGGAGTTGGGATAATTTTGGCAGGAATTGCGGAATTATCTCTCTCTT
>NDFG01000191.1:0-16498 GCA_002167245.1 Sporophila hypoxantha
AAGAGAGGTTTGGGCCTGCACCGGCCCCGCAGCATCCCCGCGGCCCCACGCAACGACGGCGTCTGCGGTGCGGAAAACTGGGGTTGGGGATTTTGGGGTCCTGGCGTTGGGATTTGAGGGGAGCTGAGGGTCCTAGGGGTTTGAGGGTCCTGGGGGAATTTTTGGGGCAATTGGAGAAAGGTTTTAGGCGATTTGGGAATTGGGAGTTTTGGAGATTTGGCGTACTGAGGATTTGGTGGCATATTGCGGGGTACCAAGGGGTTTAGGGGATTTGGTGTCCGAGGGGTTTGGGTCCTGAGGGTTGGGGCTTAGGGGAGTTGAGGGTCCTGAGGGGCATTTTTAGGGTGAGTTCGAGGAGGTTTGAGGGGAAGTTGGGGATTTTGGGCGTTACGAGGGGTACTGAGGGGATTTGGTGCATTTTGAGGTACCAAGGGTTTGGGGGGGATTTGGGGGGTCCTGGAGGGATTGGGGCCGGCTTTAGGGGGGAGCTGAGTCCTGGGGATTTTGGGGGCAATTTGGGGGTTTGAGGGGGGTTCTTTAGGGGGGAAGTTGCGGAGTTTGGGGGATTTTGGGCGTACTGGGGGATTGTGCATTTTGGGGTGCCAAGGGGTGTAGGATTTGGGGGGTCCTGAGGGGGTTGCGGGTCCTGGGTAGCTGGACAGTCTGGGGGTTTGGGGAATCTGGGGGGAAGTTAGGAGTTTGGATGATTTTGGGGGGTCCATGGGGATTTTGGGGATCAGGGAGGAATTTGAGGGCATCCCTGGAGGATTTGGGGGGATTTTGGCGGAGTCAGGGGGGAGTTGGGGGTCCTGGAGGATTTTAGGGTCCTGGAGGCGATTTGGGGAGTCCTGAGGTTTTTAGCGGAGTTTGGGGCTTCTGCAGTGGCGGTCTGGGGATTTTGGGGTCCGGGAGGGATTTGAGGGGATTGGGGATTGGGAAGGATTTGGGTGAGGTCCTGGGGGATTTTGGGGTCCTGGGGCATTGAGGGGATCGTTGAGGGAGCTGGGGGTCCTGGGTGATTTGGGTGGGGTCCTGAAGGGAATTTCTGGGACTGGAGTTGGGGGGGATTTTGGGAGTTTGGGGGGAGTCTGAAAGAGGTGCTGGAGATTTGGGGCGGGTCCTGGGGATTTGGGGAGGTACTGAAGGGTTTTGGGGGGTGGGGGGTCCTGGAGGATTGGGGGTCCTGGGGAGTGTGGGGGAAGTCTGGGAGGGTTTTTGAGGGGATTTCAGGGGGATTCGGGGCAGTGTTCAGGCAACATTTGGGAAGAGTTTTGGGGTTTGAGGTTGGGGGATTTTGGGGTCCGCTGGGGATTGGGGGTACCGAGGGTACGAGGGATTTGTTGGCATGTTGGGGTACCAAGGAGGTGAGGGGGATTGGGGCTCCTGGGGGCATTTGGGGGTGTCCGGAGGGATTTGGGGGCTTTAGGGGGAGCTGAGGGTTCCGGGGGGGGGGTTTTGAGGGGTCCTGGGGGGATTGTGTGGGCGATTTGGGGGGTTTGAGGGGAATTTGGGGAGTTGGGGATTTTGGGATTTTGGGTTGAGGGTACATGGGGGGATTTGGGAGTTGGGTGATTTTGGGTGATTTTTAAGGATTGTGGGTATTTTGGCGGTTTGCATTTGGGGGAGATTTGGGGTGATTTAGGGTCATTTTTTGGAAGATTTTTGGGTATTTGGAGAAATTTTTGGTATTGGGGTATTTTTGGGGTGGTTTTGGAATATTTTGCGTATTAGGAAGCTATTGGTTATTTTCATGGGATTGTTGTAGTTCTGGTGCTGATTTTGGTGGTGATTTTGGGGTTTTGTGGGTGTTTTGGGGTATTCTGGGTGATTTTGGAGGTAATTTGGGTATTTTGATGGGGGATGACTTTTGGGCTATTTTGGGGATATTTTTGGGGTGATTTTGATTTTTGGGCTATTTTGGAGTGATTGTGCGGTATTTTGGCGTAGTTTTGCGTATTTTGACCCCTCTCTCTCCCCAGAATTGCTGCGACGGCACCGACGAGGGGCAGCGAGGCCGGCGGTGAGAACAACCTGCAGGTACTGCGGATACTGGTTGTACTGGTCTTACTGGTTGTACTGGGTTGTGACTGGTCTGTACGGGAATGGCTGTGAAACACCTGCCAGGTACTGGGGATCACTGGTTATTACTGGTTGACTGGTTTTGCTACTGGGAATGCTGCGAGGAACACCTGCAGGGCTGTACTGGGATACTGGTTTTACTGGCGCGGGGGGGCGGGGGGCGGGGGGCTTGATACTGGTCTGTACTGCGAAGGCGCGAGAACACCTGCAGGTACTGGGATACTGTTGTGTACTGGTCTGTACCGGTTTGTACTTGGTTTGTACTGGAATGGCTTGAAGAACCACGCTGCAAAGGTACATGGGATACTGGTTATACTGCGTCTGTACTGTTTGTACTGAATGGCTGTGAGAACACTTGCAGGTACTGGGGATACTGGTTGTAGTACTGGTTATGTACTGGAATGCTGTGAGAACACCTGCAGGTACTGGGATACTGGTTGTACTGCGTCATGTACTGGAATGCTGTGAAACACCTGTCTATAACTGGTTATATCGTTATTATTGGTTTGTATTGCGTCTACTAGTTTGTTTACTGTTTGTACTGGGAATGGCTGTGAGAACACCCAGGGGCGCACAACCCAGTCCCAGTACAGCCAGGACAACCAGTAGCCCCCAGTACCTGCATTTTTCTCCACAGCCAAATCCCAAGTTACAAACCAGTACAAACCAGTATCCCCAGTACCTGCAAGTGTTCTCACACCATTCCCAGTACAAACCAGTACAACCCATATAACCAGTAATCCCCAGTACCTGCAGTGTTCTCACAGCCATTCCCAGTACAAACCAGTACAAAAACCGTACAGACCAGTACAAACCATATCCCCATACTGCAGTGTTCTCGCAGCCATTCCCAGTACACAAGACCAGTTACAAACCAGTACAAAACCAGATATCCCCAGTACAGACCTGCAGGTGTTCGCGCAAGCCATTCCCATACAAAACCAGTACAATCCCAGTATAACCAGTATCCCCAGTACCTGCAGGTGTTCTCACAGGCCATTACCCAGTACCGACCAGTAACAACCCAGTACAAACCAGTACAGACCAAGTACAAACCAGTATCCCCGAGTACCTGCAGGTGTTTCTCACAGCCGCCTCGCTGCCCCACTCGCGGTGCCGTCGCAGCAATCTGGGGAGAGAAGAGGCGTCAAAATCACCCAAAAAACGACCCAAAATAGCCCAAAAAAATCACTCCCAAAATAGCCCAAAATCACCCCAAAATCACCCCAAAATATCCCCAAAAAAATACCCAAAATCATACCCCCCAAAATACCCCAAAATTACCTCAAAAACACCCCAGAAATACCCAAAACACCCGACAAAAACCCCCCAAAATCACCCAAAAATCCCCCAGAAACTACCAAAAATCCCCACCGAAAAATAACCCCAAAATAGCTCCTAGATACCCCAAAATATTCCAAAAACCACCACCAAAAAACCCAAATCACCCCAAAATTGCTCCAAAAATACCCAAAAATCTTCCAAAAACACCCTAAAATCACCCCAAATCTACCCCCAAATCAACCCCAAAAATACCAAAAAATCCTTAAAAAATTCACCCAAATCACCCAAAATCCCCAAATCCCCCCCAGACCCTCAAACCCCCAAGAATCCCCCCAAAATCCCCCCAAAATCCCCCCCAAATGCCCCCTCAAACCCCCCCAAATCGCCCCAAAATCCCCCCCCAGGAACCCTCAAAACCCCCCCAGGACCCCTCAGCTCCCCCCTAAAGCCCCCAAATCCCCTCCAGGACACCCCAACATGCCCCCAGGAGCCCCCCAAATCCCCTAAACCTCCTTGGTACCCCCAAAAGCACCAAATCCCCTCTCAACCCCCTCGCGTTACCCCCCAAATCCCCCCAGGACCCCCCAAAATCCCCCCAAACCCCTCAAATCCCCCAAAAACTCCTCCCAAATGTTGCCGAAAACTGCCCAGAATCCCCCCGTGAAATCCCCGTCAAAACACTCCCCAGACGCCCCCAAACCCCCCGGACCCCCCAAATCCTCCCAGGACCCCCCAAAACCCCCCAAAAACCCCTTCAAGTACCCCCCAAATCCCCCCAGGACCCCCCAAACCCTCGCAAGCACCTCTCAGACTCCCCCAAAACTCCCCAAAATCCCCCCAACCCCTCCAGTACCCCCAAAATCCCTTCAGGACCCCCAAAACACTCCCCCCCCAAACTCCACCAGACCCCCAGCTTCCCCCTCATAAATCCCCTCCAAATCGCCCAGAGACCCCCAAATCCGCCCAGGACCCCCAAATCCTTTCCCAAACCTTCCCCCAACCCCAAATCCCTCCAGGACCCCCCCAAATTCCCCCCAGACCCCACTGCAGACGCCCCCCAAACTCCCCCGAAAAACCCTCAGGACTCCCCAAATCCCCATACCAGGACCCCCTAAAATCCCTCCAGGACCCCCCAACTCCCCTGACTCCCCCAAAGATCCCCCCCAAATCCTCCCAGGAGCCCCTCAAATCCTCCCATGATCCCCCAAATCCCCCAGACCCCCCCCAAATCCCTCCCAAAACTCCCTAACTTTCCCCCCAATTCTCCCCCAAACCCCCCAGACTGTCCCAGATACCCCAGGAACCCAACCCCCTCAGGACCCCCCCAAATCCCCCCTAAAACCCCCTTGCACCCCCAAAATCCACCAAATCCCCCCAGTACGCCCCAAAATCCCCCAAACTCCCCCAACTTCCCCCCAGAACCCCCCTAAACCCCCCCCAAATTTGCCCCAAATCCCCCCCAGGACCCTCAGCTCCCCCCTAAAGCCCCAAATCCCTCCAGGACCCCCCCCAAATCCCCCCAAAACCCCCTGGTACCCCCCAAAATCCACCAAATCCCCTCAGACCCCCCGTACCCCCCAAAATCCCCAACTTTCCCCCTCAAAACCTCCTCCACTCACCCCTAAAATCCCCCTCAGACCCCTCAACTCCCCCTAAAAGCCCCCAAACCCCCTCCAGAAACCCCCCCAAACCCCCTCAGCGACCACCCAAATCCCCCCTAAACCCCCTGGTACCCCCAATTATTGCCACCAAATCCCCTCAGTACCCCCAAAATCCTCCCCAAACTCCCCCAACTTCCCCCCAATCCCCCCAAAACCTTCTCCAAATTGCCCCAAAAATCCCCCCCAAGGACCCCTCAAAACCCCCTCAGGAACCCCTCAGCTCCCCCTCAAATCCCCCAAACCCCCCCAGACCCCCAAAATCCCCAACCCCCCCAGTTCCGCACCGCAGACGCCGTCGTGCCGTTGGGGCCGCGGGGATGCTGCGGCCGGAGGTGCAGCGCCCAAAACCTCCCCAACTCTACCCCTAAAAGCCCCTCTGTGCCCCCCAAAATCCCTCCAGGACCCCCCAAAATCCCCCAGCGACCCCCTCAGACCCCCCCAAACCCCCCAACCCCCCAAACCCCCCATTTCCGCACCGCAGACGCAACTCGTCGTTGACGGGGGCGGGGATGCCTAGCGGGCCGGTGCCCGGCGTTGTTGCAGTGGAATGCGCCCGTTGGGCACGCCGCGGTCCCTGCGGGGGTTTGGGGATTTTGGGGGACCCCTCGCTGGGGGTCTGGGGCGGCTCCCAAGAGGGATTCTCGGGGACCCCTCCCCAAAATTCAGGGGGTGGAAGTCCCAGAAGGGCCCTGGGAGAAATTGGCGGATTTGGGGAGATTTTGGGGGGTCCTGGGATTTGGGGGTCCCTGGGGGGGTTTGGGGGTCCCCTCCAGTCTGGACGGTCTGGGGGGCAACCCAGAGAGGATTCGGGGACCCCTCCCAATTCTGGGGGGGTGGGATGTCCCAGAAGGCCCTGGGGAGAATTTGGGGGGATTTTGGGGGTCCTGGGAAGATTTTGGGGAATTTGGGGGGTTCCCTGGGAGATTTTGGGGGTCCTGAGGGGATTTGGGGGTCCCAGAGGGTCAGAGGGATGTTGGGGGTACCAGATGGATTTGGGTCCTGAGGGGATTCTGGGCTCCGCGGAAACACGGGTCCCTAAAAGTAGAGGGGGCTCTGATGAGGGATTCTTGAAGGTTTGGGGGTCCTGCAGGGGTTTGGGGGATTGTAGGGGACCCCTCGGTCTGGGGCTCCCAGAGGGCTTCGGGACCCCTCCCCAAATTTGGGGCTGGGAAGTCCCAGAAGGCCCTGGGGTCCCAAAATTTGAGTAGGGGGTCAGATCGGAGGGTTTGGAGAGGGGGTTTGGAGTTTGCGGGGTCCCGGGAGATTTTGGGCGTTCCCTGAGGGATTTTTGGGGGTCCCAGATGATTTTGGGGGTCCTGAGGGGATTTGGGGGTCCCAGATGATTTTATGGGGTCCCTGGGAGATTTTGGCTCCTGACGGGATTTGTGAGGGTCCCAAGAGCGGCCCAGAGGATTTTGGGGGGTCCTGAGGATTTTGGGGTCCTGAGCGGATTCTGGAGGTTTCTGAGAGGATTTGGGAGGAATTTTGGGTCCTGGGGGAGATTTGGATCCTGAGAATATTTTGGGGGGTCCCAGAACAGATTTTGGGGTCCTGAGGGATTTTGGGTCCCTTCGTCTGGGGGGGCTCCCAGAGGAAGTTTGGGGACCCCCCCAAAATTCGGGGGTGGAAGGTCCCAGTGGATTTTGGGGCTCCTGAGGAGATTTGGGTTCCAAAGTGAAATTTTTGTCCCAGATGTGGTTTTGGTTCCCAGGTCGATTTTTGGGGTGATTTTTGGGGGTTGGTCCGCACATGACTGGGGGTGTGGGTGGGTTTTGGGGGTCCCGAGTTCATTTTTGAGGTCCCCCACAGTCGCCAGTTCTGGGGCTCCCTGGGGCAGTTTTGGGGTTTTTGGCAGTTTTGGCAGTTTGGGGGTTTTGGGGGTTACCCATTGCCCCGGGGTTTTTGGTGCCCGAGTCCATTTTGGTGAATTTGGGGGGTTCTCTGTGGCGGTTATGGGACAGTTCTGGCGGTTTTTGGCAGTTTTGCGGGTGGATTTTGGGTTTCTGGTTGCAGTTTGGGGGTTTGGGTGCCCAGTGCCCCGGGTTTTTGGGGTCCCAGTCCATTTGTGGGTGTATTTTGGGTTCTCTGTGGGTTTCTGGGGCAGTTTGGAGTTTTTGGGCAGTTTTTAGGGTTTCATGGGCAGTTTGGGTGATCTGGGCCAGTTTTGGGGCAGTTTTGGGGCAGTTTTTGGGGCAAGTTTTGGGGTTTTTGGGGTTCCCATTGCCCCGGGGGTTTGGGGGTGCCGAGTCCAATTTTTGGGGTGTAGTTTGGGGTTTTGGCACCCACCAGCTCCTCAGACCCATCCGGACAGTCGAGTTCTGGGGTTTATTTGGGGCAGTTTTGGGCAGTTTGGGGCAGTTTGCGTTTTTGGGCAGTTGGGTGATCTTGGGGCATTTTTTGCGGCATTTGGGGCAGTTGGGCATTCGGCGGTTTTGGCAGTTCTGGTTTTTGGGCAGTTTTCGGCCAGTTCTGGTTTCTTGGGCAGTTTTGGGTTTTTGGGGCAGTTTTTGGTGCAGTTCTTGGGTTTTGGTGATTTGGGCAGTTTTGGGGCAGTTTGGTTTCCCTGTGGGTTTTTGGGGCCAGTTTTGGGTTTTTGGGGCAGTTTTGGGCAGTTTTGGGTTTTTTGGTTCCCATTGCCCGGCGGGGTTTTCGGTCCCGATCCATTGTGGGGTGATTTGGGTTTTGGCACCCACCAGGCTCCTCAGCACCCATCCCTGCAGTCGCATTCTGGGCTTTTGGAAGGCAGTTTTGGGAGTTTTGGGAGTTATTGCGGTGATTTGGGTTCACCGTGGGGTTTTGGGGCAGTTTGGGGGATTTTGGGCAGTTTTGGGTTTTTTGGTCAGTTCCCATTGCCCCGGGGGGTTTTGGGGTGCCGATCCATTTTTGGGGTGATTTTGGGTTTGCCACCACCAGGCTCGTCAGAGCCCGTCCCTGCAGTCGCAGTTCATGCGGTTTTTTGGGCAGTTTTTGCGGGCAGTTTAGGGGTGAATCTTGGGCAGTTTGGGGCGCATTTTGGGGGGGTTTTGGGGTCCCAGTGCCCCGGGGTTTGGGTGCCGAGTCCATTTTTGGGGGTGATTTTGGCGTTTTTGGGGCAGTTGGTGGATCTTGGGGCAGATTTTGGGGCAGTTTGGAGGCAGTTTTGGGGCAGTTCTGGGATTTGGGTTCCCATTGCCCCGGGGGGTTTTTGGATGCCGAGTCCATTTGTGGGTGATTTTGGGGGTCCCCGGTGTGGTGTTTTTGGGCGCAGTTTTGGCCGTTTTGGGGCAGTTTTCTCGGGTTTGGGGCAGTTTTAGGGTGATTCTGCGGTGATTGTTGGGGTTTTGGGTGTTGTCCCATTGCCCCGGGGGCGTTTTTTGGGGTGCCGAGGTCCATTTTTGGGGATTGGGTTCTGGGCACCCACCAGCTCCTCAGAGCCATCCCTTGCAGTCGCAGTTCTGGGTTTTTGGCAGTTTTGGGGTTTTTGGGCAGTTTGGGCAGTTTTGGGTGGACTTGGGGGCAGTTTTGGGAGGGCAGTTTTTGGGCAGTTTTGGGCCAGTTTTGGGGATTTTGGTCCAGTGCCCCGGGGGGTTTTTGGGTTGGTGCCGAGTCCATTTTGGGGTGATTGTGAGGGGTTTGGCACCCACCAGGCTCGTCAAGCCGTCCCTGACAGTCGCAGTTCTGGGTTTTGGCAGTTTTTGGGGTGGATTTTGGGCAGTTCTGGGTTTTGGCCAGTTTTGGGTTTTCGGGCAGGTTGGGACAGTTTTTCGGGTGATTTGGCAGTTTTGCGGGCAGTTTTGGGGTTCCCATTGCCCCGGGGGGTTTGGGGGGTGCCGAGTCCATTTTATGGGCTGATTGGGTATTTGGGCACCCACCAGCTCGTCAGACCCATCCGGGCAGTCGCAGTTCTGGGTTTCTGGGCAGTTCGGCGGTGATTTGGGGCCATTTTGGGGTTGTGGGGTTCCCAGTGCCCCTGGCGGGTTTTTGGGAGGTGCCGAGTCCATTTTTGGGGTATTTGGGCGTTTCTCTGTGGGTTTGGGCAGTTGCGGTGGATTTGGGGCAGTTTTGGGGCATTGGGGGTTTTTGGGTTCCCATTGCCCCGCGCGGGTTTTTGGGGTGCCGAGTCCCATTTGTGGATTTTGGGGGATTTTGGGCACCCACCAGGCTCGTCAGAGCCGTCCCTGCAGTCGCAGTTCTGGGGTTTTCTGGGCCAGTGTTTGGGCAGTTTTTGGCAGTTTTGGTTTGGTCCAGTGCCCCGGGGGGTTTTTGGGTGCCGAGTCCAATTTTTGGGTGATTTTGGGGTTCTGTGCACCAAACCAGGCTCGTCAGACCCATCCCTGCAGTCGCAGTAGTCGTCGTGACCCAGCTGAGGCGACGAGCCCGAGCCGTTCCAGCAGCGGAACGGCCCCGAGGGGTTCGTTAGAACGCACTCTGGGAAATTGGGCAAAATTGGGGATTTGGCAAAATTCGGGGATTTGGGAAATTGGGAATTGGGGAGGTTTGGGGGGAAAGTTGGGGGAGATTGCGGGAAAATGGCGGGATTTTGTGGGGAAATTTGGGCGGAGATTTGGGGAAAATTTGGGGATTTGGGCAAATTCGGGGATTTCAAGGGGATTTGGGGAAAAATAGGGGATTATTTAGGGGGGAAAATTGAAGGGTATTTGGGATCTGGGGGATTTGGGGGAAAACTGGGGGAGATTTGCTGAAATTTGGATTTTTTGGGGGGAAATTTGGGCAAATCCGGGAAGATGTGGGCAAATTCGGGCGGGATTGGGGCAAATTCGGGGTTTGGGGAAATTGGGTTTGGGGGGAAATGTGGTGGGGTTTTTGGGTGGGGAATTTGGATTTGGGCGGGAAATTTGGGAGTTTGGGAAATTGGGGGATGGGGGAAATTCAGGTTTTGGGTGGGAAATTTCGGATTTTGGGAAATTTGGGGGATTTGGGAAACAAATCTGGAGGGATTCTGGGCAAATTTGGGGATTTCAAGGATTTGGGAAAAATGGGGATTCTGGGCAAATCCGGCGGGATCTGGGGCAAATTCGGGGATTTGAGAGAAAATTGGCGATTGGAAGGGAAATCTGGTGGGTTTTGGTGGAGAATTTGGGGGAAATTTTGGGGAAAATTGGGATTTGGGGGGAAAATTTGGGGCAAATTTGGGGGATTTGTTGGAAAATCCGCGGGATTTGGGGCCAAATCCGGAAATTGGGCAAATTCAGGAGTTGTGGAAAATGAGGGTTTGGGGGCGAAAATCTGTGGTTTTGGGGAATTTGGGGAAATCGGGGAAATTGTGGGAATTTTTTGGGAAAATTGGGGAGATTTGGCGGAAATTTGGGGATTGGGGGAAATTTGGGGATTTTGGGGCAAATCTGGGGCATTTGGGCCAAATTCGGGAATTTGGGGGGAAAATTGCGGTTGGGGGAAATCTTGTGGGTTTGCAAGGGGTGGAAATTTGGGATTTGGGGCGAAATTTGGGCGGATTTGGAAGAAATCTGGCGCGAATTTGGCAAATCTGGGGCATTTGGGGTAAATTCGGGGATTTTGGGCAAATTCGGGATTTTGGGGAAAAACCGGGGTTGGGGAATGTGGTGGGGGTTTGGCGGGAATTTGGGGGAAAATTCCGGGATTGGGGCCAATCCGGTGAAATATTGTGGGAAAAGTTTGGGGATTTTTGGGGGAAATTTGAGGGAGATTTGGGCAAATCGGGGAGGATTTAGGCAAATTTGGGTATCTGGAGGGGATTTGGGGGAAATTGGGGATTTGGGGGAAAACTGGGGGTTGGGGGAAATTTGTGGGGTTTTGGGGTGGGAAATTTGGGGGAGATTTGGGAAATTGGGGGATTTTGGGAGGGAAATGTGGGATTTAGGGGGGAAATTGGGGGAATTTGGGGGATTTGAGCCAAAATCCAGGGATTTGGGCAAATTCGGATTTGGGAAAAACTGGGGATTTGGGGGAAATCTGTGGGTTTTGGGTGGGGAAATTTTGGGAGATTTTGGGGAAGAATTGGGGGGGAAAATTTAGGGGAATTGGGAGATTTGGGAATTTTGCGGGCGGGAAATTTGGGGGAAATTGGGGGGATGTGGCAAAATTCGACGATTTGGGGGAAAATTGGGGTTGGGGGAAAAGTGGTATGTTTTGGGCAGGGAATTTGGGGGAAATCTGGGGAAATTTGGGATTTTGGCGGGAAAATTTGGGGGATTGGGGGCAAATCTGGGGGATTTGGGGCAAATTCGGATTTGTGGAAAAACGGATTGGGAGGTTTGGGGGGAAATTGGTGGGTGTTTGGTGGAATTTGGGGGAGATTTGGAATTTGGAATTTGGGGGAAATTGGGGAGATTGGGATTTTGGGGGGATTTGTGGGGATTTTGGATGCAGTGAATTTTTGGTGAATATTTGGTGAATTGGGGTTTTTTGACCAGGGGTTGATTTTGGGTGACTTTGGGGTTTGGGGGAATTTGGTGGATTGGGTGAATTTGGGTTTTTTGGGTCAGGATGATTTTGGGGTGATTTTGGATTTTGGTGAATTTTTGGCGAATTTTTAGTGAATTTGGGGTTTTTTTTTTGGACCAGGGTGATTGGGTGATTTTGGGTGATTTTGGGGTTTTGGCCGGTGATTTCGGTGGAATTTGGCGGTTTTTTTGGACCAGGTGAGTTTGGGGGGATTTTGGGTGAATTTTTGGCGAATTTAAGTGAATGGGGGTTTTTTACCAGGGTGCATTTTCGGGTGATTTTGGGGATTTGTGGATTTTTGAGTGAATTTTGACGGAATTTGGGGTTTTTTGGACCAGGGTGATTTTGGGGTGATTTGGGTATTTTTTGGTTTTTGGGGGATTTTTGCCGTGAATTTTTGGGTTGAAATTTGGGTTTTTTGACCAGGGTGATTTATGGGGGTGATTTTGGGGTTTTTGGGGTGATTTTTGGGGTGAATTTTTGCGCGGATTTTGGGGAATTTGGCGTTTTTGGACCAGGGTGATTTCTGGGTGATTTTGGGGGTTCTTTGGGGGGCATTTTGGCGGATTTGGGTGAATTGGGGTTTTTTGACCAGGTGATTTTGGGTGACTTTGGGTAGTTTGTGGGGATTTTGTTGGATTTTGGGTGAAATTTGGTGAATTTGGGTTTTTGAGCAGGGTGAGTTTTGGGTATTTGGGGGTTTTTGGGGCGGATTTTGGGGAATTTTTGGCCGGATTTTGGGTGAATTTGTGGTGTTGTGACCAGGGTGATTTTGGGTGACTTTTGGGTTGTGCGTCACTCACGGCTCAGCCACCCCCCGGGGCCGCGCACCTCACCTCGGGCGTTCCCGGCCAGGGCCAGGGCAGCAGCAGCAGCAGCAGGGGCAGCATGCGGGCGAAAAAACCTGAGCACGAGCCAGTCCAAACCAAAATCCCTGAAATTCACCCCAAAATCCCCAAAATCCACCTCAAACCCCTCAATCCCCCCAAAATTTCCCCTCAAAATCACCTTTTTAAAACCCCCCCAAACCCATCAGATCCCCCTTCAAACCCCCAAAACTCCTTTAAACCCCTAATAATCCCCCAAAATCCCATCAGATCCCCCTTCAGATCCCCCAAAATCCTCAAATTCTCCCCAAAATCCCCTTAAACCCCCAAAATCCCTCCCCAAACCCCTCAGATCCCCCTTCAGACCGGCCCAAAATCCCCAGAATCTCCCCAAAAATCCTCAAATTCCCCAAAAAGCCCTTTAAACCCCCCAAAATCTCCTTTAAACCCCCAAAATCCCTCAATCCCCCTTCAAACCCCAAATCCCCCCAAAATTCTCAAATTTCCCCCAAAATCCCTTTAACCCCCAAAATCCCCTCCAAACCCTCAGATCCACCCTTCAGACCCCTCAAGAAGTCCCCCAAAATCCTTCCAAATCCCCCCCAAATCTCCTTAAACCCCCAAAATCGCCCCAAAATCCTCAAATTCCCAAAATCCCTTTAAGCCCCCCAAAATCCACCCTAAAAACCCCTCACATTCCCCCTCAGACCGGCACCAAATCCCCAATAATCCCCCAAAAATCCTAAATTCTCCCCAAAATCCCCTTTAAACGCCCCCCAAGACCCTCAGATCCCCTTCCAAACCCCTAAAATCCCCCCAAATCCTCAAATTCCCCCCAAAATCTCCTTAAACCCCCAAATCCATCGCAAACTCTTCAGGGGACCACCTTTAAACCCCCTCAAAACCTCGTCCAGATTCCCCTCAGACCCCCCAAAATCCCCAAAATTCCCCCAAAACCCCTCGGGACCTCCCTAAAAATCCCCCCCAAAACCCCTAGATCCCCCCTCAAAACCCCCCAAGAATCTCCTCTTCAAAACCCACAAATCCACCCAACGCGTCAGGACCACCTTTAACCCCTCAAAATCCCTTAGATCCCTTCGGAACCCCCCAAAATCCCCTTTAAAACCCCCCAAAATCGCCCCAAGCCCCTCAGGAACCCCCTCTAAACCCCCCAAAAACCCCTCAGATCCCCCCTCAAACTCCCCAAAACTCCCCAAAAATTCCCCAAAATTCCCCAAAATCGCCCCAAAATCTCCCCCAGCCCCCCGTACCGGCTCGGCCTCACTCGCGCGCCTCAGCCCCCACAGAGGAACCGGAGTGGAGCCGGGAGAAACGGTCCGGCCGTCCCCATGCGCCTGCCATTTTGAGTGCGGCGTTTCCTTTCCCTGTGGGCGCCGCCATTTTTGAGTGCAGGCGTTTCGTTTCTTAGCGGGCGCCGCCATTTCTGAGTGCGGGCGGCTCACAATCAGCGCCAGGAGCGTCCCATTGCCATTAGCGACCCGGGGCGGCAAAGGTGCAGCTGCCGGGGCACTTGCGAATTGTTGGGTCCTGGGCCGGAATTTGGTGAAATTTGGGAGATGGAATCTGGGGAGATTTGGGCGTCTGTGAGAGAATCTGGGGGGATTTGAGGTGAAATTTGCGAGGATTTGAATCCTGAGAAAAATTTGGGTGAAATTTGGGGGATTGCCGCGAGCGCGGGGGGGGGGGGGGGGGGGCGGGGGCGGGCGGGGGGGAGGGGGAGCGGGGGGGGCGGAGGGGGGGCTAGGGGAGGGAGGCGGGGGGGGGGGGGGGGAGGGCGGGGGCGGGGCGGGGGTCCTGAAGGGGATTTGTGTTGAAATTTGGGGATTGGGGCGAAAATTTGGACAATTTGGGGGATTCCTGTGGGATTGCGAGCGGAAATTGGGATTTAGGGGTCCTGGGGCAATTGCGGGTAAATTTGGGAAATGGGTGGTCCTGAGAGGGGATTTGCGGGCCGAAATTTGGAGGTTTGGGGAATTGGTTAAAATTGGGGGAATTTTGGGGTCCATGCAGGATTCTGGGGTCCTGATGGGATTTTGGGGTGAAATTTGGGGGAATTTTGGGGGATTTGTGCCTTGGGAGATTAGGGGTTCCTGGGAAAGGAAAATCTGGGAATTTTGGGGGAGATTTGGGCGATTTTGGTGGCCGGGGAAGGAATTTGGAATTTTGGTGTGAAAATTGGGGATTTTGTGTTCCTGAAAGGAAATTTGGGAATTGAGGGTAAATTGGGATTTGGGGGTCCTGGGAAGAAATTTGGAATTTTGGGAGTGATGAAATTTGGGAATTTGGGGATTTTGGTGCCCGGAGGGATTTTGGGGTATCCAGGGGTATAAATTTGGGTCCTGAGGGAACAATTTGGGAATTTTGGGAGATTTGGATTTGGGGGATTTGGGTTTCAGGGTAAATTCTGCGGGTTTCTGGGTAAATGTTGAGGTGAAATTTGGGATTTTTGGGTTCCTGGGGGGGAAATTTGTGAAGTTTGTAAGGGTGAAATTTGCGGAATTTTGGGTGATTTTGGTGCCTTGGAAGGGATTGGGTTTCCAGGGGTAAATGTGGGGTTCCTGGGGATTTTGGGGGCCTGTGAGAGTAAAATTTGAGGTGAATTTGCGGGGATTTTGGGGTGAAATTGGGGAATTTGGGGATTTTGGCCTTAGGGAGGAATTCGGGGTATCCACGGTAAATTTGCGGGTTCCGTGGGGATTTTGGGGATCCCTGGGTGGGAAATGGGAGATTTTTGGGGATGTGGGGATTTGGGGGTCCTGGGGGAAATTTGGCGAATTTTTTGGGGTGAAATTTGGATTTTGTCCTTGAGGGATTTGGGGTTCGCAGCGGGGAAATTTGGGTTCCTGGGGATTTGGGTTTCCAGGGTAAAATTTGAGGTGAAAATTTGAGATTTTGCGGGTTCCGGGGGGTTGCGATCCGGAGGCGTTCCCCCGAGCCCTCCCTGACCCCCCCGTGCCCCCCCAAGCTCCGGGACCCCCAATGGCGACGGAGACCCCGAGTATGGGGGAGGGAATTTTGGGGGTTGGGGGGATTTTGGGGGGTCCTGAGGGGATTTTGGGCGGTCATGACGGAAATTTGGGGGGATTTTGGGTTCCTAGAGGATTTGGGGTCTCGGGGGGGATACTGGATGGAATTTGGTTTTTTGGGGGTCATTGGGATCTTTGGGAAAATTTTTGGTTTATTTGGGGTAATTTGGAATTTTGGGGGATCTTCGGGGTTATTTTGGGGGGTCCCCGTGTTTATTTTTGGGGTCCCAGGGCTTATTTTGGGGTCGTTTGGGGTTTTGGGGTCTCGGGGAAAGTTCCTGGGGGTTATTTTTTGTTTATTTGGGGTTATTTTGGGGGGTTTGAGGGTTATTTTGGTAGTATTTTGGGTTTATTTTGGGTTATTTTGGAGTGTCAGGGGTTATTTTGGGTTATTTTGGGCTATTTTAGGTTATTTGGGGGTTTTGGGGTTATTTTGGGTGATTTTGGGGTTATTTTGGACTATTTTGGGTTATTTTGGGCTATTTTTTTGCTATTTTGGGTTATTTTGGCTGATTTTGGGTGATTTTGGGTTATTTTGGGTTATTTTAGGTTTATTTTGGTCTATTTGGGGTGATTTGGGGTTTATTTTTTGCTATTTGGGGGTTATTTTGGGCTATTTTGGGTTATTTTGGGTTATTTTGGGTTATTTTTTGCTATTTTGGGTTATTTTGGGCTATTTTGGGGTTTTTTTTGCTATTTTGGGTTTTTGGGGTTATTTTGGGTGGTTTTGGGTTATTTTAGGTTTATTTTGGGCTATTTTGGGTTTTTTTTTTTTTTTTTGGCTTTTTTGGGTTATTTGGGCTATTTTGGGGTTATTTTGGGCTATTTTGGGTTATTTTGGGTGATTTTGGGTTATTTTAGGTTTATTTTTTGCTATTTTGGGTTTTTGGGGTTTTTTTTTTTTGCTATTTTGGGTTATTTGGGCTATTTGGGGCTATTTTGTGTTATTTTGAGTTATTTTGGGTTTTTTCGGTTATTTTGGGTGATTTTGGGTTGTTTTGGGCTATTTTGGGTTATTTTTTGCTATTTTGGGTGATTTTGGGTGATTTTTGGGTCTCTGACCCCCGTCCCCCCCCAGGCCGGGCCCGGCCCCAGAGCAGCCCTGGGACCCCCCGGGACCCCCGGCAGGCTCAGGTGGGGCTGAGCCCTGTGACCTCTGACCCCTGACCCCAATGTG
>NDFG01000192.1:1344-99256 GCA_002167245.1 Sporophila hypoxantha
TTGAGACTCGTTTTATGGGCCTAATGGGCCGCCTCATGGAACACCCCCCGCTCCTCATGAACGCAGACTCAAAAGACCATTCTTGCCAGTAATTCCCAAACCAGCCACCTGCTTTAATCCCCCGTCCCTGGGTCGTAGCCCTCTACTTATCTCTCAGACTTGGCATGCCCTGTCTTGCAGGGCAATAGACTAGTGGACACATCACCAGGATACGCCGGCCCGCACGGCGTGTCTTCTTGAGGCAACACGACAGAAGAGAAACTAAACCGAAGTGCAAGATGCCCGAGTCATGTTTGGTGGCAAAAAGACCCATCCGGCCAAAACCCCACAAGTCCGCCACCAGCTACCCAGCTCGCAATAGCCCAGCTAGCCGGGCTCGACCTTGCTAGAAGTGGCCAAGAAGCCGGACGCGACAAGGAATCAAGGGGCTAGGAGTGTTGGGGAAGAGAGAGGAATTTGAAGCTTCGCTAGGGACAGAAGCGTCGTGAGAGAACCGCTCGCACGCGTCCCGAGTCTGCCGCCCGATCCACCCTCGAGGCGCACTAGGCAGTTCTTTATCAGAACGCGGGAGAACCTGGAAAGGAGAAACAAGACAGGCGCGCACCCGAGGTCCTGCGTCAGAACCCCAACAAGGCGATCACTGGAGATTCCGCATCTGAAGAGCCGGCGTGCCGGCGAGCTCGCCCAGAGGAGTGCCGAAGCCGGAAAAGGCACACCATACAATGAAGGAAGACGGAGAGCCTGAGTGCAGGAAGTGGAAAGCGAGCAAGAACAACGGCGCGCCAAGGCGCACCTGGACTGGCGGGGAGTCCAGATATTATACTGTCTGCAAAGAGAAAAGACAAAGAACTCCGGTGCTGAACACCTCATACAGGTTTTAGGACACGCGCGGCCAGAAAGCTGCAATAACTGGGTGGCCCTGCAAGAGGCGGGGAACCGCACCGGCGTTATACGCTCGCTTAGAAAGAAGTCCATGAGGGGAAGCGTGCGCAAAAAAAAGAAGAGCAGTAAACAAGGATGAGAGACAGAAAGGCAAAAAGAGCGTAGTAAGGAGACAAGAGAAGAGAGGATGGAAATGAGGAGGAGGATGAGAAAAAGAAGAGAGGAGAAAAGCAAAACACGGTATGTTCGTTAAAGAGCGAGAAAGACAGGGCAGATGAGCAAGACAGCAAGAGATAAGGGAGAGAGAAGGAGGTGAGAAGAAGAGAAAGCAGAGATAGGAAAGTGTGAGAGGAAAAGAAGAACAAGAGAAGGGAGAAAGATGAAAGCACAAGGAGAGTAGAAGAAGAGAGAAAGGATAGAATGAAATACCTAAGAGAGCGAAGGAAGAGCCGGAGATGCCGAGTGATGGGGAGAAGCTACTAGGAGACAGTGGATCTGACTGTGTTTGGATGCTTGATACAGAGTTGCATTGTGCTGAAGCACGAAGAGAGATGAAGGATATCAGGTAAACGGTGTAAACGACAAAGACAGAGGTAAAATGGAGGGGAAGTAACGAGCATCCAGCGTGAGTTAGGGAAAAATGATAACTGGAGCAGCGGAGGAAAGGGAAACTTGAGGTACAGAGGCAATAAAATAGGATAAGACGAATGACCACGCAAAGCATTAAAGGAAAACAAAACAAAGGAAAGGACGAAAGCAGATGCGGAGTCAATAGGAGCCAACATAGAGAAGGGTAAAAAGAGAATACAGGTTACAAGGATAAGACATAGATAAAGGGTAAAGAGAAGAAGAAAGCTGACAAAGAGGTCTGCAAAATGACTAAACTAAAAATAACGTAGAGAGAACCGATAAAACAGAGTGCCAGAAGCAGGACACAGGTGAGAAAGAGTTAGAACCAGAACAAAGGGTGAGACCAGAACAGAATAAGTAGAAGAGAAGAAGCAGGGCAAGAGAAGGAAAAGACAAGGGCAAGAAAGACAAACCACCAACAAAGAGACAGGACCACAGCAGGGAAGGGCGGAGGGCAAGCGATAGGTGATTTGCAACGGATTAAAAGTGAATGTTATGGATTGTACACAGCAGCAAAAGAACAGGAGAGAACTACAACCATTTACTAAAGGGGCAAGTGCAGAACATCGAGAACAGAGCAACAGCACTGCTCAGAATGTTAATGTGACTTATACAAAGGAAAGAAGATGTTTAATTGTAACACGGTCTGTCCTAATTTTATAAGCCAGATGGCCTGAAGAGTCAGGTGTAATGAAGGTCAGCATAGCTGGAAGTGGGTGGTGGAGCATGGAAAGTTACTCTCTTGACATAAAGCAATTATCTCCCAACTAACTGTCCTTCTCTCATGAGCAGAACAGAGTGAGGGCAGTCTTCTATATTTAAAAGTACTCCACAGGCTTTGATTTTTCCATTTTCTGAAGGTTAAGCTTGCAAAAAGGGGTCCTGGCCTTCGTTGATGAATGTAATTGGGCCAAAATGTGGTCTGCCGTGCAGAGGCATTACTGCGATAGACATGCCTGGCCTCTCCATCTAATAATAAACTGTATGACGAGAATTCAGCTTTATTCTGCTTGCATGGTGAAATTTCCACTTATTAATCTGCAGTGCGTTTCTGCTTTGCTACAGTTCTAGCACGAAAATGTAGGAGTAACAAAGACTGTTGTTGTTTCTACAAAATGCTCAAGAGTATTTTGTTGCCTCGCCGTTACAAGGCAACAGTGTCTGCGTGTGCTATGACCTCCCAGTCCTTGCCCTTGATTTTAATGTTCCACCTTGTTTTCCCATTCGAAGCCCGCCACAGCAGCGCTTATTAGCTGATGAATGAAAATATAGTGAAAAATGCAAATTGAGCAGGGGAAACACCCAGTGCTAGATTAGCATATATTTTTCTTTCTCTTACCTTCAATCCTAATCTTCCATGTAACCCTTAAATATGAAGAGTTATAACTCTCGTATCGTGCGATCTGCAAATACCGCCAACCTCCACTTTTAGCTTCCTGTCTCCATACTACTCTTATCCCCTGGCTAGAAACAATGATATCCCATTTATATTTATGATAGGATTAAAATTTTTTAATGTTTGTTTTATCGAATTGTTTAAATATAATTTTCATTTTATATTGTCCTTTTTATAGGGACAACATGCTTGATCCATGGCATGTCTGCAAATTGTTATTGGTATGTCATCGTACGGTTCTACTGTGCCGGAAACCTGCACAATGTGAACAAACACTATCTTCTTTGGTTACTGCATTGATTTAAGCCAATTTTATAGGGGCAGTGAAAAGGAAAAGACAACATTTTGCAATGAAAGTGGTCACCTTCTCCCATTGCGTTGGCAAAATGTGATCTTTGCTGTACTTCCTCTCTCCGAAAACATAACAGTTGGTTAAAAAGATTCAATGTGATGTGAAGACAAATTGATGATTCTATTTTGGAGAGTGAGTGCCCCCTGACCAATGAATGATAAATGAACAGAACTTTCTCTCTCTCCTCTCGTCATTGCGTCTAAGCGTTCTCTGGCCAACGTCATAATATCATACGAATTGATATATATATAAACTGACGTGGTAAACTTAGCCTCAAATCTTGCATCAGCAAGAAGGTTTACAAATGGCTTTGTAAACAATTTTAGCCAGTGACGTTAATCTCTGCCTACAGAAGTAGGCTTGGCCCTGAATGATTCTAACCTATAAGATTAAATATTTGCGAATTTTAAGGGAATGACAGCTGAAACCCCTGAAACAGATATGAAAGAACTTTGTCATGGTGTAGATAATGTCTTAGTGTTGCACAAAGTAGAGAGTGAGAGCGAGCGATGCTATTCAAGTCTAAATATGGTGTGGTGCCTCCTTTTGGAG
This sequence comes from Sporophila hypoxantha, assembly GCA_002167245.1. NCBI lineage: Eukaryota > Metazoa > Chordata > Aves > Passeriformes > Thraupidae > Sporophila > Sporophila hypoxantha. Next base: position 5,157 of record NDFG01000192.1, read on the forward strand.
TAAAAGTATATAACGCTTTTCACTAATGGGCAGAATTTCCTGGACATCAATGGAATGATTAATAGGATAATAAAACTACCTCTCCACCTTTAACCGAGTATATCTTCAGAGCATAGCAGTTTGTTCAGAAGGCAGTCTCCTTGTTTTGTGAAGTAGAAACTCTAAAATAAGATATAGTGTCTTTGTTTTAACAACTAAATATTGTCGCTATATCCGCTATCCAATCATTGTTCTTTACTGAGTTACTAAATAGATTCTCAAGCTTCCTTCATATTAAACTGTATAGAAACTTGTTTACAAACCTTCTTTGCAAAAATAGCATTTTTTTTTTCGGCAAATTTTTTTTTTCTCCCCGTGGCGTTATCCTAACTAAACTCACCTCACCAATAATATGTACCTGAGATTATGTTTTCCTCTAACAAATACCTTAATAAGGGAGAACAAAGTCAGAGATCGAGTCTGTTTATCACGAATTAGTGTTCACGAACTATAAATGAATAACCTCTACAGACAAGTCTAAGAACTATGAGAATAACTGTTGCAATTGTATTCCTCTATGAGATCTCATTTGCTCTATAGAGAGAGAGATAAACAAATATCCTCAGTTTGATAGTGCAGATTTTAAAGCCTCTTAGTATAGATAGGCAATTAAACTTTAATTTACATTGTACCTACGGCTCTTGTTTCAAAGTGTTGCAACCGGTTTGCCTGTGTCTTTCCGCAGAAATGCCACTCACCTCGGACTGTGGATTTAAAGGTACTCTGTTTCAGGTTACCACAGCAGATTCCCATGGCTGAGTTTGGGCTCTGCCTGAGTAAAGTGAGTTTTAACCAAATAATACAAACCTACCATAAAAACAGCAGAACCATTCCCCACAGTAAATATGTTAAGATATTAAAATCCAAGTGAGTATTATGAAATGTTCCCGGGGGTGCCACCATCCTCATGAGAACTGGACCAGGTCATGAAATTTCCTCAAGACCACCAAAATAACCATGGAACCCTATTAAATTCTCAGGCAATGTATTGTATATGGTTTATGGACTGGAAGCAGTCTTTGATTGGGAGATGTTTGGTTGTTCCTCCTTCTCTTGTTTTGAGGGATTAATGGGTGAGCGCAGACTGTAAACAAAACTCCGTCTGCATAAGAGAAACCTTTTGGTCCTCTGCCAGCCCCTGGCTAAATTTGAGCAGATATGCCTGCGACAAAAGAGCGGAAGGAGCGGACATACACTCATCTGTGTGGCAGTTGATTGATTGAAGAGCATTTAGAATAGCGTCAGTCAGAAATACTCCGTAGGAGTCAGGAGCACTGGAGCTTCTGAACATGTACATATAACAAGATGGTCCTACACGTTACAAGGTGCCTGTTGTCGCTCAGAGGCATGTTTGAGATTACTCACGAAGCTTAAACACTGATAAGCCTTTGTAATTGTGATGCATGTTTAGTGAGAGTCAGCTGAGCATATTTGCACTCTCCTTCACTTTTTATATCATTATAAGAGCTGCATACATAAATTGCATTGCGAAGTATCTCTTTGACTAAATTTGTAGATAGTGAGTGCATCAAGACTAGAGCATGGGTACTTGGTGAAGGTGGTTAAAGTAGTGCTCGAGAGTGTTTAAAAAATTGGGCACATTAGATATTCAACAATATATGCCCTTGTTCCAGCGGACTCACTAAAGCATATGCACACATCTCTTTTTTCAAAGAGCGTGGTGTGTGAGAGCGACGGTGTGTGCGTGCTCGAGAGACTCGAGAGAGTAGTGCTCTGTCTAATTGCAGTTGGCCTATGAGACTGGAAACCTGACATTTAAGGTTGGCTCAAACTAAGTGATATCCATAGAATTGTTCCCTTACTAAGTCGACAATAACTTGATTTTCTGTCTCACTAGCTCTATCTCCATGTGTGTAATTTTATTAGACGAGTATTCGAACTCTAGCATGATACAACTTGCGTTGAGTTATTATGTTATTGTGTTCTCTATATCTGTATTATCAGTCATGCTTCTTTCGTTTACCCATTCTGGTCGAGCAAACAAGTGGAGAGCCAAATTGCAGAAAATTTCATATGCTGGATCGTAACTATGGATGTTAATAGCAGATGTACTAGCTCTACCAGTGAACGGTGTTTTGAAATATACCCCGTACGAAAGATTGAATAAGAGTGTCGAAAATCACATGAGCATTCTAGTGTCTCCTAAAACTCGCATAAACTTTTTGCGTCGTGATTAAGTATAAATACCTCGAGTGAGAACATCATGAATTGGTCTAGATCATTGTATGTGAGGATATACTCCTTGTATTATTGTAAAATGTCGCTTTTTTTATGTAACACACTGAAAAATAATAAATAAAGTTGTAGCCCATCAGGACTTCTGCTTCCCAATTAGTATCACACATCTAATTGATTTTCTATAGCATTGCGTAGTTTACAGATCAAAAAAGATATAAATAGTTAAGTCTCTTATTTATATATTGATACGACATATTGTTGCTTGTCGCTAGTTTCTGTTAACAGTTGTTAACCTTCTATCTAATACCTTGCTGATTCCTGAAAAAGTTCCATTAAGTTCCCATTAAAGGCTGCGTATTCCTAATATTATATAATAATCGCCTTGTGTGGAATAGAGTGATTTTGTCATATAGGCATTGTCTGTCTCTAACCATGGCAAGAAGAAGCTTTGTCTGTATAATTCCTTGTTAGGTTGGTGATTTTTCGCGGACGGGGCCACAAATTTTCGTCTTATATATGTTCATCTGCCTGGGCTCTGACAATTATGTAGCATTATCGTCCATATATGTGGGTTGCTACCATTCCTCTCATGTCTTATCCTTTTTGTAGCTGGAAAGCTTATATGATAAAAAATAAGATTAACATGAGAGTGCATGACTAAATTATGTCGTCCGCGAGAGAGATCATTGATATGATAATTTATACCTTGCCAAGCGTTTATCCAAGACTAATAGAACAATTTCTTTTTAAAAAAATGACTTTTTTCTCGTACAGCCATAATGCTTTAGAGAGTGCATCTGCTGGAAAATAGGAAAAATGAATAACAATCGTTAGATTTCAATCTGAATATTGAGCCATGGGAAGGAGAGTGTGTACTTTTTTGCCCCCAACTAGTTAACTATGTACACTCAAAGTGTGTTCTCCTAGATTTGCGAGTTATTTTCCTGAATTAAAATAGGAATCTTCTAACATGACAGTGATAACTCCTCTATGTCACACAGAATGTAACGCCTTAGGATGCACAAAACAAAAAGCAGAAACGAAGAAGTAGATGTTCCATATTATCCATAAACTTGAAAGAGATTGCTATTTAGTGACATATAGCTCTGTTATAAACAAGAAGAGTTCTGCTACTATTTATCTACAGTTAATAATGAGCTGTTTTTCGACCAAAAAGGAAACATAAACCATATGGTTATGAGACGATGCAAAGATGCTAAAGAAATGGATGCCAGTGTGCTATTTTCCTTTTCACTGCGTACAGCCGTGCAGTGCCATGAAAATTACTCTTAGGGAATTTGCCAACCTGGCGAGTGAGCCCACCAAAGCTAGTCTTACTTACACACTGCTCGCACTACGAGTCACCACAATCGCTAGAGCGTTTATAAAACCACAATAAGAGAGAGAGAAAATATAAAGGTGGTCCAGCCAAGGTCCATTGTTCAATATCCTGGCTGCTTTTGCTTCCCAAATCACTGCAATTCCGTCAACACTAGTAACATCATGCCATGTGTAGCAGTGAGGAGAGGTTATGGTATTTATCCAGGGTTCAGAGCTAGTTCAGCCACACACGTGACAAATTATTGTGCTGGAATTGTTGCTATTCACAGTCACCTTAAAATAAGAATCTGTCAAACACAAAGAGGCTCCCCTCGCTTTGTTGGCATGCAGGTCTCACAGTCTTTTCCTGTCGCACTTAAAGAAAATGTTATGTATGGATGGGAGTAATGTCAATATGTCACTTACCATTTTATATGCTGGGGCCTGTCCTCTCTTCCATAGACAGGAAATCATAGCGCTGCTAGTATCATCTTATGTAGAATATGCCTTAACTGTAAAGGGCCTAGTTCTAGTTATGGTTGGAAAGCTGAAGCTCTTTTAAAAATGGGTGTGCGTGCAAAAAGACCCCAATTACTCTTATGTCCTTGGACCAACAGGTAAAAAAAATTAATTCAACATTATCTATTCCTCACGTCTCCCACTTGTACGAGACTGCTTGTTGGAGCAGCGTAATCGCTTCCATGATTTCCTCCCCATGCTAAGTAGCAGAACATTATGCAGTCCTATCTTGAACAGCGCCCTTCAAACTTTCAAGGTATAACTCTGACAACACCAAAATAATAGAATACAATTAGTGAGAGTGTACAGCCACACTTTAAGAAGTTAATAACTTGGCCTTAAAGGCATGTTAAATTAAGAGTGCTTTTCAACCACACGTATAGAGAAAAAAGAACCTGTTTCACCCGTAAACATCCTTCTTGCAAGCATTGCTAGTTTTCACTTTGGCACATTTAAAGGTAGACTTCTTATGCTGTGAGTTATTATGTTAATTTCTATTTTTATGCACTCTGTGTTGTTATAATGCCTTGATGCATTCTATGCCCTCGTGAGGGCTGGTTCACCTGTCACCCTCAAGCAGCCCCCACTTTGCCCCTCAAGGCATCTGCTCCCCCTCTTCTTGTCACCCTCAAGTTCCCCGCTCTCAGCCTCTCAGCATCTCCGTGCCACCGTGACTACATGCCAGGGCAGGGCAGCTCCGATCATAAGTGGTACAATGTAAGTACATACAATATAAGCCAATGCATACAGTGCAAGTGTACGTAGAAAGTACACACAATATAAGGCGACACACTTACATACAGTATAAGTACACACAATATAAGCCAACATAGGTACATACACTGTAAGCACATACAGTATAAGTCAACATAAGTACATACAATAATAAGTGCATACAGTATAAGCCAGCATAGGTACACACAATATAGGCACATACAATATAAGCCAGGACTTGAGATAACTCTCTAGAAGATTAATTCTCGAGTCCTATACCCTTTGAGAAGATGGAACCTATAGAACTACTGCAGTCACATGAGGAGGGTGTAAGATGCTCCCTCTAGAAGTCCAAGAGAATGGCATGGAAAAAAAGGCACTACCAAAGCTGGTAGTGAGAAGGAAGATGGATGAGAACATCTTGTCCCTTGGAGACATTCCTGTCTCAAAGAGTAAAAATGTAAAGATGCCAGAATAAGGGATATCTGGAAAGGAACGTGAGTAGAATACTGCCTATATGGCACAGAATACTGCCAATAAAGCATCGAGACGTAACAAAGGCCTATGGCATGGAAGACAACGGACACAGACTACATAACACAGACATGGACAATATAACATAGACACAGATGGCATAACACAGAGACAAGTGGCAACTGCCTGGCACTTTCCCCTTAGGGACCCGAGATTCCTAGTGCAAGATGAGCCAGAGGCTGATGATGCCAAAGGAAAGGAAGCCCTATGATGATGGCACGTGATGATGAAATGTAACTCGTTAAAAGAAGTTAGTGCCAAAGCAGTTAAGAGGATGGTTGAGGGGCTCAGTAAGCCTGGAGAAGGAAGCGGACTGCCGGGTGACCATGCCTATAGCTCCGGACCTGAAGGCGAGCTCCTCGGGGAAAGATCCGTGAYGAYGTCGAGTCGAGGAAGGCTGACGACGCAAAGTACACGAGAATGTGGAGATGGGTCAGAACTGCCCTGCCCGGCAAAGGCTCTGGTGCGGCTGAGGAGAAACCCTCTCCCTTTACTTCCAGAGAGCCTGTCCCACTACAGACCTCTCCGCTAAGCTGACATCAAATTGCCCCCTGTGATAGTAAAGGTTTTTCCCCTCCTCCCAACCACTGGCCCCGACACTTAGCTTTTGGAAGAGGAGCGGACAAAATCCATCGGTGGTTGGATGTGGATGTTGAGATGTTCTCCGTGTGTGCTTTGGCTACGAGCCTCCTCAGGGTACCTAAGAGAAAACAGAAAAAGTTACTATTGCCCTCAAAAACAGTAATCCCTGGGACTCCTCCGCACCACTGCCCCAGCTCACCTCAAATCTTGATTTGACTCCGGAGGCTGCCCAGAAGATACCTGCAAAAAGAAAAGGCAAACGCTTAGCATGCGGCTGCATAATGCCCACCTATGAGTCAGCCTGCCTAAACATCGACTCACCTGCCCTCCTCTGTTCATTGGCATGCCTAGGGCAGTGACAGCACCTGCAAAGAAACAAAGCAGAAAAGCATGCTAAGATACTGTGAAAACACAACCTCCCTAATCTGACAAGTATGCCACACTGATACCTTAAGCTTGCACCCACCTGGCATGGGCATACTTGGCCAGGATAGATTGCAAGTGGACCACCTAAAATAAAAACAAGAAGAGATGCTTAGAGCTGCACCAGAAACTGAGACCTCAGCAATAACAACTGCTTCTGTGTGCTACTCAATGCTCACCTTGCCCACTCGGCCTTGACTGCTGCTCTATGCCTTCGCCTCCTAAAAAGAAAGACAAAGAACAGTGCTGTAAAAGCTACCATTTATGCTTCTGCTGCAGAGACAAACAGTGACTGACCTGCTCAAGGGAATCCCCTCAGCCGGGATGGGGTGCCCTGCCCTGGATTTTATCCTTCTGMATCTGAAAGAAAGTTAGGACGAAAGTCAAAGGGCTGCAGGAGAACTTAAGAGCTGCAAACACCTTATGTCAATCTAGGAACAGCATCTAGAGTCCAACTACACCCCACATTACAAATTCCAAGTCCCCAGGGTTTATCCTATTACACGAGGCTATGCAGCAGCCTAACCCTAAACCTGGACTGGATTACAGCCAATAGATGGAATGGGTGAAAACCTGGATTGGATCTGGATGGGATATGGTCGGGAGGAACACCCGGACTGGATAATAGCCAGTATACAGAATGGGAGGAAACCTGAACTGGATCCAGCCAGGACATGGAATGGGGGAAATCCCAGACTGGATCAGGAATGGGAAATGGAATGAAAGGAAACACACTTGCCATCTTTTATCCCACTTAACTCCCTGTACCTTCACCAGGGACATTGGGCTGCACAGGAGCTGTCAAGGACAGGGATCTAACCCAGAGAAGGAAAAACTTTTTCTCTTTCCCAGGAAATGTTTTCCAATTTTCCCAAAGATGCTCTCAYTCTGGGGGGTATAGCTCAGTGGTAGAGCATTTGACTGCAGATCAAGAGGTCCCTGGTTCAACTCCAGGTGCCCCCTCTATTTTTCTTTCTTCCACCTGCCTTTTGCCAAAAATTTGCCACAGGAAAAATCCATGGAGAGCTCTGAGCTTGTGCTGTGCACTCTGAGTTGGTTCTGAGCTCCAGCATGTAAGGAAGGAGGCCCTGAGTGTTGGGGAAGTGCAGGGGTTGTTCTTTGTCTGAGTGACCACTCACTGTCTGTGTGAGCTTTGCCTGTCCTTAATTCTCTGTAGACATCAGATCTACCAGAATTTCTCATTTTTACCACCATTTATTACATTTAACTCCATGTACAGACTTTGGTAGGTACATTAAGGTGCACGGGGGCTGTCAAGGAAAGAAATCCAATTCATGGACAAGAAAAGATTTTTCTTTCCCAAGAAATGTTTTTGAATCTCCCAGGTGCAGGTGCTGTCCCAGGGGGTATAGCTCAGTGGTTAGAGCATTTGACTGCAGGATCAGAGGTCCCTGTGTCAACTCCATGGTGCCCCCTCTTCTTTTCCTCTTTCCACCTGCCTTTTGCCCAAATCTTTCCCAGAAAAACACGTGGAGAGCTCTAAGCAGGAGCTTGTGAGCTGGCTCTGTGCACTCAGAATTGGTTCTGACTCCAGATGCAATTCCTGAGTGTTGGGGAAAGGCAGGGCTTGTGGCTGCGTTGTGAGAACCACTCCCTGCCTGTGTGAGCTTTTCTGTTGTTTGAAATTCACTGCGAGGCATTCAGATCGACCTGAATCTCTCTTTTTTTACCACCATTTATCACATTTAAGCCCTTGCACAGCCTTTGACAAGTACATTAAAGTGCAAAAGGGGTGTCAAGGATTCCTTTTTTCTTTCCCAAGAATAGTTTTTGAATCTCCCAGGTGCAGGTGCTGTCCCAGGGGGTATAGCTCCATTGGTTAGAGCATTTGACTGCAGATCAAGAGGTCCCTGGTTCAACTCCATGTCCCCTCCTTCTTTGTGCTGCTATTTGCCCTAGGGATATTTGAGAGAGTTGAGTGAGTCATATGAACATGGCCAGCTCTGCGTTCTTCTCTCCTCATTCTTTTTCCTGTTGCAGAGATGAAAAGCATGGGGAGAAAATTATCAGAGACTCCAAGTTATAGAAGCCTCAGGGCACGACTGGGCCAGGGGAAGGTATTAGGGAATAACACACCTCAGGTACTGCCATTTACTTCATGATGGACATAGCCTTCTTTATTCAACAATAAACTACAAGTAAAGTATATGTTTATATACATATTTTATACATTGTATTTATACAATTTTATACATTTAATACCGTTTTTTACTCAGTTTTTAAGCCACCTCATGTTTGGACTCACTTCGTCAGCAGCTCTCTGTTGCCAAATATTGCGGTAGATTAAGATTGATTTTCTGTAATTAACTTGGTCACCTAAACCCCCAGTGGATACATGCACGACCTAGTTGTGTTGTGAGACATAATTTTCCATTTTTCTAACAGTGTAAAACAGTTTATGCAGGTGTGGTAGGTTGTTTTTTCACACAAAGGAATAAGATTGTATGGTTAACCTAACTGCTCACAGATGGATTGCTTTTGACTATCCATGGAGAACCTCTGCAAGGTGCAGGCTTTCCTATAGAAGAAATTACAACTAACAGACAGACCTTGATATTTATGAGGCCTTTTTTTCTTATAAATTTTTCCACTTTTTTCCACATTCTTTATAATTTTATGCCTTTATTAATGTTTTCACTTTTTTCTTATATTTTTTCCCAGGAAGGGAGGAGTAGTAGAGAACTGGGCCAAGAGGACCCATGCTGGAGGTGCATGTGATCTGTGGCTTGCTGCTGCCTCACAGGTTCTGCAGCAAAGTAGAACCAAAATTCAGCTCAGGCACCCAGGAAAACTCCAGGGATGTCTCTGGAATACCAATCATTCACTTGAAATGTTTGTATATTCTCATTATGGTAAAGGACTATAGAGAGGATTTATAGCTCAGGTGGTTAAGCCATTTAGAACTGCAGATCTTATAGATGGTCCCTTAATGGTTCACAACCTCCAGTGCCCCCCCTCTTCTCTTTTCCTCTTCTCCACCTGGCCTTTTCCATAAAATTTTGCCACAGGAAAAAATCCATGGCAGAGGCGTCGTGAGCTGTGGTGGGGGTTGCGTTCTGAGTCTGCGCGATGCTATTGAAGGTAACAGAGGCTCAGCTGGATAAAGTTTTTAGGGTTGCTCTAACTCTAATCTTCTACTTCATGTAGAATGTTGCCTCGTTCTCTGTCTTAATTCCTGTGTAATCATCAACAAAATTTTCTTTTTTATTCTTCTTTATTAAATTAATTTAGATTTTACTCTTCTGTAATTACTTATTTTTATTTACTTAAGTTGTAAGTAAATTTATTTTTGACCATTATTTATATCATTCTGTTTAACTTTCCCAAAAATTGTGTGAGTTTACTCAGGCACTCCCTGTGAGCATGTCAAGCCGAAAGATATACATACATATCATGGGTCACGAAAAGATTTTTCACTATATCCTCCAAAGAGAAAGTGTTTTTGAATCTGCCCAAGGAAAGCAGGTGCTTAACATTTATGTCCCAGGGGCGTATTTAGCTCAGTGGATAGAGCATTGAGCTGGCGAGGAATTCAACGAGTCCCCTGGTTTTCACTCCAGGGTGCGCCCCTTATTATTTTTCCTCCTATGTCCAAACTCTGCCTTTTCGTGGCACCAAATCTTTCCCAGAAAAACCTTGAGAGCTCTAGCAAGGAGCTGTGAGCTGGCTCTGTGCACTTCAGAATTGGTTCTGGAGCTCCAGTAATGCATTACCTCTGAGTGGTTGGGGCAGTGCAAGGAGCTTGTTGAGCCTCTTGGTCTGGAAATCCGTGCCATATAGCCTGGTGTTTGAGAGCGTTTTACTGTGTTATGAAATATAGTCACATAGCAGACATTCAGATCGCCTGAATCTCTCTTTTTTTACCCAACCAAATTTATTTTCGACAGAGTCCTTAACTCTCCCATAGATAAAAGCTTTCAACCAGGCACTCCTGAGGTGAGCACAGGAGCTGTTCCAATAGGCTCAAGTATACTTCTTTCCTAGATTGGCAAAGAATTTTTCTTTCCAAAGAAATGTTTTTGAAATCTTCTCCAGTGTGCAGGTGCTGTCCTCAGGGGGTATAGCTCAGTGGTAGAGCATTTGACTGCAGATCAAGAGGTCCCTGGTTCAACTCCAGGTGCCCCCTCCTCTTTTGCTGCTTTTTCACCCTTTTTTCCTCAATGTCTTCCTCATTCACAAACTACGGACAGGTTTTCTTACCCCTCTGAAGTGTTGGAAATCACTTGGCGATGTGTTGCCAAGCGCCTGAACTCCCATTTTTCCACTCTGTTCTCCTGAGTTCTAGCAGGAAACCACAAACTCAACAGCTGCAGCTCGAGTTTTTCCTGTAGGAGTAATTACCCTTAATTTACACAGTGAATGATGTGCATAASGCGTTCCTAGCAGTCACAGCCGCGCTGAGCTGTATCCTCCAGGCTCTGAACTCCAGGCCAGGCCGGCTGGGTGGCTACGATGCCACAGCTCCCCGTCTAGGCTGCCCCGGGGCTCGAACCTCAGACCCACAGCCCCGCAGGCGGCGGCGCTGCCCCTGAGCCACGCCCCGGCCGCGGGGATAGGGGCGTGGCGGGGGACGCGCCGGGAGGATGGCGCAGGGACAGCGCTCTGGGCCGGGAACCTCGGGGTTATCGGTTCGTACCCCGCCTGGCTCCAGAAGGGTAAATGGCAATTCTGTCGCAGGAGATCACAAACTCCAACTGGGAGATCACGGCTGTCATCCCAGGAAATCAGTGCTGTTGTCCTGGGGGCTTACTGCTGTTATCCCAGGACATCACAAGCTCCAAACTGGGAGATCACAGCTGTTATCCCAAGAGATTACTGCCGGTATCCTGGGGGATCACTGGCTCTATCTAGAGAGGTTCGCCAGCTCTGTCCCGGGAAATCGCCAGCTCTGACCCGCCCCGGCACAAGAAATCCTTCCTTTCGCCCGACCGCGGACTGGGAGGTGCCGGATTCTGATCCAGCCGGGCACCACCGGAGTTGACGGCACCGGCCGGGCTCTGCCCCGGGGCAGGCTGTGCGTCACTGGGCGCGGGGCCGGAACGCTTCGGCCCTGAAGATCCGAGCCAGAGGCACTGCCCCCCTGCACTGCCCCCCTGCTCCGCGCGTCGCTGTGACGGGCACAGGCGGACAGACTCGTCCCGTGGCTTTGAGTGCTTTTGAAATTACTCACTTCATCGTTTCCAGGCGTTTCTTTGGTATTGCTGTAACCAGCCTCATTTGAAACAGGCTCGGATCTTGTCTGAATTCCCTGGCAGCGTCCAAGGCCAGGTGGACGGGGCAACCTGGGACAGTGGAAGGTGTCCCGTCCCTAACTATGGCAGCGGTGGAAATGGAGAGCTTTGGGGTCCCTTCCCACCCAAACCACTCTGGATTCCATGAACGGAATGAAAACATCCCCCAGGCTCGGCACCGAAGGGCATCTCCGCCGCTTCTTTCTCTTCCTCCTCCTCCACCCGTGACGCACTGAAGAGGAAGAGGCGCAGAAACCCAAGCGGCGGCGCGCGGCGGTGACGCATTTCCTGTCCCGGTAGCGGCGGGGGACGGGCTCGCCCGGCGGCCGCGATGGGGGGGGGAGACCTGGTGAGGGGAACCGGGGGGGCTGAGGGCAATGAGGGAACCGGGGATGATCGGACGGAACCCGAGAGGGCAGAGGGAAAAATGAGGGGAGACGAGGGGGCTGAGAGGGGCCGGGGGAGGTGAGGGGGAATGAGGGAACCGGGGGGGTTCAGAGGGGCCGGGGGAGCGTGAAGGGGGTCGAGGGGCTGACAGGAGGCGGGCGGTGAGAGGGCACTGAGGAGTCTGAGGGGGGCCGGGGGGGGCTCAGAGGGTTCGGGTGGCCTGAGGGGAACTGGGGMGGGGGGGCTGAGAGCGGGCGGGCGAGCCTGAAGCGGGTTGGGGCGGTGACGGGGAGGGAGAGGGCCGGGGAGGGCTGAGAGGAGCTGGGGAGGGGAGAGGGGTCGGGAGGGGAGCGTGGGGCTTCTGAGGGGGGGAGACTGAGAGGGGTCAGTGGGTGCTGAAGGAGTCAGAGTGGGGGGTTCGGAGAGGGGCTGCAGGGCCGGGATGTGCGGCTGCCCCGGGACTGAGGCCGCTCCCGGGGCCAGTGGCAGCCGCGGGTCCATTCTCCGGGCCCAGCTGCCGGCATTGCTGGCCTGCCCTGGCCCCTCAGTGCTGGTCCTGGTACCAATCCCGGTGCCAATCCCCTCTCTCCGCAGAACCTGAAGAAGAGCTGGCACCCGCAGACACTGCGCAATGTGGAGAAGGTGTGGAAGGCGGAGCAGAAGCATGAGGCTGAGAGGAGGAAGATCGAGGAGCTGCAGCGGGAGCTGCAGGAGGAGCGGGCGCGGGAGGAGATGCAGCGCTACGCCGAGGACATGGGCACTGTGCGGTGAGGGCACAGGGACACAGGGACAGGGGCACGGGGACAGGGTCACCGTGCGGTGAGACCATGGGCACAGAGGTACCATGTGGTGAGATCATGGGGATACAGGCACAGGGACATGGGCACCATGTGTCACAGCACAGGGACACGGGGACATGGCCACCATGTGGTGAGGGCACGGGGACACGGGCGCCGTGCAGTGAGCAGGGACACGGGACATTGGCACTGGGACACGGGCACTGTGTGTGACAGCACAGATACATGGGCATGGGGACACGGGCACTGTGTGTGACAGCACAGGGACACGGGCACTGTGCGGTGAGCCGGGGGACTGCATGGGGACAGTACAGGGACAGCATGGGGAGAGCACGAGGACAGCACAGAGGTTGGGGTGGAAGGGACAACAAAGCCCCTCCAGTGCCTCCCCTGCCATGGCAGGGACATCTCCCAGTGTCCCAGTGCTCCAAGCCCCAGTGTCCAACCTGACCTTGGGCACTGCCAGGAATCCAGGGGCAGCCACAGCTGCTCTGGGGTTTCTGTTCCATCCCCTCCCCTCCTTGCCAGGGAGGAATTCCTTCCCAAAATATCATCCCACCCTGCCCTCTGTCAATTCAAATCCATTCCCCTGGTCCCAAATTCTTCTCCAGTTCTCCTGGAGCCCCAGTCAGGCACTGAACAACCCCAAAACTTTCCCAGGCTGAACAATCCCATCCCTCTGATCCCATCCTTGGGGCCATGTCCCACAGTCCCCAAACCATCCCTGCTCACCTTCCAGCCAAGCCCTGGAGGCAGCAGGAGGAATAAAGGTTTTTTTCGGCACAGGAAGCGTGAGGAGAAGCTGGAGTGGATGTACCAGGGTCCCGGGGGAATGGTGAACAGGGACGAGTACCTGCTGGGGCGCCCCGTGGACAAGTTCATCCTGGACAAGGTTGGGGACAAGGACAGCACTGGGGACACGGGGCTGCTGCCCGGCTCCATCTTCGCCAGGGCCGGGGCCAGCTCCGTGCTGGACATGGCCACCAAGATCCGTGAGGACCCYCTCTTCATGATCAGGTGTGCAGAGACAAGGGCACTCAAAAACTACAAAGTAGCCTGTATCAAAAGCACTTAAATTGAATATAAGTATTATATTATCCTGTATATATATATATCCTTTTATATACATGTCCTATAAATATATATACTATCCTGTATCAAAAACAGTTKAATTGATTAGAAATATCGTATCCTGTATATATATCCTTTAATATGTATATATATCCTATAAATGTTCTATATATCTATATATCTTCTATATATCCTATAAATATATGTATTGTCCAATATCAAAAGCAGTTCAATTGATTATGAATATTATATTATCCTATAAATATATATCCCATAATATATATATCCTATAAATATCCCAATATATATATATCTTATATATTCTATAAATATATGTATTTTCCTATATCAGTAGCAGCTAAATTTATTAGAAATGTTCTTATATCAAAAGCAGTTCGATTGATTATAAGAAAAGGGGGAACTCCTTTTCAGTTTTGCTAAATACACAACATTTCTCTTTGTTCCTGCTTTCTCTGTTTTTAGAGCTTGCACTTGCTGGATCCTCTTTGTGCAAATGTGATTGAAAAAACTGATTTTCTTTTTCCTGCTTTAGGAAGAGGGAGGAGGAAAAGAAAAGAGAAGTTTTAAACAATCCGGTGAAAATGAAGAAAATCAAAGCCTTGGTAGGTGTGAGGCAGGGGAGGAGCAAAAATCAGAATTTTTATTGTCCAGGACAAGGAGCCAAGCTGTGTTTGCTCCTTACACTCCTCAATTCTGAGAGAAAATCTCATTAAACGAGATTTATATGCTTATAAATTTAAATTTATATATCCATACATTTAAATTTATGTGTCTGTACATTGCAATTTATAAATGGCTATAAAGATGAGTTTCCCCTTTTCTTATAATCAAAAATTCCCATTTATAAATTGCTGTAAATTTATAAATCTCATTAAATGAGATTTTCTGGCTTGAAATTTATAAATGGCTGTAAATTTTTATAAGTATCTCTACATTTTTATAAAGATATTTCTCTTGTAAACACTGCAAAGACATTTTTGCACCTTTAAGTAGAAAAATCATGCAAATGTCTTTAAGTGAAAATATAATTTTTAGAGATTTGTTTGGCTTCAGGTTTTGTGCTTTTCTGTGTGGAATTCTGGTGTTTTCCATGTGGTCCTGAGGGAGTTTTTGGCTTTGCAGCTGCAGAACAGTTTGGATAAAAAGGAGAGGAAGAGGAAGAAGGAGAAGAAGAAGAAGCACAAGAAGCACCGGCGGCGCAGCTCCAGCAGCTCCAGATCCAGCTCTGAGGAGGAGAGGCCCAGACATAAGTGAGTTTTACATTTTTTTTTTTCTAAAACCACCTCCATTCCTGCTTGTTTTTCACCTGCTCTCAGATTTTCCTTTCTAATTAGTGCTTTTAATTGTTTCATTAAATTGTTGCTTCATTGGTTTTGCATCGTTAATGTGTGGTAAAAATGGATTTATTCTTGGCATTTGCTTGCTTCAAAAGGGCTTTATTTTCTTTCTAGGTCTCAGAAGAGGGTGGATAATTCCTCCTGGAAGGCTGCTCCTTCCAAAATCCCAGGATATGGCTTACAGGTACACCCTGGGAGGGGGGAGAACCAGGAGTTTTGGGAATAGCTGCAGCAGCTGGAACAGGAATGAATAAATTTTAAATTCAATTTGGGGCCATCTAAGCCTTGAAATTCTAATTATTCCAAGCTCAGCCAGACTTTTGCTTGGAATTTGGGATAAGGAATTCAGGATAAGGTTGTTCAGATGCTCCTCATTATCCATGGAATTGGTGGGAAGGGACATCAAAACCCATCCTGTCCCATGGGCTCCCACTGTCCCAGGCTGCTCCAGCCTGTCCTGGACCACTTCCAGGCGTCCAGGAGCAGCCACAGCTCATCTGGGAATCCCACCCCAGGGAGGAATTCCCTCCCTCAGCTGTGTCAGCCCCAAGCTTCACCCCCTGTGCCCTGTGTGGGGGCTGCTCCCACCCCTGTGTTCCCTCTGGATTCCAGGTGAGGGACCCCGAGGCGGGGCTGCGCTCCCGGGGCTCCCCGGGCCAGGACAGGGCCCTCCGGGAGCGCTCCCGGAGCCCGTCCCGCTCTCCCCAGAGACATTCCAGCAGGAGGAACCCCCAGAGGAGCTCAGCATCCCCCTCCAGGCACAGCAAACAGTGAGTGGGTGAAAGCACGGGAGTACCCTGCAATCCTGTGGGGTCTGCTTCCTTTTTTTATCTCTGTCGGGGTCGGGATTGAAGGCACTTGAGACAATGGTTCACGTTGGGACTCAGGGGTTTATTGTTTATTATCACTGTTACAGTCTCACAGCATGGAGTTCTGCAGTCTCTCATTAACCAGGCCCAAAATGGCCAACTATCTCTTGTTACAAGGTCTTTTAAGGCTTAACTATCCAATTAAGAAATTACACCTAGATTAGTTTCACTTCTAACCCAATAACTGGTCACTCAAAGCCCACAGTGTGGACTTTCTGTCCAATTACAAAATACCACCCAAACCCGTGAAGAAGGAAGAAAGAAGAAGGTGAAGAACAACCTGCTTCTGCCCTAAAACAACCATCTTGCTTCATATTTATTACTATATTCTAAAACCCCAAACTCTAATTTTTCACCCTGTGATGTTACACACTTCTAACCAACTCCACACCCATAATCCGAGTGCTATCTACCAGTTTTGGAAGCCTTCACAGCCTCAGGTCTAATGCAGTGCTCTCTTGGGAGTCAGAGTCTGTCAGTTTAGGATTGTTCCTAGAGTGGCCAGGTAACAGCCCTGCAGCTGTGGGAGCCACCTCAGCCTCAGGATGTGTTAAAACCCCCAGGAATGTTTATAAATGTTTATAAATGTGATCAAGATCTAATCAAATGTGGATTTTGGTGTTAATGAGGGTGATTCTGGGGTTGCAGGCACAGCAACCGTGAGGAGAAGGGCAGAGCCAGGAGCCCTTCCCCCAAAAAGAGCTTCCGGCGCCAGCACCCCCCAGGCTACACCAGGTCAGTGGCACCCTGTCCTGTCCCCTGTCCCTGTGCTGGGGGACAGACCCCTGGAAGGCACCTGGGCACCAGATTTTCCTCTGGTGGCTGGAGTGGGACACGTGAAATGCCCAGAAAATCACACACAGGGGCCTCATGGCTCACCTGGTACTGCTGGCTGGTGGGTGGCACCTTCCCACTGCAATGCTCGTGGTGCTGCTTCTCCTGTAGGGCAGGAATGGGAATTGGTTAATTGGTGGAGTCACCATCCCTGGGTGTGTTTAACAAAGCCTGGATGTGGCACTGGGTGCCAGGGTTTATTGAGGTGTTTGGGCTGGGTTGGACTCAATGATCTTGAAGGTCTCTTCCAACCCAGTGTTTCTGTGAATTCTGTAATTAGGAGGTTCTGTTCCATCAGGCAAAAAAAGGATCCTGACAGCATGACCTTGGAATTAAAACCAATTAGGAGATCACTTAAATCCAAGAGGGACTAAAATTAAATTCAAAAGGGAGATTAAATTCGAGAGGGAGAAAAGAGCCTCCTGCTGGGACGTGGGGAGGTGGAATATTTTAAAAAAGGGAAATTTTAAAAATGTCCTCACAAGCTTGGCTGCCAAAGACAAACCTGTGTTAAATCCCCCTCATCTGGAGAATGTGAACCAACTTTGGTTGATCTGAGCCTTTTCCAACCTGAACAATTCCACCATCCCAAAGTGAGGAAGATGAGGGGCCTGGGATGCTGCTGGTTCACAGAAAAATATCTCCAGAAGTGTTTTCCTGTATAGATTATGTCCTATAACTTTTGACCTCTCTTGTGGCTACCATCAATTACTCTTTTATTTTGATATTTGCATCAAAATAAATCCTGTTCTCATTAGGATATTAAAGGGTGGTGGAAATTCTCTATGTGATGGTTCTGTTCCCTCTCAGAATCTAACTAAACAATCACCGATTTTSCTTTTTTAATTAATCTCACTCCTGCAGGTGCCTTACTTCAATTTATACCTTGGCAGAATTTTGTCTCCGCCAAACTCTGGTCATTGTGAAAATGGTTTTATGAAGTGTGTCTCTCTTTCATGGAATGTGTCTCTCTCTCCAAACAGAAAGATCTCTCCTGAGGAGCTGGAGCGAAAACGTCAGGAAATGATGGAAAATGCCAAGTGGAGGGAAGAGGAGAGAGCCAACAACCTCAGGAAGCACCGCAAGGAGGAGGAGCTGGAGAAGGAGCTGGAGAAACTCGACTCCAGGGATGGGAAATTCTTCCAGTGAGTCTTTTACTCCCCTCCTCATCCAAGGGGAATTCAGCTTCTGAGGGGTGGCCTCAGTGTTCAGATCATGGGATTGCATATCTCCCCTGTGGCTGACAGAGCTGCTGTTCCCAAATCTTCCATTCAACCCAAAAATTTCAGATCATGGGATTGCACATCTCCCCTGTGGCTGACAGAGCTGCTGTTCCTGAATTTTCCCCTCAGCCCAAAAAACGGCTCTTGCTGATTGGGAGTCAGACCCAAGCTGGGCATTGCTATGTTCTGCCACTCTGGGAGTGTTTATATGCAGATAATAATTCAGAAATAATTTTATAAATATACATTATATTTATTTTAATGTATTTATTATTATATTTATAAATTATTAAGAATAATGTAGAAATTGTCCTGCTCTCCTTCAGTCAGGGTTGTGATTTCTGTCTCTGCTTCTGTTCCCTGCAGCCGTTTGAAGCTGGAGAGTGCCTCCACCTCAGCCTGGAGGATCGGGTTAAGCGCAACATCCACTCCCTGCAGAGGACTCCTGCTGCCCTGGAAAAGAACTTTATGCAGAGGTGAAGCCTGTCCTGGCCCTACCCTGGGCAGGAGCTCAGTGGATGTTTGTTCCCAGAGGTGAGAGCTCTCCAGGAACAATTCCAGCTCCCTCAGAGGATCCCGGAGCTGAGCCCTTGGAGCCTCTGCATTTGGGCCTTTGTGTTCATTTCTAACCTATTGCAGAGCTTCTCCCTCTCTCCCCATCCTGACTGGTGTCACTTTTGTTCGTTATTACCAAGCTGTGCTTCTTCCTGTGCCAGAGCTGAAGATCTACTTTTGTTAATCTTAAAATCCAGAACAGAACCGATGCACACATGAGGCAATCCCAATAGAATTTGACAGAACTCACCAACCCTGTTCCACACTGTCACCTTTTGCACCCACACCTCACAGTGGGTGCCTGTGGCTGGCATTTGGTGGCTCTCGGTTTTATTTTATTGATCTCTGACCCAAAAGAAGCAGTTTCTGAGGGGGAAAAAGGGAATGAGCAGAGCGTAGCTGACACAGCAAACATTTCTCTGGATTTTGTAATGTGTAAATGTGTATATGTACAGCAGTGTAGATTTATTTTACCTTTTTAATTAAGAAACTTCACTGTCGTTTTGTTAAAATGTCCTTTGTGGTTTGGGGGATGGGAGCGCAGGGGTGGATTGGCTGTGGAGGGAAGGGTCGGTGAGGGTCGGGAGGCCGCAGCAGCCCCTTCCCGGGTGTGTCCAGCCCTCAGGCCGCGCCCGGGCCGCCGGGGTGTCCCCGTTGTCCCCGAGGGGTCCGCGGCGGGGGTCCCAAGCGGCCGCGGGCCCTTTAAACGGCGGCGCATGACGTGTGTAACAGTCCATTCATATTCCAGCCGCCTCGCTGCTAATTGGTCCGGTCCCAGAGAGGCGTGGGCCCTGCCCCGCGTCACGCCGACTGGGCGAGACCATCTCCGGAGCAGGAGGAGGGAATAGGGGTTTTTCCCTCTGTCTCCTTCTCCGTCCGTTATCCCTCTCCGTTGTTCCCTCTCACAGCCCAGTGCGTGCCGCGGCTCTCCCACACTCCTGCCGCAGCCCGAGCCGCGGCTCTCACCGCCGCCAGCGCCCGCCGTTCCCCCGGCTCGGGCGGGACATGGCACCTCCCGCTCCCCACCCCTCAGCCCGCCGCCATCTTGGCGCCTCCTCGGCGCGGGCCGGAGCGGGCTCGGCCGGCCACGGCGGAGCGAACCACCGCGGGGCGGGCGGGGGGGGGGGCAGGGACGAACCACTGTGGCAGCAGCGGGGGGGCGGGGCAGAGCCGGCCGAGGGGAAAAGCTATGGGGCCGGGGCGGGGCCGGCGGTACCACTGGCGGGAGGGGGGGGGGGCGAAACCGGGTCGGGCGAAACCATGCGGAGGCGCTGGTAGGGGGGCGCGGGGAGGGGGTCGGTCGGGTCCGCCATGGCCGCGAACTGCGCGGGGGCCGCGGGGACGGCGGCGGGAGCCGTGGCCACCGTGGGCTCGGCCCTGAGCGCAAGCAAGACCAAGACCAAGAAGAAACACTTCGTGTGCCAGAAGGTGAAGCTGTTCCGGGCCTCGGAGCCGCTGCTCAGCGTCCTTATGTGGGGGGCGAACCACACGGTGAGAGCGGGCGGCGCGGCCCCCCCAGCCCACCCCAAACCCCCGCCCCTCAGAGCACCCCGGGAGCGGGGCCTCGTCCCCTCATCCCCCTCAGCAATGCCCGACTCCCTCAGATCCGACCCTTCCCCGCTCCCCCCTCGGGCTGGGCCTTTTCCCTCCCCTCCGGAGCAGCTTTTTTCTCTCATCCCCGATGAATCCCAGCCTTCCTTCCCTTTGCATCCCAGCCCTGATCCAGCCCTCCCTGGGCTCTGTGGTCTCTTTTTGCTGGCTCTGTGTCCCCAGGCGGTTTGGGGATCCCCAGGTTGGGGTGTCCCTGCCAGGCACGTCCCTGTGTCCCCACCCCGACACCTTTTCCACACCCATTTTTCCGGACTGGGCAGGGGGACTGATACCTTTTTGGGTGATGTTGCTGTGGCACAGTCTCCCCTCTGGCACTGGGGGGGACACGAATTTGGCACCCACAGCCCTGTCCCCTGTGCCAATCCCCGGGTGTCCACCAGGACTGTCCCTATGGCTGTCCCAGTGAGGGATTCCCCTGTGTCACAGCCCAGAGGACATTGGACAATATSTCTCCCATCTCCATCCCCCAAAATGAGGGGTTTGGCCCGGGTTTGTCCCCTTTGATTGGGGACATGCTTGTCCTCTTGGCCTCAGTTCCTCTGGGACCGAGTTGTGAGAGGGTCTCTTGGGAATGTCAGTGGTGGATCAGCTCTGTGTTTTCTCTGGAAACTTCTCCCGGGTTTATGATGGCAGGCACGAGGATTGATCCTTGGATGTGGCTGCTGGGTGCTGTTCTTGGCCAAAGAAGCCAGGAGCCTCATCCTTTCCTCAATCCACTTTTAGGGCTCAGACACACCTATTTCTCCAGTGGATTAGTGAATGTTTCCTAGAGAGTGAAAGGATTCAGGCTCATTTTTTTCCCAAAACAAATAACACATCAAGAATTAAAAAAAAAKCCAAAAAACCTCGTGGCCTGCCTGGCTGGAGCGAAAGCTTCCAAATGTGGTTCAGCACCATGCTGGCTTTGAGGCAAAGGATGTTCCCAGCCTTGCCCAGGAAGCAGGATAATGACTTTAATTGGCCTTTGATCAGTGGTGCCATTAGCAGCCCTGAAGAAATAGAAATTGTGGGATTTTTCCGAGTTTCATTTGTGGCCTCATAGTGACGGTTTACTTGCTGGCAATTGGCCTTTTTTGGGGAGGGGGGTTTGTGTTTTTCTTTGTTGTAGCTGTCTGGGCAGTAGGAGCCTGGCAGGAATTTGAGGCCCTAGATGAGGACAGAGTAACTTTGGGAGCACTTGGCTGTGAGATATTTGGGCAAAGGGAGGAAGGCAATCTGACACTAAGCTGGTAATGAGATTATATCAGATGTGTATTAGGAAGAAATTGCTGCCAGGAAGGAGCTGAGGGGCTGGGAAAGGGGGTGAGAAAAGTTCAGCTGTGACCTCCTGACCTTTGGGAAGGCGTTTAGGATTTCCCAGTAAATCCCTCCACCTCTCTGCCACATTGGGGTGAGGGTTTGGTGGCAGCTGTGCATGGGAGATGATTCCAGCGCCTTGCTTGGGTGGGAATTGGAATTAGGTGCCTCCAGCTAAGGGGTTTGGAATACCTTTTCGGGAATACCTTTAAGCTTTGTTGGAAATCCTTTAATTTGTTTAATATTTGGCTGCTTTGGACAAGGAGGGGTGGGTGAGTGAGGAGGCTCTGGGCTGTGTTCGTGGAGTTCTGCCCTGGGATCCTTGCCGTGGGAGGAGGGGAAAACAGCTCTCAGCACAAGCCCGGGGCTGTGCCAGGACGATCCTGTCAGAATTGTTTGGATATGGGGTGAACTTTTTCACGGAGAAATCAAACAAACAACCATTTTGTGCAATGTGCTGCAGAAATCCCCGTGGGCCCTTCTCCCAGTCTGGAACAGCCTTAAAGAGGCTGCTGAGCACAGGCAGGGCTGGCTCTGGAGAGCATCAGGAGTACCCCAAGAGCAGGAACTGCCTTCTGGAACACCACTTTGGAGCGTTTCAATAACGGGTCCTGGTGGTCCCAGCCAGGGGTGGGATTGGGGTGGGGCTGCTGTGAGCAGGGCCAGACAGGGGTGGTATGACTCAAACAATTTGAATTTTGGACCAGAAAACCACGGAGGGGAGGGGAGAACTTGTGTAAAAGTGGAGTCACCATGGCTCAGCCTCGATTTCTGAGTTTTCAGACCCTTAATCCAGCAGATGTGGGGATGGTTCCTGGGGAAGCTTCTCCTGCCGTTGTCATGGCACTGGGAGAGGAGCTGCAGCTCCTGAGGGTAGGGTCTGTGTGTGGTACTCCAGGTGTGTTTTCCATGCCCTGGATGGATCCACGTGCACAGAATGGGAAAGTTGGGARGGTTCTGGAAGGGAGCAGCCACCTCCCAGCCAGAGAGATGAACAGAATGTTGTGTGATGCTCTGGGAACCATGGAAACGGTTGTAAGGTGCAGCGATGGAAGGCTCTGGGATCCCAGGGAGAGGATTGAGGATTTGTGTCTGTGGGGATGGAAGGCTCTGGGATTGTGGCTCTGTGTCTGTAGGGATGGAAGGCTCTGGGATCCCAGGGAGGTGATTGGGATCTGTGTCTGTAGGGCTGCCAGTTCCTCATCTGGAAAAGATTTCAGTGGTGCTGGCAGGGGAAAGGCACAAACATCCCGTTCTTGTGGGAACGGGGAGATCTGTTGGCTGCATGGATCTTGCTCGAGGCAGCTCCAGAGGCTCCAGTTCCTGGCTGGAGCAGCAGCCATCTCTCAGGCCCTCAGGAGCACTGCCAGCAGGAGCAGAGCTCGTTAGTATTCCAGGGAAACAGTAGTGCTGGGAATGGAGCACGGCGCTCCCTGCTCTGCAGCCTTGCCTTCCGTGCTGCCAGAGCAGCATCTGCCACATATCAAACACTCAGATCCCAGAAATTGCTCCTGGCATGGTGGGAACAGCCTGGATCTGTCCCTTCCCAGCCCAGCTCTAATTGACCTCTGGAAAGAGCAGCATATGGCCAGGGCTGTGCCAGCCCCTGGAATGACTGAGGGCCTGCCTGCCAGCTGCTCATCCAGGACCCCTTTCCTGTTCCAATCCCCATTGCAGGAGCCATTTCCCCATTCAAATCCCCATTGCAGGAGCCATTTCCTGTTCCAATCCCCATTGCAGGAGCCCTTTTCCTGTTCCAATCCCCATTGCAGGAGCCCTTTTCCTGTTCCAATCCCCATTGCAGGAGCCCNTTTCCTGTTCCAATCCCCATTGCAGGAGCCCTTTTCCTGTTCCAATCCCCATTGCAGGAGCCCTTTTCCTGTTCCAATCCCCATTGCAGGAGCCCTTTCCTGTTCCAATCCCCATTCCAGGAGCCCTTTTCCTTTTTGGGGGACAAAGCAGGGTTTTCCTGGGTGGTTCAGTGAGGAGAACAGGGCTCATTTCCCTGCTCATTTCTGCTGACTGCCATGACCATGGGTTGGTTGTTGAATTTTCCCATTTCTCAGCTTTTTTGGACCGAGGGATGCATCAGCTCTGCCCACCTGTGAGAGGACTGGGAGCATGGATGCTTCCCAGTGACRCTGAGGCTGACAGGACTGGGGACAGGGGAGTGGCACTGCCTGATCCCTGTCATGCAGCCAGGAATCCTTTCCAGCAGCTTTCCAAGTACTTTTTTTCAGGAATACATGGGTTTGCTCTCACGAGGGGATGCTTTTTTTTTCCATCTTAAAGCGTCCTGGTGTCGGCAGAGGAATTATTGACTGCAAGATTCACTCTTCCCTCACTTTGCACAGGGGGTTGTTAGCATGGATACTGATTAATCATGCTCTAATTCATGGAAAACACGGTTTTTCCCTCAAACCATCACCCAGTTGCTGCTCTGTGCTAGGCAGCAGCGAAGTTTTGCCACAGCTGTGGGTTTGTCTCCATGCTAAAGTGATTTTCCCATGTGTCCTTCACCTCCTTCCCCAGTGCATAGTAAAGTTTAACTAATACTCGCCGAGATGCCTGATTGGAAAGCTTTGAGGGGAACAAAGTATCTTTATTTTCCTGAGCAAATTCCTGTTGCTGAGAATCCCTGAGAGTGGGCTCACACACTCCGTCAGCTGCATCTTGTTAGTAAACAAATCGCATTTTCCCATCAATTTACTAATGCTAATTGCTACTTTGAGGCTACAGTCAGGTTTTGAAACCAAATTATGCCTGGCCCGTTCATCCCAACAGCTGTCCCTGAATGACACAGAATATTGATGTGGCTTTTATTGGGAAAGGAATTGGCTTTGGTGGCGAAGAGAAATCTTCAGCCTAGAGTCCTGAGTGGTGCTGCTGGGCCACAAAGTGAAGTGGGTTTAAGAGCAGATCAGGGCTAAAAAGTCTTAAGGGAACCCAGCATTGCTCTGGGTGTGGCTGCAAATCCGTGACCCATTCTGTCCACACTTTGGGGACCTCTGATGTGGTAGAGGTGTGGCACAGCCTGCTGCTCCTGTGCCTGGCAGTGTCTGTGATGCCCAAAACAGCCTGTCAGGGTCCAGATGTGTTTGTGGTGCTGCTGCACCTCTGCCCTCTGTCCCTGCCTCCTCCAGAACCACACCCAGCATCTCCCTGGTACCCACAGTCCCAGAGATCCTGCTCCATGCAGAGTTCCTGCTCTTTTTGGGCACAGATCCCTGGGAATGTGCTCCTGAGGAGCTGAGCACCTCCCCGCCGTACACCTTGCTGTGACCTTGCCTCCTGGAGCATAAATACCCCGGGACACACACTCACACACACTCTGCTATATTTAATTTGCTGCTCCACACCTCTCCCTGGGGAGAAGGCAAGAGAGCAAACATGTGCCAGGCGTTTGTCACGTTGCTCCCTCCAGGAGGCTGGTCAGATTCCCCCAGGATGAGCCTGAGGAGAGGATCCCTCTGGAGAGGTGATAGGTGCTGCTGGCCAGGCTTTCCTTTGGGAAGGACTCCTGGTGTTTCCGGATTTGGCTGGGTAATCCTTGGGAAGGGGGCTGGATGCTGAGGCTTGTGCTGTGAGAAGGGAGGGGTTGGGATATTTCTTTCCCGAGGTGTGTGGGGGTTTTTTGTTCCTCTCCCTGGATGCCTGAATGTGTCAGGCATGGGTGTTGCTGAGGGAGCACACGGTGCTGAAGCAACAAAAAATTTAAATTTAAAAAACCTGACATAGCAACAAAAATCTGTGTTTTCTTCTAGACTGGTGCCAGGAGCAGAGGCCCAGTGACCACTGGCCCAGAGCTAACCTGGGGGAGGGTAGGTGGGCAGTGCTGGMTGTAAAAATGACCAGTCCAGCCCTCCATCCACATCCTGGTGCCCAGCACACCCCCCTTCCTTTTCCCTGTCTCCTCCAAAGCCGGATCCCAAAGCATCCAGCCAGCTCTGCTGGAAGGGGGGAAAGGCTTCCACAGGGAGGATTTTTTGGGCTCTTTTATCTTGTGAGGAGTGATGGCACCTCTGAAACGATCCAGAGCTATCCTTGTGCACCATTTCTGCCACTCAGGAGCCTCGCAACAGGTCCCACACTCGCTTTGAGGTTTGTGCCGTGGCAGAAACGAGGGCACCCAGCGAGGCCTAAGAACATTTGTGTCTGAATTGCTGCCAGCGAGGAGGCAGCCTCCGAATCGCTGTTCCCTCTCAGCCGTCAGCACCCTTCCTCCGCTCGGCAAGGAGCTGATAATGGCTTGTTTGTGCCTTCCACARGGCGGGAAGAGGGCTTGGGAGCAGGCTGGGATGGGAGCAGGCGTGTGGCAGGAGCTGTCAGGCTTCCCCTCCTGGCAGACAGCAATAATTAGTGGCTGGAGGCAGCGCCTCTGTCTCAGTGCAGAATGAGTTGTTTTCTCCTCTCCCCAAGGGGAAATCTCTGCGTGGGACTCTGATGCAGTTCCCTGCAGTGGCTGCGAGCTGGGAGATCCCTTCCTCACCTGGAGTCTGTTCCCTTTTCCCTCCCTTCTGGCTCAGGGGTTGGCTCCGTGCAGGATTGAGCCAAACCCGGGGGCATCGGCCTCTCCCTGCTCGGGGAGGTGTGCCATTATTTATTCATTCATTCATCTGTGCAGCGACTGTCTCTTATACACATCTAGATGTGTATAAGAGACAGGTGCAGGATTGAGCCAAACCCGGGGGCATCGGCCTCTCCCTGCTCGGGGAGGTGTGCCATTATTTATTCATTCATTCATCTGTGCAGCGATTTCCATACATCCCACAGGGTTTATGGCAGTGCTGTGATGCCTTGGGCTGGATATCTAGAACAGAGTTGGAGAATAAAGTAGGTATTTAATAAAGGTTTTAACAGATACACCTTGGGCAGTGCAGAGGCTACACCGGAGATGGATGACAGTCACGAGTTTTTCGGGATATCAGGGGTTAGTTGTCCAATTACAGCTTCAGGTAATGAAGTCACAGTCCCCCAGTTTGCTCTCCCCCTCTCCCATTAATTTTTGTTCATACTTTTCTGGCCTGAGGCTGTGATGGTGGCTTTGGTTCTCAGGCCTGGAAGGATTGTTTTGTCTGATCAAACTGTGATGAGAGCTTACAAACACTCTGTATAGAGTTCAGAGTTATACCCCAATCCAGCACAGGATCTGAAAAATATAAAAGCTAAAGCTTAAGGCATCAGCTGGGTGCTACAGAGCAGGGCTTTGCAGAGCTGCAGCTCTGCTCCCTCCAGGAGCTGTGGCCGCTTCGCTTCCCGCTTCTGTTGTGTGGGATGGCTGGCTCTGAAAATAGCCACCTTCCCTCCTGGCACTGGGATGTGTCTTTCTTCCCAGTCTGACGTGTGTTAAATCTGGTCTGGATTTTCCTGGTAACGATGGAGAAAGGGTGGGATAAACATGGGCTGCATGGAATTGGCTCATGACACGTCCCCAGGGCTGAACCCTGCAGAGCCCAGCAGGGATGTGGTAGCACTTTGGGCAGTGCTGTGTGTCCTGCTGCACGCAGGGAACAGGGAATCCCAGAGCTGGATCCCTTTCCTGAGCCTGGCCCTTGCTCCCAGCCAGCAGGGAAGTTTTCCAGCAGCTTTCCCAGTGTGCTGGGAATCACTTGACCTGCTGGAGGTTTTGGTGCTGGGAACAGCCCCCAGCGCTGACTTGGAGCCAACCCCCGCTGATGCCAGCGTAGTCTGCCTCCCTCTCCTGCACCACCTGCTTGGCGCAGCAGTCATGGATACAGAGCTGGAATGGAATTGTTTCCTGAATGCAGGCTGTTAACAGGAGTTCAGTGAGATGGGGCTGTGGGGAGTCCCTGGGGGTGGTGGCACTAGGGCTGTCCTCAGAAAAGGCAGCTCAGAAACTTCTTGATTCTGGCACAGTGTTGTCAGTGACTGGAGCAGGGCAGCCAGACACAGTCCAGAGGTGGATCTTTATTATTATTATTTTGTTGTTGTTATTATTAATATTAATGCTGGCACTACTGGGTGCCGCAGCATGAGCCCGCCTGTACAATAGTAGCTGAACATTCATTCTTCTGCTTCCCCGTGTTCCTGTGGCTGCCACACATGACTAAGGAGCAAAAACAATCTAGTGAATGACTCATCCCTCCAGAGAAGGTGGGATGGCAGCAACAGGAGACAGCCAGCATGGAAACAGCATCCATGGGGAGCTGTGCTGAGCTGCAGCAAAGGCTTTGGTCGTCCTGGTTTGTAGCAGGAATAATTAGCATTGGAACATTTTCTCAGTGAGGTGGTTAAGTTAAAACATAAAATCTGCTGGTTCTTGGCCTGTGGGTTTGTCTGGGTTCTCAGCTGTGTCTTGGATGGCCAGTGGAGGGGGAAAGGTTGTCTCAGGAGGATTGACCAKACTGTGGAACAAGGTGTTGCTGTGGCCTGTCACCACAGTGTTCCCCAGCTGCTTCTGTCTGATGGGTCACGGTACCCCAAACCCATCCCCTGAGGTGCTGGACATCCCTGCAGGTCCCCAGGGCAGTGGGACCTGGGTTTGAGTCTCCCTTTCCTCTCTCTTGCAGATCAATGAGCTCAGCAATGTTCCCGTCCCCGTCATGTTAATGCCCGATGACTTTAAAGCCTACAGTAAGATTAAGGTGGACAATCATCTATTCAACAAGTAAGTAGGAGCTTCCCAACCTCTCTGTGGTCAGAGGTCTGTGCTGTGAGGCAAACTGGCCTGGGGGAGGCCTTCTGGGTTGTTCCCAGCTTTACTGCCAGGAGGAGCCATGCCCTGTGCCCTGCCCAGACCCTGGACAGGCCATGGTGTGGTCAGTCTGTCACTGAGATACTCTGTGGTGGTTGGTTTCCATCCTTTGAGGGATTAAACTGTTCACAGGAGGCAGCTCTGCAGCTGTGCTGTGCTCATGGAGTCTCTCTGGAGTTGCCCCTGTCTCCTTTTCCCAAAAAATCCACTTTTGAAAGCTGTTTTGAAGTCGTGGTTGTGGCTGGTGCTCAGAGCTGTGTTCTTTCTCCATCCCGGCTCTGCAGGGCTGCAGTGCTCCCTGATTAATCCTTTGTTTTCCCCAAGCTTCACAGGGATCAGCTTTGCTGAGTGGGAGGTGATTGGGAAGTTTGTCTCTCCTGGCACGTCCAACATGCAGGATCTGCTCTCCCCCTTCTCCTCCAGAGAAGATCTGAGCTCCCCACCTGTCACTGCCTGGGTTTGTCATTGAGAAGGAGCTGCTGAATTCTCCCACTGTGTCCAAGCAGGACCAAACTCTGCTTCTCTCCCTGTGCAGGTTCAGGGCTGGGAATTCCCCCAGTGACAGGGAATGCTGTCATTGTCCCCTGTCCTATGCCTGGGGGCAGCAGAGCCAGGCTGGAGCTGATCCCCCCTCTCCTGCGTGCTGTGGCTGAGCTGCTCTGTGGGGCCTTGACCCTTCTGGTGCTGTGATGGGAGCTGAAGCCAGAGCCCAGCCCCTCTGCTCCTGCAGCTCTGCCTGGTGTGGAGGGACAGTGTGTGTGGGGACAGCTCTGTGACAGCGTGTGCAGTGACAGTGGTGCCAACATGTGCAGTGACAGCCTGTGCAGGGACAGCTGTGTGGCTGCATGTGGGGGGACAGCTGTGTGCCAGTGTGCCAAAGCCACTGAGGAGGGCACAAGCAGGATGGCTCCCTCAGAGTGGCCTGTGGCAGGGTTGCCCTGGCAGCCACACAAGCTCCACGCTCCCATACCATCCCTGTTAGCCAGGATCCTGCAGAGTTCCCTGGGAGAGATGGGTTTTGTGGGCATCCAAAGCAAGGAGCTGCCCTGCCGAGGGCACAGCAAGGCTGGGGTGTCCTGGGGGGCTGGCAGGGAGGGGGAGCCAGKGTGGCATTGGGTGGCACTGCTGACATCTCTGCCCTGCCCTAGGGAGAACCTGCCCAGCCGCTTCAAATTTAAGGAGTATTGTCCCCTGGTGTTCCGGAACCTCCGGGAGAGATTTGGGATCGATGACCAGGACTACCAGGTACCCTCTCTTCTCTTCTAGGACAGAGCAGCCATCCTGGCAGAGAAACRATGCTGCAAATGTTGCTGCCAGCAGCTTTTCTGGGTTTATAATTGGTGTTTAAATGGCTCCACCAGAACCACAGCAGTGCGGTGGATCTTGCTGTGCCAAGCACAGGGCAGTAGGAGGAGAAGGTGGTCCCTGCTCCCAAGGCATGAAACGGGGGCACAGGTGGCTGTGGACAGTCAGGAGCTGGAGAATAACGATGATCCAGCCTGGAATATCTGCAAGGAAAATGAGTCTGTGGTGTTTGTACAGATTCAGGTGAATCTGCTGCTCTCAATCAAGTGTGTGTTGTTGAATTGGGTGTATCAAGGTGGCTCCTGCTTTGGGATCCATCCCCTAATGCCAGAGGGGCTGATTTCCTTAGAGAGGAGTCTGCTGTTAACACTGCTGGGCTCAGCTCTGGGGACTCTGGGGATGTCACAGCTCTGGCTGCTGCAGCAGGGCCACCCTTCCTCAGCCAGCTCCGAGCACTGAGCACGAGGAGCTGAGCAGAGGCAGCTCAGGGCTGGGAGATCATCCAGAGCAGGGCCAGGGAGGCCAGCCCTGAGCAGCAGGGGCAGCTCAGGGCTGGGAGATCACATGGAGCGGGGCCAGCAGGGCAGTGGTGGCCACGTGGCCCTGAGCAGGCCGGGTGTCAGGGAGCTGGAGTGTCCCCAGCACGTGATGACAGAGCGGGCACAGTGCCAGGGGCATCCCCTGGAACACTGACTGCAGAGGCACGTGGGGGAGTGCTGCAGCCTCCCTGTTCCCTCCACGTGCTCCCTGCCTGGTGGGGAGAGCAGCTGGAGCAGGGCTGGTCCCACACTGCCTCCCCCTGTGCCCGTGTCACAGCCCTTTGTGATGACACCCTCCCCAGGTGTGACCCACACTCTCTGTAGTTCATATTTACACTCCCCCTCTTGTTCTGAGGGATTGCTTCCCCCATCTCTGGGCTGCTTTGGCTTTTTTAAAAGTGTTTTCTGTTCAGCTGGAACAGAAAACGTTAATTGAGCTAAATTCAGGTGGGTAAAGTGTGATGACTCGAGTGGGAACGAAGCCAGGAGGCTGAATTTAACACCCCAACTGTGGGAGAGGTGGGAGTGACAGGAAGGGAGCTGAGGGCTGTGAGTTTGGTAATACTCTGTGTGGTCACGATTTCTGCTTCCCAGCTTCAGAAGAAAAGCTCTGTGGTTTTGAGGTGAGGGCTGATTAAACTGCCTGGCACAGACCCCTTTGCAAATGTCAGCGAGCAGCAAAGGGGATTTTTCTGTTTGCCTTTATTTTCCTGATGCTCTCTAAAGCCGTTGGCAGCAGCAGAGTTTTTCCCCTGCTTCATTAAAGTTTTAAAAGCTTTAAATGCTTCATTCTGAAAGGAAACCTCTGGGCTCACTTGCAGCATGACATGGTAAATCTCTCTCTCAGAGCAGGCTC
Source organism: Sporophila hypoxantha (assembly GCA_002167245.1). Lineage (NCBI taxonomy): Eukaryota > Metazoa > Chordata > Aves > Passeriformes > Thraupidae > Sporophila > Sporophila hypoxantha. The sequence continues at coordinate 36,155 of NDFG01000192.1, forward strand.
TGCTGCAGGCTCCCTCTGCTGCCAGAGCTGAGCGAGGGGGACACAGCAGTGCCACTGCCACCTAAAAAAACCAAATAATCCAGCCTGAAACACAATGTCCAGCACAGAAATGCTGGAAAACTTAAGGACCACTGTTGGTGTTGCTGTGTTTCATAGCCCTCCTCACCAGGAAATGCTGGTGAGAGGTTGCTGGTTGATAAAATGACTTGTGGGCAGGTAGAGGGGACAGACAGGGGACAGGTGACAGCTTGAGGTGCGAGCAGCAGTGACTGGGGCTGAGGGAGGAACTTGCAGCAGGCCCTGCTACCTGGGGAGAGGCAGCAGAACAAAGAGCTGGTGTTGTGGCTCAGGGAATTGATTCCTGCTCTGCAGTTTTCCTGGGATTTTCCAGCCCTGCTGCACTGTCTGGTTGCTAAGGGTGGAGACAGGGATCTAAAGGCAGATGCTGCTGGTTGTCAGAAGAACAACCAAGCTATTTATACTCATCTTGTACGTCCAGGAGTAAGAATAGCAGAGCCTGAGGGTGGCTTTTGGTGCAGGATGACCTGTGAAGAATCCCCAAACACTGAGGTTTTGGCCAGACTAAGCTGCTTTTTGAGGGGAATTTCAGTTTGTTTTGGTCTGGTTTTTCTTAAGCCTTAGGAATATCCTGACTGTTCTTAAATCCCTGAGAGGAAATGCTGAGAGCTCTTGGCCTATGTATCCCACACCTGTAAAAAACCTTCAGTAAAAAACACCTTCCAAAAACACACCCCAGGTGTTGGAGTAAAACCTGCCAGCAAATCATGGGGCCAGCTGGAAGCCCTAAAAACACGTCCAGACTTTTAAACAATTGGATTTTACCCTCAGCAGCACCAAATCTGGAGTTCACAGCCAGAGTGGGTGGTTGAGCTGGTCCTGTGGGGCTGGCCCTGCTTCCCAGAGCTGCTCAGGGGTTCCTGTAGGGCTGACCCTGCTGCTGAGGGAGGTGACAGCTCCTGGCACCGTCCCCACGCCGTGTCTGTTCTCCAGAACTCGGTGACACGCAGCGCACCGGTGAACAGTGACAGCCAGGGCCGCTGTGGCGCGCGCTTCCTCACCACCTACGACAGGAGGTTCGTCATCAAGGCTGTGTCCAGCGAGGACGTGGCAGAGATGCACAACATCCTCAAGAAGTACCACCAGGTACGGTGAGTCTGGAGCACCCCGTGCACACCTGGGGATCTGCTGGGGGTCCGGAGCTTGGATTCACAGCTGGCAGAGCTTGAACACAGGTTTTGTGGGAAAAATGGTCTTTAGGGTCTGAGGGACGAATGTCTGAGGGACAACCCAGCAGCTGTTTGTGGTGCTGAGCCCCGTCCCAGCTCATCCTGGCCCTTGTGTCAATAAATTATGGATCCCTGGTAGATCAGACCTGCAAACAGGCTCCTCATTTGTTGCCTCAGACCTTCCAGAGGGGCTGGAGGGAAGATGGGAGGTGGGGTCACAGTGGGACAGCTGGAAATGTCCTGGTCCAGGTGCTGGTTTCCAGCCCATCTGCTCTGCAGGGGTTCCGAGCAGGGGGTGTTTAACAGGCTCTGAGTTCCAGGCACAGCGAGGTAACCACGAGAAGTGAAGCTGAGCAGTGCCAGTGCACACCTGGCCTGTCACAGCAGGCTGGACACACACAGGGTCACAGGATCCCAGGATTGGGAGGAGCCTTGGAGATCTCCCAGCTCCATACACAGAGTCACAGAATCCCAGGATTGAGAAGAACCTTGGAGATGTCCCAGCTCCCTGCCATGGGCAGGCTGGCGCTCCCTGGATCAGCTTGCTCAGGGAATGGGATTCTCACATCCTCACTCCTTTCATGGAGACCCCAGGAGCTGTTCCAATCCTCCTTTCCTTTCCCATGGGTGCCTTGGCTGCAGTGCCTCAGCGAGTTTGTGTCCTGTCAGAGCTGGGCTTTGTGTGACAGAGTTCTGTCCCTCCCTGCTGTCTCCCAGTTCATCGTGGAGTGCCATGGGAACACGCTGCTGCCCCAGTTCCTGGGCATGTACCGGCTCACTGTGGACGGGGTGGAGACCTACATGGTGGTCACCAGAAATGTCTTCAGCCACAGGCTGACCGTGCACAGGAAGTACGACCTGAAGGTGAGGCCCTGGGGGGCTGGGGTGAGGCCTTATCCAGCCTGACCTAGAGCAGAGGCCAGGCAGAGTTACAGAATGGAGAAGGAATTCTTTTGTCTCCCTGCTCTGTCAAGAGAGCTTACCATCCCATAATATGGAGCACAGACCCACACGCTAAAGCATAACAGAATCTGAAAAATATAAAAACTAAAACCTGAGGCATCAGAACTCTGGGGGTTGGACCTGGAACCTCCCTTGTCAGGGTTCTGGGCTTTGGGGTCTGCTCAGGGGATCAGGTTTAAGGGGGCTGTGCATGGAGGTTCAATGTTGGTCCATTTGGAGTGTGACCCAGAGTGCAGTAATGATATTTTCTTCTTTTTTTTTTTTTTTCTTTATTAGGGCTCAACAGTATCCAGGGAAGCAAGTGATAAAGAGAAGGTATGGAGCCATCCCTGGCCAGCCTTTCCTTTCTCCTGGTGCTTGGAAGCAGGCAGATCCAACTGAGTTCCCTTTTCCATTTCCTTTTCCTTTCCATTCCCTTTTTCATGGGAGTTTTGAGCAGGGGAGGTTCCTCAGGCCCTGAGTTCCCCCTGTCTCTGTCCCCCCTTTCAGGCTGGGAGGGAGCTGGCTCTACCTGCCCTGCTGTGTTGTGGTGGCACTGCCAGGGCTGGGGGACAGTCCCAGCAGAACCAAACCCCACCTGAGGGCAGTGCTGTCCCTAAGGAAGGGTTTCCTCACAGCACCCTAGCTACCAACCCCAGGCAGGTCAGGGGTAGATCTTCCACCAGAAGATTTATAAACCAGATCCTTGGCACATTCCTAAAACTGGCTTGAGTGGGGGAATTTAGGGCTGAGCTTCCTTCCCCTGCAGGACTTCTGTGCTGCTGCCTTGAAATCCTTGTGGAAATCTCAGCAGTGCCTCGTGCTGGTCCATGTTCTGCACATAGGATTTTCAGGGCTGGAGTCTGCTCCAGCCTGCCCTAAAAGTTCCCAGCCAGCAGCCAGGGAACTCCCATTTGCCCTGAATCCCCTGATAATTCCTTGGCCCGTGCAGCTGGGTGGTTCATGTGAGCTCACAGAGCCACCCCACCCTCCTGTGTCACTAAAGAATTGAAACCCTGAGGCACAAAGGGACTCCAAGTTCTCCCACGTGCCCAGAATCCTCAGGGCCTGCTGCAGGCAGATCCCTCAAAAAAACATGGCTTGAATGTTTTCCTCAAATCTTTAGGAAGAGAAGATTTGTTTGTTTTTTTTTTTTCCCCAAGCCTCCCCCCTGCAGTCAGAAACCAAGAAAATGAATTTATTTCATTAATTTCATTTCGATTCTGGGAGCTGCTTGGAGCATCCCAGGCCCAGCTATGCAGTTTTTAAAGCTGACTTGCTCCACGTCTCCCTCGAGCTTCCCTGTAGGTCCAGCTGAGCCCACAGATTSCCTGACACTTCCTGTGCTCTGCCTGATGCCCTTTCCATCCTCAGTGGACTTTGGGCACCCCAAAAGCCCAGACTGAGCAGGGGCTTTTGCAGCCACACCTGTGTGCCAGCCCTCCCCTGGCAGCGGGCTGGGGAATTTCACCTCAGGCTTTTTGTTGCAGGCCAAGGATCTCCCAACCTTCAAGGACAACGACTTCTTGAATGAGGGTCAAAAGCTGCATGTTGGAGAAGAGAGTAAAAAGAACTTCCTTGAGAAGCTGAAGCGGGATGTGGAGGTAATTTCCTGGGGGACAGCTCTGCTCTGTCTCCCCTCACTGCATCCCCTCACTCCCTGAGCTACAGAAAAGTCTATCTAGCAAGATATTAGGAAGTTCTAAGTTTAATAATGGAGCTCTGTGCATTGTGTTTGAAGGCTTACAAGCAGGTATTGTATTCAAAATAAGCAGGCATTATTTAACCAAAGGTACGTGTGCTTATAGTGATTGGATGGAACTACTGTCAGTATGCTTTTGCTTTGTGTGATTGGTCAAAAAACTTTTAAAGTAAGTTGTTATATTGAGTTCCTTATCTACTACCAAGAATGTGAGCTGCTGGCATCTTCCCATTGTCATAACCATGTAATGAGACTGATGCTGGAAAATACAACAGCTTGAGAGGTGTTCCACAGCAGTTCCATTTGTGATTTGTATAGACCCCCAGCCAACAGTACACAACAACAGGTGGAACAAGTGAAGATAAGAATTATTTACCATTCTTTTCTCTAATCTTCTCACAGCCTTTCCCCAGAAAGGCCTGGGAGAGTTGTCTGCTGCTCTCTGTGGCCAGAGAGCTGCTGCCACATGCATCCTCACTGCTGGCTCAGGGCTGCAGAATGACTCCTCCTGCACCAGCCTTGTCCTGCTGAGGGCAGGGGTCCTGTGCAGCTCCTCTGGAGTCTCAGGAGGGTTTAGCTCTCAATGCCAGCCCTAGGGAGGCACTGCAGGGTAGGGCTGAGCCTCCCCCACCCCATGTGGGTGCCAGCTCTCACTGCTGCCTCTCTCCCAGTTTTTAGCCCAGCTGAAGATCATGGATTACAGCCTGCTGGTGGGCATCCACGACGTGGACCGGGCCGAGCAGGAGGAGATGGAGGTAGAGGAGCGGGCAGAGGATGAGGAGTGTGAGAATGATGGGCTGGGGGGGAACCCCATCTCCTCCTACGGGACCCCCCCCGACAGCCCCGGCAACCTCCTCAACTACCCCCGGTTCTTCGGGCCCGGGGAGTTTGACCCCTCCGTGGATGTGTACGCCATGAAGAGCCACGACAGTGAGTGTGGGGAGCTGGGGAGGGCAAGGAAGGTGTGAGGGAGCTGTGGAGGGTAGAGGGGGTGTGAGTGAACTGTGGAGGAAGGATGGAGGGCAGGGAGGGTGTGAGGGAACTGTGGAGGAAGGACGGAGGGCAGGGAAAGGGGAGGTGTCCCAGGCTCAGTGAGGTGGTTCAGTCCTGGCAGCCAGGGTGACACCCCTGAGGCCATTCCTGTGTCCTGGCAGCCACCCTGAGCTTTCCAGCCAGGCTTGGGAAAAGCCCAGCCTAGCAGGACAAGGAATCAGCTCATTGCTGAGGTTGGAAAAGACCTTTAAGGTGGAGTCCAGGAGACAGGAGGGCTGTCCCTGCTTTGCTGGGCAGTCCCTTGTGTTGGCTGGAAGGGGGTGTCTTTGGAGGAGGGGGACGAAGCTGGGTGTGCCCAGGGGTTTTTTTGGAGGAGGAGGTGCAGTTGGCTGTTCCCAGGGGACTGAGCCCCTGCTGTGCCCCCAGGTGCCCCCAGGAAGGAGGTTTATTTCATGGCCATCATCGACATCCTCACACCCTACGACACCAAGAAGAAAGCTGCACACGCTGCCAAGACAGTGAAACATGGGGTGAGCCTGGCCCAAGGGGGGCTCTTGGGTCTGGGGCTTCTGCTCTGCAGCATCTCCTGGGGTGGAAGGTGTCCCCAGCACTGATCTTCCTGCCAGGGTGGGAATTCTCCAGCCCTCGTGCTCAGCACTTCCCTCCATGTCGCCTCAGGGTTAGGTTTTCCCTCTGCTTGATTGGGGTAATTTGTATTTTCATCCCAATTTGGGAGGTGCTGGAGGGATGGACTGCATGAAGGGTGACACCCCTGGGTTACCTCTGTGTCCTGGCAGTCCCCCTGAGCTCCCTGCAGGGCTTGGGAAAGATCAGCCTAGCAGGACATGGAATCAGGGTGTTGCTGAGGTTCGAATTACCTTTAGGGAGGAGTCCAGCCCAGCCAGCACCCCGAGGAGTTTGTGTGGAATCCTGGGATGTGCTGGGGTGGAGGGAACCCATCACAGACCCCAAATCCCACCCTGGCAGCCCTGGGGCCTGACCATGCCCTGGGGAGCTGTTCCAATGCTCAGACCCCCTCTGTCTGAAAAACCTTTTCCTGAAATCCATCCTCACCCTCCCTGACTCAGCTCTGGGAGCTCTCATGCTCCTAAACCTGTGAGCCATGAAGGTTCACAGTGCCCTGACTGGACGTGCAGCTGGAGCTGAAGTCATTTTCCTTGGGGATCTCTCCAGACCTGCTGGGTTTTCCCTTAGCCATGGATCCTCCCCAACAGAGGGGCTGTGCCCCTGCCCCCTCCCTGCCCCTCTGACCCTTTCCTGACCCCTCCTTGACCCTCCCCCCGCCCTCTGACCTGCTGTCTCTCCACAGGCCGGGGCCGAGATCTCCACGGTGAARCCCGAGCAGTACTCGAAGCGCTTCAACGAGTTCATCTCCAGCATCCTGACATAGGGGCACATCCTGCTGCAGGGCTGCAGGCAGGCCTGGGGGCTGCTCCTGCAGCCTGGGACAGCACAGACACTGCAGCAGCACCGGGGCACACCTGTGGCACCGTGTGGGGCACGTGTGGCACCGTGTGACAAAACCCATCCTCATCCTCGCTGCGCCCGCTGCACCTCTGGGTTTGGCGTTCCAGAAGTGCCCAGATCTCAGATTTGAGGGCTTTTCCAAACAAGCCAAGTGCATTGTTCCAGCACTGCTCTTTCTGCCCAGTGGCGTTTTCTCCTCTCTGCTGAGGGGCTAGGACACGTGTGGCACTGTCCCCAAGGGGTCACATTCAGCAGTGCCTGACTCACAAACCACTCCTTGTTTTTTGTGTTGTTGTTGTTGTTGTTTTATTGGACTGGCTTGGCCAGAAAAAGAAAAAAAAAACCTTTATTTCCCTCTCGGTAGGAATTGGAAGGAAAATAGCTCACCATTTCAAGGATGGAAAATATAACTCTGATAAAAAGGAGGAGTCGCTGAACTTTAGGTAAATTCAGACTGGGACACTTTATATTTTTTTGGTTAATTTAAGTAACGAAAAAGAAAAGGAAAAAAAAACCACTTTTTTGTAACTGCACTTGATTTACAAGAAAGATGAGGGAAATGAACATCTACCAAAGATGATGTCTGAAAAAAAAAAAAAAGGTGTAACTCCTAAAAGCTAAAAACAAGCAGAGAACTGAGAGAGGCATTGACCAACCTCAGCTCATTATGTGCTCGGAGCGGGGTGATTTTAATTGGCCAGCTCTGAAGATTTCCTTAAAAGAAGAGAAAAAAAAATATTTTAAAAAAGGCATTTTTGTACCTGTAGATCCAGGCTAAGATTTTGGGCCACTTCCTCAGCCAGGAATGTCTCTGAAGTCACCATCACAATCCTGCCAGTGTTAATTAGCTAATTAATTATTCAGTCTTCCTTCCCCACCTCACCTGCAACAGGTACTTGAATCTGTGTCCTGACAGAGGTTGCTGGGTTGGTTTTTTGTGTTTTATTTTTTAAAAATGTGACTTGCACAGAAGGAATTGGCCTGGCTGCCACGGGGGAGTGCTGGAGGCTGGGCTCATCCTGCTCCCAACCCCCTGAGTGATCCTCCAGGAGTGGAAATGGTTGAACTCTCACACCAGATTTCTTTTCCAGCCCCCCCTGAAGGATTTTGGGACTGATTGGAGTGACTGAAATCGTCCTGTTTTGTCTTCTTTAACCCTTTCACAGCCAAGCTCGGCAGCCTCGCTGTGGGTTTCGTTTGCTCTGCTGCACAACAGAACTTTTGGTTCTTTGTTTTGGGATTTGTTGTTTGGTTTTTTTAATTTTAATTTCCTTTCTCTTTTTAAGCAGGATTTAGAGTCTTGAACAAACCTCTTAGCAGTTGAAACATGTTGCTTAATCTGCCTTGAAACTGTTTTTCACACATGCCTTTGTTTGGGGAATAAGCTGTTGGGAGTGTCTGTCCTGTGCTGTAACAGTTCTTGCTGTGTGGAATTTTGGTCCTTTTTGAGACATAACTGGTGCTCATCACACCCTGGTAATTCCCCTAAATTAACCCTGCCTCTGGCTGGATTCTGAATGTGGGGTTTGGGGGATTTTTTTGGTTTTATTTCCTCTTCACCCCCTCCCCATTTCCCCCCCTGATGTGAATCCCCCCCACAGGTCTCACCTTGGGAGGGGCTGAAATTGAAGCCCCTGAGGGTGCACTGTAAATAGAATTTTGGAGAAATGAAAAATTAGGGGTCCTGATGGGATTTGAGGATTTTTGGTCCTTCCCTTTGGCGTGGCACAAATTTCTGCTGCCCCTTTGGTGTGGGAGGCTGGAGGGGTTTTAAGCTGTGGAGCTGGAAAAGCCACGACCCAAATGCAGCTAAAACATACTTTAAAAGAAAAAAAAAAAGGGAGGACTTCAAGGGCATCATCAGCTTCATTTTGTGGGCATTATATTGGTTGCTTCTCTCTTAATAAGCACTTAAGTTTACTGCTAATTAGGAATTAAACACCAATCACTTTTTATTCCTGACAGTTAAAAAAAAAAATCTGCATTGAATCTGCAACTTTGACCTGGTAAGTTTGCCCTTCTCCTTTTGGGGAAAGTAGCTTGGAAGTTGTTTTATCTTGAAATCATCTATTAAAAAAAAAACAAACATAGATAAATAAAGAGGAGAAAAAGGGGAGAGGAAGAGAGCAGGAGGTGGGTGAACACCACAGAGCAAACCCAGAGAAAGGGGAGTGAAGATGGCAAAAAAATCTCCTTTATTGAATTCCAGAATAATGAATAAGGAATCCAATCAAAAACCAGGGAATTCCTACAGAAATCCTTACAGACTTCTGACAAAAAATGAGAGCAGGAAATATTTTCTTATTCCAAACTCCTGCTGGGATTAAATTTGGCTGTTCCAGGTGAATCTGGGGGGGTCCCACAAAGATTCTGCCCCTTCTGTCCAGTTGCCATATTGTGTATTAAAGTGATTAAATGCAATTTTCTCACCTAATGATGTATTACCCAGGTATGTAACTTTGTTTAACAGAAGCATTTTTGTGTATTGTTTACATTTGCAGAAGTAGCATTACCTTAAAAATGCTAAATTTTGTTTCTAGACAGTATTTTTTATTACCAGAACAAGAAGTGAAGCTGCAAATATTTTGATTTGTTTTTAAAAGGGACTTTTTCTTTCTGTTTTCTTTTCTTTTTGCTTTGCTTTGTTTTGTTTTGTTTTGTTGGGTTTTTCTTTTTCTTTTAAATCTTGTTTTAGGTCACTTTTTAACTCAAGTATTTCAAAAACAAAAAAAAAAAAGGAAAACCCAGCCCTTTCAATTCTGGTTTTARAACTGCTTGTGCTAGTTTGTTGTCTGGTTTTGGTGTGGATTTAATTCTAGTTTTTGCTGAATGTAGATATCCCTGTCCTTAGCATGAACCCTGCAGAACACATTTAACTGACAGGATTTGCAGCAGAATTCAGGGGGTTTTTTTGGCCAAAAAAAAAGCAAAATTTGGAGCTCCAAATAATCAGTGAGCAGCATCTCCCCCTCTGCAGTGCCTGAGGCAGGAGGACCTGCAGGATCCACATTCCTAAAGGATTTAAAAGCCCCAAAATATGCTTTGAGCTGGGAATTCCCACCTTCCCTGTTGGGACAGGAAATCAGAGTGGGAGAGGGGAGGCAGAGCCAGCTGTGCTCCAGGAGTGCAATAAATGCACTGCAGAACTGCTGGGGTGGGAACTGGGGGTTCGAGGGGCTCCCCAGGGCTGGGATTTGGGGAGCAGCCCCAGGAGCTGTGGGAGCCTTCCCTTGGTCCCTCCTCACCCCTGCCTGGCCCAGGCTCCATCGTGAGCCACAATCATGGAATTAATTGGCAATTTACCCCATGGAATTAATTGGGAATTCACCCCATGGGGATGGAGTTCATCCTGTGGGGACAAAATTTACCCCACTGGCGACAGAATTCATCCCATGGGGACAGAATTCACCATGTGGAGCTGGAATTCACCATGTGGGGATGGAATTCCTTCTGTGGGGATGGAATTAATCCCGTGGGGACAGAATTCATCCTATGGGGGTGGAATTCATTCTGCTGGGATGGAATTTATCCCATGGGCATGGAATTCACCCCACTGGGGACAGAGTTCACCCCGTGGGGCAGCAGGGGGAGGCCACACTCCCACAGTCCCGGCTTGGAATCTGGATCAGCACAATCAGCAAGGAAATTGGAACCACTTTGAGTCTTATTTCCTTTTTTTTGGTTTTTTTGGGGTTGTTTGTTTGTTTGTTTGTGGGGTTTGAGTTTTTGTTTGTTTTTTATTTGTTTTTGTTGTTGTTATTGGTATTTTGGGAGAAAATCCCTGCTTTCCCAGCCAGGGCAGGCTCAGGGAGGTGAGGAGGTTGTGGTGGTGGATATTCCCAATCCATGACTACTATGCAGTCCTTTCCCAGGCCTCCCTTCCAGCTGCACCTGGAATTTCACCCCCAGCTGAAGGATTTTCCCCCAAAACCAGGGGGGTGTCCCCAGCATGGCCACAGCCCCGAATTCCCAAATGTCCCCTTCCTGCAGAGCCACTTCCAGTGTCCCCCTCAGCCCCTGCCCCTTGTCCTGGCTCTGTGGTATGGATCCCATGGATAACTGGGATGGCAGAGCTCTGGACACATCATTTTTAGTGGAAACCACTCAAAATTTCTGCTGCTCTGGGGCTGCCCAAGCAGCTGGATGGGAGTGGAGAGAGCAGATTCCACACACAGGTTACGAGGGTGGGCAGGGCTAATCAGTGCAACTGAATTGAAAAGAAAAAAATGTGAATAAATTAAGTTTAATCTAAAAACTAAACAAAATAAAAACCTAAAAAAACTAAAAAAAATTTAAAAGTAAAAAAAAAGAACATTCTAGGTTTTTTCACTGCTGTTTTTTAAATAGGAATTTGAAGTCCTCTGTGCTTGTCTGTTTGCTAGGAGCAGTTTGAGACACTGTTACTGTTTTGAAATGCATGCATGTTACAAGATGAGTCTCCAACCAGAGAAAAAAAAAAAAAAAGAAATTAAAACTTTGTGTACATCTGGGTCCTCCCTGCTGTGCTCTTTGAGGGGTCACCCTCAGCTGCTCCTCCAGCATGGGGAGTCCTGGGGGGTGCAGGATGGGTGAAAACTGGGAGAGGGGCAGGGTTTAAATGGGATTTTGGGAAGGAATTCCCCCCCCGGGAGGGACTGGGATGGAATTCCCAGAGCAGCTGTGGCTGATCCATCCCTGGAAATGTCCCAGGCCAGGCTGGAGCACCCTGGGACAGTCAAGGTGTCCCTGTCACTGGACAGTGTTAGGTTTTCCCTCTGCTTGCTTGGGATAATTTGTATTTCTGTCCCAATTTGGGAGGTGCTGAAGGGATGGACTGGATGAAGGGTGACACTCCTGGAGCCACCTCTGTGTCCTGGCAGCCAGGGTGACACCTCTGGGGTCACTCCTGTGTCCTGGCAGCCAGGGTGACATCCTGACCCTGCTCAAAGGCACCAAAAGGGAAGTTCAGGGTAGAGTTTTATTTTAAAAAGTCCCGAGTGGCACAGAGCAGCTGGGCTGGGCTAATCCATGCGAGCTTTCAGGGTCCTGGTGGTGATCTTGTCTTTCTCTCTGGAAAGGGAAAAAGATGAGATTATTTGCTGCTAAACCCAGGTTTAAACCCTTCCTAGAGCTTGTCCTGCCTTGAGAAGTCCCAGGTGCACAGGCAGGAGCTCAGGTGGTTGTGACAACAATAAATAAACCCTTCATTGTGGGGAACTCCCAGGGTTGGGGTGCTGCAGGGGCAAAATGGGATTTTCCAAAGGCAGCTGGTGAAAGAGGTGAGAGTTAATGCTGCATCCATGAGGGGCAGAGCTCCTCATTCCCATGGGAATGCAGCCACAGAATCCCTGAGCAGCAGGGCTCAAAATTCCAGGATTCCATCCTCAATCCCATGGGAATGCAGCCAGGGAATTAAGCAGAGGGACTCAAACTCCAGGAGTCATTTCTTGGCTCCAGCAAGGAACTGCACCTGCAAAATCAAACCCTGGGAAGGAACAGAGCCTGGCTGATGAGGGGCAGGATTTAGGGGATCCCGGAGGTAAGGGTTTGGGGATCCCTGAGGGAAGGGAAGGCAGTGCCCAGCCCCTGGATTTGGGATCCCTGAGGGAAGGAAGGGAAGAGAAGGCAATGCCCAGCCCCCAGGAGCCCCCGCACTCACATGACGTGCACCACCACGCCCATCCCGGAGATGGCGTCTCTGTCCACGGCGTTCAGCATGGCCTGCGAGATGGTCTCGAAGAGGTGCTCGGGCTCCTGGGGCACAGAGGGAGTACAGGGCTTCACCTGGGCTGCACATCACCCCAGAAATTTCACCCAAACCCCCCAAAACCCTGCAAGCTTCCTCTCTCAGGCTGCACAAGGCACAGCTGGAATGAAGCCTCTCTCCAGCTCAGCGTCTCCAGTGAGCACGGGAGGGAGAACTCCTGAATCCACGGACCCCAGAAGATCCCAGGTGACCGCAGGCTATCCCAGGTGATCCCAGGAGATGCCAGGTAGGGGACCCTAGGTGACCCCAGGCTATCCCAGCGACCCCAGGCTCTCCCAGGTGTCCCCAGGCTATCCCAGGTGACCCCAGCCCCACTGACCATGTCGGGTTCCCACAGGGACTCGCACATCCCGTACATCTGCTCGGAGCAGGTGCCGCTGACCACGAAGTCATCGGTGACCATGGGGCAGCCGATGAGGTCCAGGGAGCAGATGAAAGGCTCGTGGCTGAGCGGGTCCAGCCCCGCAATCACTGGCTCCGTGTAGTAGGGACCAAACCTGGGGACACAGCTGGGCTCAGGACAGCCCTGGGCACAGGGACAGCCCCGGAGGGACCACAGGGATCACCCTGCTCTTCTGGGGCCACATGGATCATCTTGGCATGGGACAATTACCCAAAATCCCAGCCTTGCCCAGGAGCGGTGTCCGAATGCTCCTGGAGTTCTGGCAGCTTTGGGATTGTGACCATTCCCAGCCCAGCTGGGCTCAGGACAGCCCTGGGCACAGGGACAGCCCACGAGGGACCACAAGGATCACCCTGCTCTTCTGGGACCACAGGGATCATCCCAGCACAGGACAATCCCCAAAATCCCAGCCTGTGCCCAGCAGCAGTGTCCAAGTGCTCCTGGAGCTCTGGCAGCWTTGGGATCACCATTCCCAGAGCTCACCCTCCCTTCCCTGAATCTCCAACCCAGCCATTCCCTCCAGTCCCCAGAGCTGTCCCCATTCCAAGCCCTGGCACAGTCCCACATCCTCAGAAATGTTTTCCCGGCACAGAAACCATCCCACAGCTCATTTCAGGGAGAGCCCTGCCATGGTTTTGGCATAGCAGACCACCCTGAAGCAGCAGGAGTTCGTTCTGCTTTGACAACTGATTCTGTTTGAATTTGGGGAGGAAATGTCACCCCAAGAGAACAAAAACCTGCTCAGGGAGGGGGTGGTGAGAGCAGGAAATGATCCAGGCTCCTCTGGCCACCCCAGCACCCTCAACCCTCCCTGGCACCACACAGAAATTGCAGCTTTGCAGTTTTACCTCCTCTCGTAGAGTAGGTTGGACACCATGCTCATGAAGGTCTGGGGCTTGATCTGCCTCCCTTCTTTCAGCTCGTAGAGGTTCAGCCTAAACTTCAGCCTCTGGGCCCTGCAAGAGATCAGAGCTGGGCTTAAAGCAAAGCAGGGTCCTGCTGCTTCCCCTCAGCCAGGCCTGGCTGCTTCTGCTGCTGACAGACACCAGCACCAAGGGCTGCACACGTAGCTGCTGCTGCAGCTCAGCTGGAACTGTGAGAGGAAAAGCTGAATTTCAGGGGTGAAAGTGGAATTTTAGCAGTGAGAGTTCAACTTTAGGAGTTAAAATTGAATTTTAGCAGTGAAAGGTGAATTTTAGCAGTGAAAGTTGAATTTTAGTAGTGAAAGTTTTGTCTTAGCAGTAAAAGTTTAATTTCGGCAGTGCAAGTTGAATTTTAGCAGTGAAATCCCAACTCTAGCAGTGAAATTCTCAACTCTAGCAGCGAAATCCCCACTCCAGCAGTGATGTGATCCCAATAAGGCTGCTTTATTTCCAAACCTCTCCCAGCAGCAGAACCAGGCACAGCAGCACCGGCACCGTTAATTCCCATTATTTCCCATTAACCCAAATCCCCAGCCCTGCCGGGCCCTCACTTACACGGTCTGCACGTCCGTGGCCAGCCCGGCCAGGCCGATGTAGAGCCTCTGGCCCATGGGGAAAATCTTCTGGAAGTCGGTGGTCACGGTCTGCGCCTGCACGCCGAAGCGCCGGTCCGCGGCGATGGCCACGCAGCCCCGGCCCCTCATGGCCATCACGGCCCCGCCGTTGTACGACATGATCGACTGCACGAAGCGGTGGCTCAGGACACCGGAGCGGCCTCCGGGGTGTCCCGGTATCGCCACCCCGAGCTGGGGTTCAGCCCCCGCCGCTCCTTGTCCGGCTCCCCACGGGCCTCCCCTCACGGAGCGGAGGCTCAGGGACACTGGAGGGACCCCCAGGGTACCTCCGGTACCGCCCGCCGGGGCTGGGGTTCAGCCCCGGCCGCTCCTTCCCCCGCTCCCCACGGGCCTCCCCTCACGGAGCGGCCCCCGGGGCACCGCCGGTACCGCCACCCCGAGCTGGGGTTCAGCCCCAGCCGCTCCTTGCCCCGCTGCCCACGGGCCTCCCCTCACGGAGCGGCCTCGCCCCACGCTGTGCCGGGCCCCGGAGGTGCCGTCCCGAGTCTCACCATGGCTGCGGCTGTTCGGTCACCGTTCTGTCACCGCTCTGTCACCGCTCTGTCACTGCTGTGTCACTGCTGTGTCCCCGCACCGCCCCCGCTCCGCTCCCGGCTCGGTCTCTGCCCAGGCCCCGCTCCGGCCGCGCGGCGCCGCCGCCGCTCCCGCCCTCACCGCTTCCCATTGGTCACTGCCACCGCCGCTCTCACCCAAACGCTTTCCATTGGTGGCCGTCGCCAGTGGTTTCGCCTTCCACGCTCGCCATTGGCCACCACCGCCGCCTGGAGCCGGAGGCTACTGGGGATTGGCGGGAGCGGCTGGGGAGCTCAGGTGATTGGCTGAGGCAGGGGAGGGTGGGCGCGGAAGTAACGAGTCACAGTGAGCGCGCGAGGCATGACGGGAGTGCGGGAGGGGTAACATCTGGAAAAAAGGGGAAACAGCTGGAAAATGGGAACAGCCGGAAAAATGGGGAAACAGCTAGATCGGGGCAGGGCTGAATAAATGAGGGCACATCTGGATCAGTGGGGGAACAGCTGGAGCAATGGGGAGCAAATGGATCAATGGGTGCACAGCTGGATTGGGGAACAGCTGGATCAATCGGGGCACAGCTGGATCCGTCAGGAGAACAGCCGCAGCTCCAAGGGTGGGGACACAGCCCCAAGCTCGCCGATCCAAAGGGGATTCTCCCAAAAATCTCCTCCGGGAAGCGCTGGCACGGCGGGGAGGGTTGGGGTCACTCTGGGGTCACGGCATATCCCGGCCCCGATGTGCAGGCAGAGCCCGGCCCATGCCCGCTGCAGTTTTAAATCCCACTTTTAAATCCTATTTTTAAAGTGCATTTTTGAGGGGTTTTCTGTCACAAAAAGTACCGCGTTCTGCCCGGTGAGAGCAGCCCCGGGCAGAGCCAGGGGAGAATCCCCGGAATCTATCCCAGCGTGGCCTCGTCCCGGGGTTAAACAGGAATTCCGTCGTCTCAGGGCAGAGAAATGGAATTTACTGGAGTTTTCAGAGAGGGGAAGCTCGATCTGGCACCCTTGGGACCCCCTTCAGTTTAATTTTGAGGCAAAATACGGGATTTGGATGGAAACAGGAACTCAGGTGCGATTTTAAGGTCCCAAAACGTCCTCGTGGGAGTACAGCGGGGACGATTTGGAGACACCGGGAGCTGCTTCTCCACCTCGGAGGGAGCACCGGGAGCGGATCCCTGGCAAGGGAACGTTCTCCGTGTCCGGTTCCGTCCCTCCCGGGAAAAGGGGCGGCGGGGGCAAAAAGAAGCACTCCGTCCCTGGGTGGGCTCGAACCACCAACCTTTCGGTTAACAGCCGAACGCGCTAACCGATTGCGCCACAGAGACCGRGCTGGKAGCCGCCRSCGCGCACGGCTSTCAGTGCGGGAACTGGAACAAAACACTGGGAATGGAAACGAAATACCGGGAATACCAGGAACGAGACACCGGGAATACCGGGACACCAGGAATGGAAACGAGATGCCGGGAACGGGATACCGGGAATGGAAACGGGACACCAGGAACGAGACCGGGACAGCGGGAAAGCGAACGGGACACTGGGAACGGGACACCAGGAATGGGACACAAGGAACGGGACACCGAGAATGGAAACGGGATAGCGGGGACGGGAACGGGACAGCGGGAATACCGGGACACAAGGAACGGGACACCAGGAAGGGGAGCGGGAGACCGGGAACACCGGGAAAGGGAACGGGACACCGGGAATGGAATCGGGACACCGGGAACGGGATACGGGGACAGGATACCGAGAACAGGACAGCAGGAATGGGGAACGGGGACAGGCACCGGCAATGGCCACCGGGAACAGGACACCAGACACCGGCCCCAAGCATAGGGACATTCGACACCGGCACCGGGACACCGGAACCGGGGCAACCGAGCACTGAGACCGGCACCGGTAACAGCTCCAGCAGGCACCGACCCCGCGATCCCGGGAACCGAGACAGCGGCACAGAGAGCGGCTCACCGGGAACCCCCGGGCACGGGGCCACCAGGACGGGGCTGGGTTGCGAGCGCCGGCAGCAGGCGGGGCGGGGAGCCGCCGGTGATCCCGGGCGTGCGGGAGCCGCCGGTGATCCCGGGCATGTGAGAGCCGCGCTCGCTCAGCGCCTCCCGCTCCTCCTCCTGCCCCTTTCCCCTCCTTTATTTCCTTCCCGGCTTTTCAGTTTTTTTTTCTTCATTCTTCTTCTCTTCTCCTGCCTTTTTTCTCTCCCTCCTTCCTGTTCTTCCCTCTTTTTTCCTTTCCTTTTCTCCTGTTCTTTTTTCTTCCTTTTCCTTTTTTTCTCTCTCTCATTTTCCTGGTTTTCTTCCCTTCCTTCTCCCTATCGTTTTCCATCTTTCTCTAATTTCCCTCCATTATTTCTTACCTTCCTTTTTTCCGTTCCTTTCTCCCCGGTTTTCCCGTTCTTCCTTTCTTTCCCCAGTTTTTATTTTCCTTGGTTTTTTCACCTTCCTTTCCCCCCTTCTTGTCCATTTCCCCCTTTTTTTCTAATTTCCCTGTTTTTCTTCTTTTTCCCTTCTTCTTTTCCATTTTTTTCCTTTTCTCTAATTTCCCTCTATTTTTCTTCCCTTTCTTTTATTTGCTCCCTTTCCCCCCCTCTTATTTTCCCTTTTCCTTTTCTTTCTTTCATTTCCCCCCTATTTTTTCCTTTTTTTCCCTTTTTTTTCCGTCCCCCTCCTCCAATTTTCCATTTTCCCTCTGGAAATTCCTTTTATTTCTCTTTCTTTTTTCTTTCTTTCTTTCTTTCTTTCTTTCTTTCTTTCTTTCTTTCTTTCTTTCTTTCTTTCTTTCTTTCTTTCTTTCTTTCTTTCTTTCTTCTTCTCTTGCCTTTCCTTTTTTCCTTCTTGAGTCTTTCTTTCTTTTCTTTTCTTTTCTTTTCTTTTCTTTTTCGTTTCCTTTTCGTTCTTTTCGTTCTTTTCTATTCTTTCGTCTTTCCTTTCTTTCCTTCTTTCTTTTTTCCCCCTCTCCCTTTCCTTCCCCCGAGGGTCCCGCAAGGACCCGCTCGTCCCGGTCACAATGTTGAGGCCAAAGACGGTCCCTGGGGGGGAGACGCGCCCGAGCTTCCACCGCACCGCATTTTGGGCGCCGTTCCAACGTTTGGGGGCTTTCTCGTTCCCCCCCGGGGGTCTCCGCAATCACGGGGGCGGGGTTCCGGAGGGGTCCCCCCAGTCTCGGCCCCTCGCTCCCTCCTCCCCAGCCCCCCAAAGGAATGAGGTCACCTGAGCGGGCGGGCATGGAGCGGCTGGAGGGAAAAAAATTAAAAAAAAAATAAAAAAGGAAAAAATAAAAAAAAAAAAAAAAGAGGAGGAGAGAAAAAAAAAAAAAAAAGAAGGAGAAAAAAAAAAAAGGAAGAGGAGAGTGGAGGGAAAAAAAAATAAAAAAGGGCCGCGCCGCAGCGCCGCCCGAGCCGAGCAGCCGAACGCGAGCGAGGGGCGGGCGCCGGGGCCGCCGCTGCCGCCGCCACCAGGTAGGGACCGGCCCCGGTGCCCCCCCCGGCCCGGGCCCCGCCGCGGCCCCCCCGCCCCGCCGGCCCCAAAGATGGCGATGCCGCCGCCGCCCCCGCTTGTTGCCCTGGACCCCCGGCCGCACCGCCCGCGGCTGCGGGCCCAGCAGCCCGGGCCCCCGCCCCCCCGCGCCGCGCCCGGCGCGCCGGGACCCTGCGGGCCGGGGGGAGCGCGGGACCCCCCGGGCGGCGGAGGGGCCGGGCCGCGCTGACAAGCCGGCCCGAGTACAAAGGGGGACGCCCCGGCCTACCGGGGCTCGCCCAACCCCGCCCCACCGCGGCCGTGCGGCCCCGGAGGCGGCGGGAGCTGCCGGGGGCGCGGCCGGGGGGGTCCCAGGGCACAGCGCGGGGCACGCGTGGCCGAGGCCACCCCGTGTCTCCGTGTCCCCCGTGTGTCAGTGCGCTCCCCGGTGTTCCTGTGCCCCCCGGTGTCCGTGTCCCCCCGGTGTCCGTGTCCCCCGGGTGTCACGCCCCGCGGTCCGGTCCCGCCGCCGCTCCCGGTGCCGTGCAGCGTGTCCTTGTCCCCACACGCTCTGTGGTCACTCGTGTCCAGCGGGGCTCCCTCCCCATCCCCGCAGCTCCGGTGCCGCGTCCCGCACGCCGGGAATGGCGGGGGGGTCCCGGCGGGCGCTGCCGGGGGTGGCGGGGCCGCGCTCCGGGGCTACCTCCTCGCCTTCCCGGAGCTGTCCCCTCGCCTTCCCGGCGCTCCGGGCCCCGTGGGCGCCGTGCGAGGCCCGGGCCGTTCCGGGGGAGCCGTCCCGGGGTATTTCCCGAGCCCCGCGCCCGCCGCCGCCGCCGCCGCCGGGGGTCCCGCGGGTGGGGGCCCGAGTTGGCAGTGACTTTGAAACGCCCTTCCCCGCCCGTGCCCGGCCCGGGGGCTTCGGGGAGGGGGGGACACCGCGCCGGGCCACCGCCCACGGAGACAAAAGAGCCCGAAAGTCGAGGCCGGGGGTGRGGGAGCCACCGGCGGAACGGGACGGCCCCACGGGCTGCGGCGGGGCCGGGGTTCCGGGGGCTCCGGGGGCGCCGGGGCTTTGTTCCCCCTCTCCCCGGCACGGGAAAGCGCGGCCGTTATCGCCCGGGTTATTAGAACCGGTTCGCGCCGGTGGCTCGGGCTCCCCCCTCCCGCCGAGCCCCGGGGCCGCCAGTGGCGGCTGCGAGCACCGAAAGCGGCGAAATCCCCCCCCCAAAATGCAGCCGTGGCTCCCCGGTGCCCGGCGGGGCTGCCCGGTCCCGTGCCGGGGGGACTGAGACAGGGCACCGCGGGACACCCGACACGGGGAGGGGCTGGCAGGGCCCCCCTCTATCCCCTGGGGCTGGGGGCAGCACCCGGAGGAGGGGGGCTGGGCTGGGAGGGGGTTCTGGGGCTCCCCAACGCCCCCGGGGCTCCTGGACCCCCCTTGGCTGCTGCCCCTCCAGCACAGTGGTGTCCCCATCCTGGTCCCAGTGGTGTCCCCATGCCTGTGGTGTCCCCATCCCAGTCCCAGTGGTGTCCCCCTCCCTGTGGCACCTCCATCCCAGTCCCAAAGGTGTCCCTGTGGTGTCCCCACTCCTGCAACACCTCCATCCCAGTGCTAATGGTGTCCCTGTCCCTGTGGCACCCCAATCCCAGTCCCAGTGACATCCTGCCTGTGAAACATCACAGCAGTGTCCCAATCCCTGGTGCTGGTGTCCTTATGCATGTGTACTGTAGCCCATACGTGTCCCTGTGTGTCACACACGTGTCCCTGTGTGTCACATGTGTGTCACTGTGTGTCCCTCTCTGTGTCCCCGTGTTCACACGCGTGTCCCTGTGTGTCACACACGTGTCCCTGTGTGTCACTGTGTGTCCCTCTCTGTGTCCCCGTGTGTCACACGCGTGTCCTCGCAGCCGTGCGGTGCCACTGCCGGTGCCCCGGCCCTGCCGCCGCCGTGCCTCGCTCATCTCCACGACCCCGCGGCTCCTCGCCGCCTGTCGCCTGGCCTCGGGTGGCAGTGACAATATCCCGGCTGCTCTCCAAGTGTCGGGGTTACCATGGAAACAACGAAACTGCGGCGATCCCGCGCTCCGGCGGCTCCCGCTGGAACCGGGGAAGCGCCGGCGGCTCGCGGCGTCACCCGCGTCCGCCATGCCCACCGGGCCCCGCTGGGTGTCCCTGCCCGGGGGAGGTGCCCGACACAGGGCTTGGGGATTTTCTGTGGGAAAACCCATGGAATTTTGGCTGGAAATGCCTTTTCCATGGAAGCAACCCAAAATGCACTTTTTTGGGGGTGTGTGTGCACAGCCACAGGCGGGGGTTTTCTAACGGGGAGGATTTGTCACTGCTCGGAGGTGTCCCCGAGTGTTGGGGACCCACTTGGGGACACCCAGGGACAACCAGGGGTGAGGCAGAGGGGGCTGGGCAGCTACTGGAGCCAGGGGTGGCTGCAGGGCTGGGAGTGACAAGTGACAGTCCCCACCGTGTCCCCTCCAGCCGTCCCTGCAGGTCCCATCCGAGGGGACCGCGGGGGCTTCCCGCAGGGAGGATCCGCCCTGGGGCTGCTCCAAGATGCACAGGACCACCCGGATAAAGATCACGGAGCTGAACCCGCACCTGATGTGCGCCCTCTGCGGCGGCTACTTCATCGACGCCACCACCATCGTGGAGTGCCTGCACTCCTGTGAGTGTCCCGCGTGTCCCCAAGGGTCCCCTGGGCGTCCCAAAACCCCACAGTGACCCCCCCCCCGCAGTGCCTGCCCTGTTTCAGGCCCCGTGGAGCTGCGAGGGGCTGCACTGGGCAGGGATCCTGTCCCCACGCTGGTGTGGGGTCCCAGGGGCTCTGTCCCCTTGTCCCCCCGCTCACAGAGGGTCCCTCTGTCCCCACAGTCTGTAAAACCTGCATCGTTCGTTACCTGGAGACCAACAAGTACTGCCCCATGTGCGACGTGCAGGTGCACAAAACCCGGCCCCTGCTCAGCATCCGGTGAGCCCAGGGGGCTCCTCTGGGGGAGCTCGGGGGGCTCCTTTGGGGGACTTGGGGGGCTCAGGTGGCTCGGGGGACTCAGAGGGCTCACGGGGCCCCTCTCTCCCTGTCCCTGCTCCAGGGGACAGCCCCAAGCACCTGGAGCAGGGGGACCCTGGGGCTCTGTTGCCAGCCCAGGAGCAGCTCCATCCTGGTCCCACTGGTGTCCCAGGTGGGAGGGGAGTAGGGACAGGGGGAGATGCCACCACAGAGGGAACAGCACTTGGGGACATCTATGTGGCAGCAGAAAGATGGTGGGATGGGTGCCCCGTGTCCTTTCCTGCAGATCCTGGACCCCACCAGTCGGTCCGTCCATCCATCCATCCATCCATCCATCCATCCATCCATCCATCCATCCATCCTTTTTTTCCCTTTTTTCCCCATTTTTTCTGGCTTGCTATAATATTTACACTCCCATGGCTCTTCTGGAGTCTTTGTCTCCTCCTGCGGGGACGGAGCCGCCACTGTCCTCGAGTCCTGGGAGGTGGTGGCACAACCACATGGTTGCAACGTGGGGAAAAATGTGGGAAAAACTGGGGAAAACTGGGAAAAAGTGGGGAAAACTTGGAAATTTGAGGCTTTGGGATGAGGAAGTGGGGATTTGGGGTTTGGGGGATTTGGAATGGGGAATTGAGGATTTAGGGTTTGGGATGGGAAACCCAGAGGGGAGCTGGGGGAAGTTTGTGCCTGGAGGTGCACCAACTGCTCCCGAATCCCACAGATTTCTCCCACTTTTCCTGCTTCCCCCCGTCCAGGTCAGACAAAACCCTCCAGGACATCGTGTACAAGCTGGTCCCGGGGCTTTTCAAAGGTACAGCCAAGGATGGGGAGAATTTGGGAATTTAGGAATTTGGGAATTTGGGGTGTTTGTAACTCACTCCCATTCCCCTGAATTCCCGGGATCTTCCCAGGGATTTCCCATTCCCACAGGGACACCAGGACACATGGACATGGCACCCATCCCAAACTTTGGGACAGTCTGGGAGCAGGAGCTGTGGATTTGCTCCGAGTGCCTCAGGAATGGGGAAAAGTTCAGGATTTGGGGTGTGGGGACCCAAAACCCCTCAGGATTGGGTGCCACTCTGGGGTTTATGGGATGGCTCCTGCTGGAGCTCCCACGGGAATTCCCTGGGCATTCTGGGGTGTCCCCTGTGCCCCCTTGCTGTCACCCCCCCCAGCTGTGGTGCTGTCCCCACTCAAGTCCCTGTCCCCATCCCTGTTCCTGTCCCCGTCCCTGTTGCTGTCCCTGTCACCACAGATGAGATGAAGAGGAGGCGCAACTTCTACGCTGCATACCCGGTGGCTGAGGGTGAGTGTCACATGTCACAGGGTCAGTGTCAGTGTCACACTGTCAGTATCACATGTCACAGGGTCACAGGGTCACAGGGTCAAGTGTGCCTGTCAATCTCACAGTGTCAGTGTCACAGTATCTGTGTCAATTGTCACACTGTAGGTGTCAGTGTCAATGTCCCAGTGTCCCAGTGTTCCAGCCCGTGTCCCTGTCCTGCAGTTCCCCTGGGCTCACAGGAGGAGCGTGGCGAGGTGGCTGAGCGGGACCAGGGCGCGGGGCCCGAGGACGAGATCGTCAGTCTGTCCATCGAGTTCCAACGGGACTGCAGGTACGGCCGGCTCCGGTACCACCCAGGGCTCTGGTACCGCCTGGGGCTCTGGTACCGCCCGGGGCTCCCGGTACTGCCCGGGCTCCCCGTACTGCCTGGAGCCCTGGAACCACCTACGGCTCCCTGTCCCCATTTGGAATCCCAGCAGTGCCATCCCTGATCCCAGTGTGATCCCAGATCACAGCAGTGCCATCCCTGATCCCCCTGTCCCCAATCCCTGTCCCGTGTCCCACTCCAGGGAGGAGCAGAAAGGCGCCGTGGAGAACGGGGACCTGGACAAGGACAAGGTGAGTAAGAGGTGGCACTGTGGTGGCACTGTGGTGGCACAGAGCCCTTGGGGCCCAGCTGCCTTGGAGGGGTCCTGCGGGGCACAGGTGGACAGCCCAAACCCGGGACAGCCCAAACCCCACACACCCCAAACCCAGGACACCCCAGGCCCCAGGACTTCCCAAACCTGGGACACCTCAAACTCTAGACACTCCAAACTGGTACTTCCCAAACCTGGGTCACCCCAAACCCAGCACTCCCTGAATCGTGGACACCCCAAACCTTGGACCCCCCAATCCCCAGGACACCCCAAAACTGGGACATCCCAAACCCGGGTCACCCCAAACCTAGGACATCCCAAACCCAGGTCACCCCAAACCCAGGACACCCCAAACCCAGGACTCCCCAAATCCTGACTCCCCAAACCTGGGACACCCCAAACCCGGTGCTCCTCAGGCCCTGCCATGCCCGCTGAGCCCCGGGACACCCCAAACCCCGGTCCCCCCAAGCCGTGTTCCCCCAGACCCGGTTCCCCGGAGCCGTCCCTCCCCAGGTGCCACCGTGCCCCCCCAGCCCCGGGCTGCGGTTCCTGCGCTGCCCCGCAGCCATGACCGTGCTGCACCTGGCCAAGTTCCTGCGCAACAAGATGGACGTGCCCAGCAAGTACCGGGTGAGCAGRGCTCCGGAACCTTCCGGAATAGTTGGGAATGTTCAGGAACGCTCAGGAACGTTCTGGAATGGGTGTTTGGGAATGGTTGGGAATGGTCAGGAACGTTCCAGAATGTTCCAGAATGGTCGTGAATGGTCAGGAATGTTTGGGAGTGCTTTTGAATGTTTGGGAATGGTCAGGAATGGTCAGGAATGCTTGGAAATGCTCAGGAATGCTTTGGAGTGCTCGGGAATGCTCGGGGGGCATTGTCTGGATTCTACCATGCTCAGCTCAGCTCAGAGGGGCCATTTTGTCCCCTCAGTGTTGCATCCACTGCTGATCCCCGCTTGTCCCAAATATTCTTGCTGGGCTCTCCCTTCCCTGGGGCTGGAGACTTCTTTTTCCCATGGCTGGATCCATCCTTTCCCGGAGTTTGGATCTTTCCTTTCCCTGGGTTTGGATCCCTAATTTCTGGGGGTTTCGATCCCTCCTTTCCCGGGGTCTGGATCCACCCTTTCTTGGAATTTTTCCTGGGGTTTGGATCCATCCTTTCCCATCTCCAGGTGGAGGTGCTGTACGAGGATGAGCCCCTGAAGGAATATTACACCCTGATGGACATCGCCTACATCTACCCCTGGAGGAGGGTGAGGAAATGGGGAAACTGGGAAAACCGGGAAAAGCTGTGCTGGAAATACTGGGAAAACCTGTACTGGGGAAACTGGGAATATCTAGACTGGGAAAACTAGGGAAAATCTGGTTTGGGGGGATAAAACAGGGAACCTGTCCTGGAAAAATCTGTCCTAGGGGAAAAGTGGGAAAAATCTGTCCTAGGGGAAAAGTGGGAAAATTGGTCCTGGGGGAGCTTTTCCCTTAACAAATCCCAGAGCGGGGGGATTGGTGGGGGGGTGAGGGGTGTGGCAGTGCCYGTGTCCCTGCGGTGTCCCCGTCGTGGTCGGCAGTAGCTCAGTGTCCCCGGGGCAATCGCTGCTGGTGGCAGTGCCGAGTGTCCCCACGGTGTCCCCAGGGATGGGCGGGTGCAGTGCCAGTGTCCCCAGGGATGGGGGGTGGCAGTGCCAGTGTCCCCGGGGCATCGGCGGTGGCAGTACCGATGTCCCCACGGTGTCCCCAGGGGATGGGGGGTGGCAGTGCTGGTGTCTCTGCGGTGTCCCTGCGCGCTGCCAGCCGTACCCCGTGTCCCCAGAGCGGTCCCCTGGCACTCAAGTACCGCGTCCAGCCCTCCTGCAAGCGGCTCAAGCTGTGCCCGGCGCTGCCATCCGAGGGCACCAACACCAGTGGCGCCTCCGAGTGCGAGTCGGGCAGCGACAAAGCGCAGAGCCCCGGGCTGGCATCGCCCCCCCGGCTGGCATCGCCCCCCGCCCTGCCCGGCCCCGGGCACGGCCCCCCCGGGCCCGCCCTGAACGGCTCCGCCTCGAACTGTCACCCGCTGCCACCCGGCTGCCACCCGGTGCCACCTGCCCGCGGCCGCAAAACCGCCCTGAACGGCAGCGCGGGCTCGGCCCTGAGCTAAAAACCTCCGGGGGCTGCTGGAAACCCTCCTGGGACTCTGGAAAATCATCCTGGGATTCTGAAAAATCATCCTGGGACTCTGAAAAATCTTCCTGAGACTCTGAAAACCCTCCTGGACCCTGGAAAGTCATCCAGGGACTCCTACAACCCCTCCAGGGACTCTGAAAAAACCCTGCAGGGGCTGCTAAAAATCCTCCTGGAACTGCTAAAAATCCTCTTGGAACTCCTGCAGACCCTCCAGGGACTGCTAAGGACCCCCAGGGATTCCTAAAAATCCGTCTGGGATTCCTAAAACCCCTCCAGGGATTCCTGAAACCCCCTGCAGACCTCTATAAATGTGGGTGTGTACATAGGGACAGAGCAGAGTTCTACAGAATTATTTTCTAATTTAAAAKCGTGGAGAAGARGCAGAAATGGTGGTGGATATTTTTAAATGTGCTTTGGGTTGGTTTTGTTTGGTTTTTGTTTGGTTTTGTGGMTTTTTTGTGGGGCTTTGAGGTTTGGGTTTGACTTGTGGAAGCTGCAGGCCTCTCCCTCATCCCACCCCCGGAGCTGGGAGCTGCCACACCCCCAAATTCCCACATTCCCAAATTCCAAATTCCCACATTCCCATGTTCCCAAATTCCCTCATTCCCAAATTCCCACATTCCCATGTTCCTCCATTCCCACACTCCCACATTCCTGCTTTTCCCGGAGGTTTTTCCCTCTCCTCCTCCTCCTCCTCCTCCTCCTCCTCCTCCCTCTCCGCCGGGGCCATGGCTGCACAAGCACAGAACCCAAAACCCCAAAAGCCCCAAAAATCCCAACCACCCCCCACTCCCCGGGCTCTGCTGCAGGGTTCTATTTCCCATTTTTGGGTTTTTTGGTTTTTTTCCGGGGTTTCACACCCCACCTCGGAGCTGCCAGCTCCAGCAGCTCCAGCTTTTCCCAGATCTCATCCTGGGTATTTTTGGGGGGATTTCTTTGCTTTCCCTGTGGGCTTTGCCCTTCTGCACAGTAAATTCGGGGGTTTTGGGGATATTTTCCTCCAGCTTGGTGGTGTCAGCACAAATCCCCTGGATTATTTTCTCTTCCCAAAGTCCTGATGGCTCCAGGAAAATCTGGGGGCACCCAAAGGTTGGGATGGAGCTGCTCCCCGTTTCCCAGGATCCCAAATTTTTTTTTTTTTTTTGTCTGTATCACCCTTCCCAGCCTCTCCTCCTGCCCTCACAGTGCGTTTGTAATAAAAGAAAATAAAAATAAAAATCAGATTTCGGCACCTTTGGCCAGGAGGCTCTGGAGAGGGGCGAGCATGGGAAGGGAGCAAATTCCTGCAGGGAATGAAGCAATTCCTGCATGGAATTAAACAATTTCTCCACAAAATTCAACAATTCCTGTGTCTAGTTRACCAATTCCTGCAGGGAATTCAACAATTCCTCTGTGGAATTCAACAATTCTTGCATGGAATTCATCAATTCCTCTGTGAAATTAAACAATTCCTGTGTGGAATTCAGCCATTCCACTGCCCGGCCTGAGGACACTGCCCGGGCTGGGCAGGACCATGATTTGGGTTTGGGTGCGTTTTGGTGTCGGGTATCCCTCTCAGTACATCCCAAACTGCTCAGTGTGTTCAGGTCATGTTTATTGTCCTGGGGATAATCCCAATCTCTGGGAACGATCCCAATCCCTGGGAATAATCCTGTTCTCCAGGGCTTGTCTTCGGTTCAACCTRTGCAAACCTCAGGTCCGGCTTTGGAAATGAACAAACACCACAGGGGCAGCTGCCCAGAGCCTCCTGAGAGATCCCACAGAGCCTCCTGCCAAATCCCATTGGCGTCTCCATTCCAAATCCCAGCGATCGCACAGAGCCCAAATCCCACAGAACCTCCTGCCAAATCCCATTGGCGTCTCCATTCCAAATCCCAGAGATCGCACAGAGCCCAAATCCCACAGAGCCTCCTGCCAAACCCTACGTCCTGCAGGTTCCTTCATCTCAAACCCCACAGATTTCTCCTGCCCAAATCCCACAGGTTCCCCCATCCCAAACCCCACAGGTGCCCCACCCCAGGGCTCTCACACCTCCAGGCCCCTCCCTCCAATCCCACTGTCKAGGGGCTGATTTGGGGTCGGGAGGCGAATCCCTGCAGCCTCAGGGATTCCAGAATCAGGATTTCATTGGGGTTTGGAGCCTCTCCTCCCCCCGTGCGGCGTGACGAGGTCGGGATGGGGATCCCGGTGCTGCCGGTGCTGCCGGTGCTGCCGAGCCCCGCTCAGGCGCGGGGGGGCAGCGGCGCCGCCTGCACCGCGTCCTCCCGGTGGGAGCCGTCGCAGTACGGAGGGCTCCGGGTGCGTTTGCAGCCGCAGAGCAGCGCGGGGCCGGTTTGGGTTGGGGTGAAGCGCAGCGAGGACAGCCCCGGGGCCTCTTTCTTGTGGGAACCGTCGCAGAAGGGCTGCGGACAAACGGGGACGGCGTCAAGGAGGGGTTTGGGGGTGGGAGGATGCTCCCGCGGGGCCACTGTGACCATCCCATCCCATCCCATCCTATCCCATCCCATCCCCGGAGCCCCCGGACCCTCCAGAGCCCCCCGGGGATTCCAAGTCCCAGATCCCCCGGAGCCCCCCGGGAGCCACCGCGGAGTCCCCGACCCGGGAACTCCCGGAACCTCCCGGGATCCCGGTTSTCCCCCCCTCCCCCCCGYRTCTCRCGGCCCCCCCGGTTCTCCCGAGTCTCCCCGCCCGACCTGGCGCTTGCTGTGCCCGCAGGCGCACCAGCCGTAGGTTTTCCCCGCCTGCAGCTCCACCGGGAACGGCTCCTTGGCGGCGATCACCGCCTGCGGGGGGGMCGCGGAGCAGAGCGACGGGACCCGKGCCCCCCACGAGGGGTCCCGGTACCGYCGGCCGCCCCCCGCCGCCCTCATCAGCGAAACGAGCGCGGCCGCTCTGGGCCGCAGCATGCCCCGGTGCCGGTCCCYGTGACCTTCCCCGTGCGG
This sequence comes from Sporophila hypoxantha, assembly GCA_002167245.1. Classification (NCBI taxonomy): domain Eukaryota; kingdom Metazoa; phylum Chordata; class Aves; order Passeriformes; family Thraupidae; genus Sporophila; species Sporophila hypoxantha. The sequence continues at coordinate 64,258 of NDFG01000192.1, forward strand.
CTCCTCCTCCTCCTCCCGGCGCAGCCGGAAGAGCCGGGCGGGCTCGGCGGGAGCGCGGCTGCTCCGTGCGGGGCCGTTCCGAGGCGGGACAGGATCCGCTGCCGCTCCTGGCGAGTGGTCCCYGGACTCGGTACCGCCGCCGCCCCTGTCACCCGCCCCCGGTGCCGGTCCCGCTGCTCCATCTCAGTGCCAGGTCCCAGTGCCTGTGCCGGTCCCCGCTCTCAGTCACGGTGCCCGATCCCACTCCGGTCCTCGCTCCCAGTAAGCGATACTGGTTCCCGTTCCCACCACTGGTCCCGGTCCCGGTGCTCCATCCCAGTGCCGATCCCGGTTCCCGATCCCACTGCACGGTCCCGGTGCCCGGTCCCCGTGCCCAATCTGTTACCCACTCCCAGGGCCCCAGTCCCGGTCCAGATCTCGATCCCAGTGCAGGGTCCCAGATCCCAATCCCACTCCCAGTTCCCATTCCCGGTGCCCATTCCCGGTGCCCACTCCCAGTCCCAGTTCCCATTCCCCGTGCGACTCCCACCGCCCCACACCCCAATCTGTCCTGATCCCGGTGCCGCTCCCTTTCCCAGGCAGAACACCTGGCTCAGGAGCACATCCCTCCCTCTCTGTGCCTCAGTTTCCTCCCTGGAGCCCCTKGGGCCTTCAGCCTCGGCCCTGGGAATTCCCGGAATCCTGGCTGGGAGAGCTTTTTCAATGGGAATTCCCAGAATTCTGGCTGAGAGTGGCTTTTTCAGTGGGAATTCCCGGAATCCTGACATGGGAGTGGCTTATCCCATGGCTCCAGACCCGATTTTGGGCAGGAAAGGGGCCAAAGAAGGGGCAGGACGAGCCCGTGGATTTGAGGCTTCCAACGAATAAATCCTTGGAAAAGAGGAGGATTCAGGAGCTGCTCACCAGCACAGCAAGAGGATTTGGGATTTAATGGGGGCCCTCATTGGGGTTTGGGAAAACTCCTCCTTTTCACACTCATTCCTACCTGGGTACCATCCCTGGCTTGGGATTCCTTCACACATTCCCAGCACCAGGCAGGGAATTCCCATTCCCATTTAAATTTGCCCCCTTTATCCTTATTAAAAACCAACTCACAATTAATATTAATATTATTTATTATAATAAAGACCAGTCAAGCAGCGTGAAAAAAATATATCTTAGCTACATTACCTTAAATTGCCAAAAATATACACATTTTTCTCTTTCATTTAATATTAAAAAAAACAAACAACCTAAAAATGAATAAAATAAAGAAAAAACACAAAAGGACACATGCAACGATCCTAAATGAGAGCATCAAAACGGGTAAAGAAASATACCCCAGTGCAACTGAAACACGGATCATCTTTAGCTTTTCCTTTTTTCCTTTATCTTCCCCCTGTTCTCCCGTTTTTGTTGGTTTTTTTTTTTTTTTCCCCACAGGGATTCACCTGTAATTTCCCAGCTCCCCCTCCTTGTTCTGCCCAAGGGACATTTGGGGTGGCTGGAGGTGACAGTTCCTGGGGTTTGGGAGCCTTTGGAAGGCTGGGCACAGGGAGAGGTGTAAGTGCTTTTTGTCTCTGATCCCCGAATCCCAGAATTCCTGGGGAGCCAGAGGGATCCAGCTCTGGAAATTCCCAGACATCCAGAGGGATCCAGCTCTGGGAACTCCTGGATCCGGCTCTGGGAATTCCTGTAGATCCAGAGGGATCCAGCTCCCCTGGTTGTGATCCTGCCTAAAAAACCCCAAATTCCCAGATTTCCTTCCTCTTCCAAAGCCTGGGCTCCCCAGCATTCCCACAGGAGCCATATCCAGCAATTCCAGCCTCTGTGGAAATGTGCCCTAAGTGCCTCTCACTGACCCCTTTGGTGCCCTGGGCTTGTCCAGGGATTTGGGCACCGACCCCAAATCGGGGGTGATCCCAACTGGGATTTTGGGTGTCCTGGGGGAACAATTCCCTTCCCAGCCCTCCCTCCCTGCTCCTCACAGGGATCTTAATCCCCCGGGGCTGGATTTTGCAAGAACTGGGACATTTGGGCACAACTTTGGGGTTTTTGGGGCTGCAGATGGGGCTGGAGGCTGCGGGCAGCACTCCAGGGATTTGGGATCCCAGAGCAATGCGGGGATTTGGGATTTGTGATAAAAAGCAAAAAATAAAATAAAATAAACCCCAACTCCTGGCCACACCAGGCTGGCAGAGCCCCCTGCCCATCCTCCTGCTGGCCCAAAGCTGGGATTTGGCTGTTCCCAAATCCCGAGGATCTGCGGGATGGCAAGCACAGCCACCCCACACCAAAACAGGCTGGGGGACAGCCCCAAAATTCCACATTTTAGCCCCAGTTTGTGACTAAATTTGCTTTCACCATCTCTGCCAAGCCCAAGGCTCCTCAGGAGGGAGGTGGGGGGGACACACCCGTGCCAGGGGTGTCCCTGTGCCAGGGGGTCCCTGTGCCAGGAGGATTTTGGGTGGCACCTCGTGCCAGGGGTGCCAAAGAAGGGGGAATGACCCAGCTCGGGGTGGGGGGAAAAAGAGAAAAATCCAAAGGAATTTCAAAGTGCAAGAAGGGAATTGTGCCGGAGCAGGTTTGGGGATGGGGARCCCAAAGGATGGGGCTCCCCAACAGCTTCCTAAGCTCGTTATAACCTCTGGATAGATAAATCCCATTATATATTTAATATATATTTCTATTTCTGAGCAGCCAGAGGCTCTGTCCAGTTCAGAGCTCCAAGCTGGGAGCAGAAAGGGTATGGTATCATTTTTTTCTCTGTTGTTTTTGTTGTTGTTGTTTTTTTGGGGGTCTTTTTTTTGTTGTTGTTTTTTTTTTAAGACAACCCTTGTGGTGTGAATCTTAGAGAAAAAAACAAATAAAATAAAGTAAAATAAACGTTAAAAAAAGGAAATTCAGTGGAGGATTTCGCCTGGGCCGAGCTTTGCCAGCACGATCAGCGCAGCCCCACTGCTGATAACGGGAATAGTGCAAAGCAGGAAGGGCAGTGAAGATGTGCTGAACGTGCAGGAAGGTCCCAAAATTTGGGATGTGGGGCTCTCCCAAAGGAGTTTCCGTCAGCTGGAGCATTCCCAGCAGCCCTGGATTTACTAGGGATGAAGGAAGGAGGGGCATTGGTGCATTTGGTGTTGGTGTTCCCCTTCCCAGAACTGCTCTGACTGTCCTTCCTTCCTTCCTTCCTTCCTTCCTTCCTTCCTTCCTTCCTTCCTTCCTTCCTTCCTTCCTTCCTTCCTTCTTTCCTTCCTCCTCACTTCCTCCCTTCCTCCTTCCTCGCCTTCCTCCGCTTCCTCCCTTCTCCCTTCCTCCCTTCCTCCCTTCCTCCCTTCCATCCATCCATCCATCCATCCATCCATCCATCCATCCATCCATCCATCCATCCATCCCAGCTCAGAGGAAGCCGATCCCCAGGGGATATTACAGTCTGGAGATGGAATCAAYGTCAAAAGGTGGAGAACAATGGAAYTTCTGCCATCCAAGGATCAGGACTGTYGTCACTGTCCCATTCCTTGGAGAACCCTCTTCCCAGGACCAGTGGAAGAACGTGGTTTTGTGGGAATGATTTGTGGTGGGCAGGAAAACGCAGGGACCGCATTTGGAATTCTCTTCCCCACAAAGATTTTCATCTCCAAACTCTGGTCCAGGAATCCTCTCCAGGAGCTCCTGACCTTGGACAATTCTGGCTGTGGCCCCAGCTGAGACGTCGGCCTTCAGGAATTCCAGGTGGGAAGGACAGCCCCGCCCCTCTGGCAGCTGGCACAGGTGACAATGTCCTCCCAGGTGGTGCCACCTCCTGCCCACRTCTGTCCATCCTCATCCATCTGTCCTTCCAGGTTGGATCATCCTCCAGCTGGAGCAAAGCCCAGTGGGAAAAGCAGGGAAACCTCAGCTTGGGAATTCTTCTGGATGTCCCCACCTGGGCACGGCCACCATGTCCTCCCCTGGCAGTGCCACATCCAGGGCCACATCCTTGGACACCACCAGGTGACATCACATCCTTGGCCAGCAGTGCAACATCCAGTGTTGGCTCTTGGGACATTGCCAGGTGCCACCATGTCCCTTCTCCAGCAGTGCCACATCCAGGGCCACATCCTTAGACACCTCCAGGTGCCACCATGTCCTTCCCTGGCAGTGCCACATTGAGACTCCCATTCTTGGGCACCTCTAGGTGCCACCACGTCCTTCCCTGAGGCTCTGGGGGGTCTCTGGTACTGTGGGCGCTCCCCACGCTCCTGGCAGGATCCACTGGAGTCCCCTCCGGCACATGGAGCAGGGGACAGGTGACCCCACCTTCACTCCTGGTGGCACCGGGGCGGTGACAGCCACTGTGGCTCCCGAGGCTCCTCCTGGGCCGCTCCTGGGAGCACCGGGCTCTGCCGGTGCCGCGGGGAAGCCGCAGTCCCAGGGAGAGGATTGGCTGCGGGCTCGGGGCCGGGGGGCTCCTAGCCCTTGTCCTGCGCCAGGGGAGCGCCCTTGTCACCCAGGGGCTGTGGGGACAAATGGGGACACGGCTGGATCAGAGGGGACATGGACTGGGGGAATGGGGATTGGGGGAGGAAGGAATTGCAGGGACAGYGATCAGGGCAAGGGGACAGGGATCYGGAGACAGGGATTGGGYGACAGGGATTGAAGGACAGGGGTTGAGGGTCAGGGACTGGAGGAGGAAGGAYTTGCATCCTTCCCCAGCTGTTCCCAGGCTGTCCCTGGGGCTGTCCCCAGATTATCCCCACGCTGTCCCTGCCCTGTCCCCYRGCTGTCCCAGCCCATCCCCAGCCCCGGCCCATGCCAGCCCCGTACCCACCGTTCCTTTTGGMGTGCTGCCGTCGGGCTGCAGGCTCAGGAAGGGGTTGGGGGCCATGGCCGGCCCTGAGCCCAGCGGGGGGGTGGCCTGGGGGGCCAGCAGGGCCCCGCCGGGGTTCAGCTGCTGCGGGGACAGCGAGGCCAGCAGGGAGCCCCCGCTGGGCGCYGCCGAGGTCAGCAGCGCGCTGGGGCTGGGGTGCAGCGGGGCCGAGGTGGCGGCCAGCAGGGACAGCTGGGACGAGCCCGACATCTGCAGCCGCTGCAGCTCCCGCTTCTGCTGGATCTGCTGCATCATCTGGAACACCAGCGCCTGCTGCTCCTGCAGGAACGGCCGGGACACGGCTCAGAGCGGGGACAGCACGGGGACAGAGCAGGGATAGAGTGGGGACAGAGTGGGGACAGAGGGAGCGACAGAGCGGGACAGAGAGGGACAGAGAGGGACATAGAGCGGGGACAGAAGTGGGGACAGAGTGGAAGAACAGAGCGGGGACAGAGCAGGGACAGAAGGGGGATAGAGGGACAGAGTGGGGACAGAGTGAGAACAGAGCGTGGGATATCGAGCGGGGACAAAGAGGGGACAGAGAGGGGACAGAGCGCTCTGACACAAATCCCCCACAATTCCAACCCATCAATGCAGCAATTTAAAATCTGTGGAATTCACCATCCCGAAATCCCAAACTGGCTCTGAATTCCTTCCTGAATTCCAGGTGAGCGGGACCCYGGGGAAGCAGGCTCAGAGCTCACCTGCATCCCAAGGGACACCCTGAAATCCAGGAAAACCTCCCTGAAATCTGGGAAAACTGCAGGAATCGCTATGGCAAGTACCGACCCTCACGGCAGCTGGAGCTGCCYTTGTCCTGTCCCCGTGGGTGACACGGTGACATCAGCTGCCCTCAGAAATTGGCTTTTCCCAGGATATAAAAATAGCCTGACCCAGAAATGCATSCAGAGCAGCYGGCTGGGCTCCTGGGTGGAACGGGCACAGCCCAGCCCTGGTGATAGCACTGGTGGCACTCCTGTGTCACCCCAGGCAGGGTGGGGAGAGTGCCGAGGTCTCTGCAAGGACAGGGGCTGGGGTTTGCCACCTCAGGGACCTGATTGCCACCGCAGGACCTGTTCGCCACCTCAGGACTTGTTTGCCACTTCAGGGACCTGTTGCCACCTCTCCATCTCCATTCCCGGGACAGGGAGCCAAGAATCCCAGAGCAACCACCATTTGGGGGCCTTTCAGTGACCCCAAAACCCTGAGCCAGCTGTGGAGCCCCCTGGGCACCTCCAGCTCTCTGTGTGGACATGCCCAGACACGGCTGAGCTGCCTGGGATTGAAACAATTCAGGTTTTATCTCTCTCTAACCCCCAGCAGGGTCCTTGGCACGTACTGCCTCTCCTGTTGGCCCAGGACACCTGGGAGCCCGGGGCCAGCCTGGGATCCAGCAGGATTTGCATCCCGGGATGCATCTCCGGGGGGAACGGCTCTCCCAGTTTCCTGTTCCCAATTTCCCGGAGCTCCCACCTTCGCACCCCCTCAGGATGTGGCAAACTCAGACTAAACTCAAACTTCTTTCTTTTGGTACAAACAGAGTCCAAATCGCACCTCCCCTCCCTGGGAGCTGCCACACCCCCAGCCTGGAGCTTTGATCCTCGGGATTTGGGATGCTTCCTCATCCTAAATTCCCAAACCAGCTCTGAATTCCCTCACCCAGCCCARGGTGGGTTCAGCCTCAAACGGCTCAGAGGATTCGAGGACAGGAGGGAACGTCCGGTTTCAATTTCAGATTTTCCTCTCTGCTCTGAGCTTTTCCCAGCACCACCAGCCTCCCCTCCGTCCCTTACCGGGTTAAGCGGCTGGGAAGTCAGGAGCTGCTGCAGCTGCTGCAGCTGCTGCTCGTGCTGTTGCAGGACGTGCCGCTGCTGCTCCGTCAGGGGGCTCAGGCTGGCCACGCTGTGGGAACACAGAGAGACACAGCAGCTGAAAAGATTTCTTTCCATGCCCAGCAGCATCCCAGGTGCASGAGTGAGGGAGGATCYTATTTGTGAGAAGCACATTTGGCAAGAGCTGGGAAACGCCTTGGCTGAGCTCTCCAGCTCTCTGCGGGAACACYCTGCAGGTAAATTCACCTGGGATACACAGATAATTCCGCAGCTCGTGAAGGACCAGGGGTCCAATTTAGTGGCTGCTAAAATTCCTGCTGGRCCCCTCCCTATGGACACAATGGCTGGTGAACACTGGGCACTAAGCCAGCCTGGCTTGGGGACAGCTCTCCAGAGCGGCCAGAACCTCTCCCTCCCTCCCTCCCCGGAGCTGAGCTGGGCTGCAGAGGGCAGCGCCGCCCGTCCTCACCTGCTCAGGCTGGTGGAGAGCTGCAGGGCCGGGGCCGCGCTCGGAGGCGGGGCGGGCTGCGCTCCGTTCAGGCTCCCCAGGATCCCGTTGAGCGGCATCTGCTGGGCTCCGGCCAGGCTGCCCAGCAGGCCGTCCACCATAGGCACCGCCGAGAGGCCGTGGCTGCCCCCCGAGGCTCCGGCCAGCCCCCCGCCCGCCGCCCTGGCCAGGCCGTTCACCTGCTGCGCCCCGGGCAGGGGCAGCGAGGCGGGGCTGGGCTGCAGCATGGGCAGGGGCGGGGGGGTGCTGTGGAAGGACAGGGAGGAGCTGCTCCTGCTGGGACAGCCCGAGTGAGGGTCCTGGGGGAGAAACGGACACAGAGCATCGGGCTGGGGCGGCTGCCCCCGGGCAGCTCGGGGTGGGAAGGGGGGAGCTCGGGTGGCTCAAGTGCGAGGGGTCCCAGAACTCAGAGGGGTCCCAGAGCCCTGCTGGATGTCCAGGATCACCTGGAAGTGCTCTCACCTGGCGCTCCAGCTCTCAGCTACTCTACCTGCTGCATGGAGAGCCTGATCTCTGAGCCTGGGCTAGCAGGATTTACCAGCTGGCTACTGAGCCCTGGGGCTGCTGCACTGCCCCTGCCCGAGGCCCTGCCCGGCCGCCGGTGGCCGCAGGGGCCGCTGTACCTCGGAGGATGTGGAGAGCGAGTTCTCAATGCCGAAGCTGTTCTTGCACGGGGGGCTCTTGCTGATGCTCAGGGAGTCACCGCCGCAGACTGGGAGGGGAGAGGGGCGAGGCAGCAGAGTCAGGGCTGGACCCTGAGGTGGCCGTGGGACACATCCCGCCTGCTGTGACCCCTCGGCCGCCCCCGGGGCACAGGGACACGTCCCTGGGTGCCATCAGTCCCCCAGTGCCCTCGGCCCCGGTGCCCTCAGCCCCGGTGCCCTCACCGTTGGAGGGCAGGATGTACTGGGCCTGGCTGCCCGGGCCATTGCTGCTGGTGACCACGGGGAAGGGGACGGACAGCTGGACATTGAGCAGCTGCAGCCGCTCCTTCTTGGCTGTCAGCGTCATGATCTGCTCCTGCAGCCGCTGGTTCTCCTTCTGCAGTGAGTGCAGCGCCTTCAGCATCTCCACAACTGCGGGGGGACCGAGGGAGGCCGGGAAAAATGGGGGGGGAAGGGAGGAAAGGGGATCACAGGATTCACAATCAAACCCCAGAGCGGGAGGAACTGGCCCCACAGTGCTGCCCCTGCTCCTCCCCCTGGCACACACTGGGGCTTTGTCGCAGCCCGGCTCCGCTGCCCACGGGCAGAATCCCAAAATCCCAGCYGCTCCCACCCCGAGAGCCCCGGAGCCACCCTGCCGCCCCCCGGCCTCACTCACTGTTCACCCCGGCCTCGCCATTGCCCTGCTTCTCCAGGAGCTGCTCGATGTTGGGAGTGGCCTGCGGGACATTGTCCAGCTGCCCGCTGCTGCTGCACGACACGGTCTGGTCGAAGAGGGTCGGCAGGCTGCTGATGGGGGACCTGGGGGGGCCGGGGGCGTCAGGGGGCCCCTGCTCCACTCCCGGCTCCATCCCTGTTCCATTCCTATTGTATTCCCGCTCCATTCCTGTTCCATTCCCTGCTCCCATGGCTCCTCTGCCTGGCCCCGCATGGTCGCAGCCCCCCGGGTCCTCCCATCCCATTCCACGCCATCCCATGCCATCCCATGCCATCCCATCCCACAGCCCAAGGAGCGGGACAGGAGCTGTTTCAGTCCGCCCCAGGCTGTGCCCGGTCCCCGCTGTCTCCATGGTGTCCCCTCWCTGTCCCCAGGGACACTCACATGGAGGACAGGCTCTCCTGCGGGGACGTCCCTCGGCAGCCGAAGCCACAATCCTCCAGGTCGGGCTCTGCGCGGGGACAGGGACAGAGGGCCCGGGGTCAGCGGCGCCCGGTGCGTGCTCGGTGTGTGCCCGGTGAGTGCCCGCTAGGGGGCACCGAGTGGTACCGAGCGGCACCAGAACCCAGCAGTCTCGGGAAGTACCGAACCGCGCCGAACTGCACCGAACCGCACCGAGCAGCACCGGTACCAAGCCTCACCGAGCAGCACCGAGCAGCCTCGGGCAGCGCCGAACGGGATCGGGCAGCACCGCACCGAGCAGCCCCGGGCAGCACCGCCCCGAGCAGCGCCCGCCCCGCGCTGCGCAAGGCGGCCCCGCCGGCGCCTCCCCCGGGGAGGAGCCGCTGGCACCGCCTGGCGCCTCGGCGCGGTCGGGGCGGTCACCCCGGCAAGGTCACCCCGGCCCCGCTCRGCGCCCGGCCAGGCGGAGCTCTGCAAAGCCTGGAGCCGGCTTTGCCGGAGCCGCCGGGGGATGGGGCCGCAGGGCGGGAGGGACAAATCCGGTGCCAGGCCCTGCCCCCGGCCCCCCGGCCCCYGCTGGATCCGGTAATCCCAGGGGATCGGCTGTCAGTCTCCAGGGAGTGACAGAATCAGGTTGGAGCAGAGCTTTAAGGTCAGCCGGGATTGAGGATCCTTCCCCCAGGGCCAGCCCGGGTTCCTGGAGGTTTCCAGGTGCTCCCTAAGGAGCTTCAAGGGAATCATGGAATGGTTCAGGTTGGAAAAGCCCTCCAAGGTCAGGAGGGCAATCACTAACCCAGCCCAGCCCTATCCCCGTTCAGCCGTGTCCCCAAGTGCCACYTCCACGCGGTTTGGAACACTTCCAGGGATGGGGACTTGTTTCAGTGCCTGACCACCCTTTCCATGAGGAAATTTCCCCAATATCCAACCCAAACCTGCCCTGGCCCAGCCTGAGGCCATTCCCTCTCCTCCTGTGCCCATTCCCTGGGAGCAGACCCCAACCCCCCTGGCTGTCTCCTCCTGTCAAGGACTTGTGGAGATCCAGAAGGTCTCTCCTGATCCTCCTTTTCTCCAGGATAAACATTCCCAGCTCCCTTGTCCACTCCTGGCACTCCAAACCCTTCCCTGGCCACGCTCCAGCCCCTCCATGTCCTTCTTGGGYAGATCCCAAAACTGCCCCCAGGATTTGAGCTGTGCCCTCAGCAGTGCCCAGCTCAGCTTTGGCATCCAGAACCTTCCTCCAGAGCCATCCCTGTGCCCCAGGAAATCTGGGATGGGGCTGCTGTGCACATGTGCAGGATATCTGCCATTCCAAGGGTAATCCGGGATAAGTCCCATATTTATCTTCCCATCCCTGGAACGCTCACTCCCCTCTCCCTGGGCACTGTCAGATGTGGTGGCTCCAGCCCCAGCTGCCTCCCTGCCCCTCCTCTCCTTCCCCACACATTCCCACGTGCAGGAATCCCAGGAATCTCCTGCAGGGKATGCCAGGATTCCCAGTGGGATGCCCAGAACAGGGATTTCCTGCTGATGCTGGGAATGAGCAAACCCAGCTGGGGCTGGGCAACTCCTCCAGACAGGGCCAGSGGATCCTGGCTCCCTCATCCCCTTGGGAATGTCCTGCTGGGACACTCTTCCAGGCAAGAGTAATCCATGTTATATCCATAATTCCTGGATGTGGCTGGAATCTCCCAGTGCAAGATCCTGGAGCAGCTTCCAGTGCTGGAATTGGCTCCAGGAGAGCTGGAGAGGGGCTTGGGACAAGGGAGGGATGGACAGGACACAGGYAATGGGTTTAAGCTGGGATAGAGCAGGGATAGATGGGGTTTTGGGAAGGAATTCCTCCTGGTGAGGGTGGGGAGGGGCTGGGATGGAATTCCCAGAGAAACTGTGGCTGATCCATCCCTGGAAGTGTCTCAGGCCAGCTTGGAGCACCSTGGGGTAATGGGAGGTGTCCCTGCCCATCTTTAAGGTCCCTCCCAACCCAAACCATGGGCACCCATTCCCCAGGAACACCCAATTCTCCAGGAACATTCATTTTCCAGAGATATCCTTTCTCCAGGGATATCCATTCTCCAGGGCCACCCAATTCTCCAGGGCCACCCATCATCATCCAGGGCCACTCATTATCCAGGGACATCCAGTTATCCTGGGACAGCCGTTATCATCCAGGGACACTCATGATCCAGGGACACCCATTTTCCAGGGACAATTGTTATCCATGGACATTCATTCTCCAGGGACACCCGTTCTCCAGGAACACTCCCGAGGTGCTGCTGGCAAACACGCCGTCCCTGTCCCCCCATGGCAGCCTGGCTGTCACCCCGAGGGACAGCAGCTGGGAAAGCTGGGAACGCAGCGGTGGTSTCCTGTCCTGTCCTGGCAGGAGAGCCCTCGGGAATGCCAACCCGGACATACCTGGGAGCTCACGTACCTGCCCGGCTGCTCTCCGGCTGGCTCAGGAGGGGGTTCAGGGACAGCCCGGACGTCAGCGGACTCCCGAAAATGTGCGAGGAAGGGAGGCTGAAGGTGGAACCCGCCAGGGAGAACACCTGCACGGAAAGCAGGGAAATATCCTCGTTACTGCAGCTCTTCCTGGCTCCCACATTAAAAATATCTCCTGGAAGTCTGGCAAGAGGCTTGGCACATTCCCAGTGCTGGCTGGGAGCCAGGAGCCCTGGGAATGGTGTGGATCCAATTGCTCTTCCCAGTGGCAGTGCTCCAAATCCCGAGTGTTCCCTGTCCCAGTTGTTTCCATTCTTGAGTTTTCCCAATCCCAAGTGTTCCCATTCCTGAGTGTTCCTTGTCCTGACTGTTCCCAATCTTGAGTGTTCCCTGTCCCAGTTATTCCCATTCCTGAGTGTTCCAAATCCTGACTGTCCCCAGTCCTGACTATTCCCAATCCCAAATTTACCAATCCTGAGTGTTCCCATTCCCAACCATCCCCATTCCCAACTGTTTCCTGTCCCAACTGTCCCCATTCCCGACTCTCCCCATTCCTGACTGTTCCCTGCCCCAACTGTGCCCATTCCCGACTGTCCCCAATCCCGACTGTTCTCAATCCCAAATTTACCAATCCCAACTGTCCCCATTCCCGACTATTCCCTGTCCCAGTTGTCCCCAATCCCGATTTTTCCCAATCCCAAATTTACCAARCCCGAGTGTTCCCARTCCTGACTGTCCCCATTCCCGCGTGTCCCCAGGCCTGAACCTCACCTGCGTGGTGGAGCCGGCGGAGGAGGAGGAGGAGGCGGGCAGGGAGCTGGCGAAGGGCGAGCGGCTGAGCTGGGGCAGGGCGGCGCCGCCCTGGTGCGGGAGCAGCCCCGAGGGCAGCGGCGTGCTGCACACCGCCCGCAGCGCCGCGCCCAGCGGGATCGGGTCCTTGTTGCTCGTGTAGATCCCTGCGGGACAGAGATTCCAATTTATCCCYCTAATCCCCAGGGAGAGATCCCTTCTGATCCTGCTTCTCCCAAGGGACAGATCCCTTCTGACCCCGCCTCTTGCCAGGGAGAGATTCCTTTTTATCCTGCCTTTCCAAAGGCAGAGGAGATTCCTTCTTATCCTGCCTCTCCCAAGAAGAGATTCCTTTTGATCCGACCTCTCCCGAGGGAGAAGAGATTCCAATTTATCCTGCCTCTCCCAAGGGAGAGGAGATTCCTCAACTTTTGGGAAGGTGATCCAGGGGAGATTCCAGGGTGAAGGAAGGGGATGTGGATTTTTATGGATTCAGGGGACAGAACCCTGTGCAGGCAGGTCTGGACATGGCTAAATGTGCTGGAAAATTCTGGAAAAGGCTGGAAAAGGAATCTGAGCACACCTGAATCCCTCAAGAGGGGACCCACCTGAGCCCAGCAGRGGCGACTCCATGCTGAGGCTGGGCAGACTCCCGGGGTGGCTGAAGCTCCGGGAAGAATTCCCGACACTGGAGCTGACGAGGGATCCCCCGGAGAAGGGAGAGGAGGAGGTGGAGGTGGACCCAGCCAGCTGGGCCCCCAAAACCTCTTTGCCTTTGCCCGCCTTGGGCCTGCCGGGGCCGTGCTTGTTCTTCTTGCTGCCCTTGTGCTTCTTCTCCTTGAGCACCTCTCCCTCCTCGGCGCCCAGCGGCGGCATCCGCTTGTGGCCGCTCCCGGCGGCGCCAGCCGTGCCYCCCGCGCCACCCGCAGGGCCACCAAGGGTGCTGGAGGCTTTGTAGTCCACGGGGGAGGCGTCGCGGGCTCGCGGCTGGCCCACGGCCGAGGTGGAGAAGCGCATGATGGAGCCAAAGCCGGAGAAGATGACCTTCTGCTCGAAGACATCGGCCTTGGGGCCCTCGGAGAGCGGCGAGCAGTGCGAGGAGGAGCTGGAGCTGGCGGCCTTGCGGAACTTCTCGTCCTCCTGCTCCAGCTTGGGGAAGGGTGCAAAGTCCTGGGAGCCAGGCAGGCCGCAGGAGGAGCCTGGGGACACGTGGGGTCAGCCCGAGGGGCAGGGGAGGTGTCCTGGTGCTTCATTGCTCTCCTCCTCCTCCTCCTTCATCGCTCTGCTTTTCTCCTTCATCCCTTGCCTCTTTTGAGTKATCACTCTCCTCTTCCTCCTCCTTCATCCCTCTCCTCTTTCTCCTTTCTCCTCCTCCTTCCTCTTCCTCCTCCCTCTCTTCTTCTTCCTCCTCCATCCTTCTCCTTTTCTCCATCCCCTCTTCCTCCCTCTCCTCTCCCACCTCCTTCATCTTTTCCCTCTCCCTCCTTCCTCTCCTTTTCCTCCATATTCATCCTTCCCCTCTTCTCCTTCYTCACTCTCCTCTTCCTCCTCCTTCCTTCTCCTTTTCTGCTTCATCCCTCCCCTCTTCCTCCCTCCCCTTTCTCCTTTCTTCTCCTTCCTCTCCCTCCTCCTTCTCCTCTTCCTGCTCCTTCATCCCTCTCTTTTTCTCCTTCTTCCCTTCCCTCTTCCTCCCTCTCCTCTTCCTCCTCCTTCCTCCCTTTCCTCTTTCTCCTTTCTCCTCCTGCTCTCCTCTTCCTCCTCCTTCCTCTTCCCTCTCCTCTTCCTTCTCCTTCATCCCTCTCCTCTCCCACCTCCTTCATCTTTACCCTCTCCCTCCTCCTTCTTCTCATCCTCCTCCTCCTCCTCCATCCCCCTCCTTCCTGCTTCCTCCCTCTCCCTCCCCCTCCTCCTCCTCCTGCCCCTCACCAGCCGTCTGGAAGGTTCCCCCAGATGGGGCAGATCCAAAGCCTCCGGAGCTTTTCCCACTTCCCGTCTTCTTCCCCTTGTGGCTGCTGCCGTGGCTCGAGGATTTCCTGCCCTTGGCCTCTGCCCTGGCCACCTCCAAGCTCTCCTTGGTGGCCTCATGGTGGCCACCAGAGCCCTGGGAGAGGACAGACAAGGGGGTCACACCAGGGACCAGAGCTGGCTGCAGCCGGGGCTCCTTTTTCCCCCATTTTCCTGATTTTCCCYTTTTTCCCGAATTTCCCAATTTTCACGATTTTCCCCCTCTGCAGTAGGAATTGCCCCCTCTGTCCACCCAGGGCTGCTCAGCTCGGGTCACTCCCAGCACGYAAGTGACTCTGGAACATCTCCTGCTGCTCGGTGGCACCGGGAATTCCATCCCAGGGATTGGGCTCATCCCAGGGAACTGCAGGGGATTAAAGGAGGAAGGGAGCGGAGTCTCCAGCTCCAAAAACCTCTGGATTTTGGAAACCTCCCAGTTCCATCTGGGATTTCAGATGGAAATTCCTGCCTCAGGTGTGCTGCTCCCACCACTCCCATCCCATCTGGGGGATTTCCTTGGCAATGGGGTGGGATCAGAGATTCCCTGGGGGAATTTCCCCATCCTRGGGATGGGACAGGAGATTCCTTGGGATCCCTGGAGCCATCCCAAAGCTCCGGCTGGGAATATTCCCAGGGGTTGGAGCAGCACCAGATATTCCCAAATTCCAGCTGAGGAATTCCCTCCAGGGGAGACAGGCAGATGAAGAACCTGGGCAAATGCCAGGAAATCCAGGATTTCGGGATGAGAGGGAGAATTTTGGGAATTCAGAAGGGGGGAGAGAGGGATGAACCCAAACCCAGACCCCTCAAATCCCAAATCCCTTCAAATCCAGAGCCGAGGGCTTCAAATTCACAAATTTTAGGTAACATTACAACCAAAATTAAAAATATTCCTGTAATTATGGTATGGCCCAKAATGCAGGACCTTCCTGACATCCTTTTGAGGGTGTCCCTGGSCAAGGGACCCTGGCTGAGCCCTACTTGGGATAAATCCTGGGATCCAAATCCATTCCTGGATTTAATCCCTCAACAGCTGCAGGTGCCAGATGTGCCCGGAATTTGAAGGGATGGGAACAGGGGAATTCTGGGGAGAAAMAATTGGGATTTTCTCCTGCCAGCCCCAGATGTGGGAATTAAACCTTCCTGGATTTATGGGCTCAGCAGGAGAAATCGTCCTGATTTTCCCTTGGGAAGGGAAGGGGAAAGGGGCCTGGGGCTGAGAATGGCCTGGTGAGAATGCCCTTTTCCCAGTTTTCTGGGTGGATTTTCCTGCCCTTTCCCATTTTCTTGTCTGGATTTCCTGTGTGGATTTTCCAGCTCCTTTTCCCAGTTTTTTGGGTGGATTTTCCRGCCCTTTCCCATTTTCCTGATGAATTTTCCTGCCCTTTCCCAGTTTCCCAYTGGATTTTCCCGTCCCACACCCCCCGTACCTTCTCGGCAGCCACGGCCACGGGTGCTGGGGGGAGGCTGCTGGGGGACTCCGGKCGCTTTTTGTGCTTCTGCTTCGGCCTCTCCTTGTCCTTGCGGCTCTGGAAAAAAACTCAGAAACTCTAGAATGCCGGAATTCCCAACGCTGGGAAGGGCAGCACCAGATCCCATAAAGAAATTTTAATAAATCCCCATTCGAGCAGTTTTCCAGGAGCAGATCCCGGAAACAAATCCCTACTCCCATTGTTTTCCAGCAAAGATCCCATTAAAAAAAAAATCCAAATAAATTCCCACAGCTCTTCAGTGGCAGATCCCATAAGGAAGTCCAAATAAATCTATATTCCTGTTGTTTTGCAGTGGCAGATCCCATAAAGAAATCCCATTGTTTTCCAGCACCTGATCCCATAAACAAATCCTGTGAACTTGGGGAATTTTGGGAATTTTGTGAGTTTTGGGGATTTTCTCACCTTTTTTGGCCGCTCGTGGTGGGACAGGTGCTTTTCCTGGGCTGGGGATGCCGAGCGGCTCCTCCTGCCCGGGAGGAAGGAGCTGCTCCCGGAATGGCGCGAGGTCTTCTGGGGGAAAACGGGAGTYGGAAATGGGGYAAAYAGGGGGGAAACAGGAAAAAAACAGAGAGAAAAGGGGAAAGGAAAGAGGGGAAAGGGGGAAAAAAAAACAGAGGGAAAAGGGGGAAAATGAGGAAAAAGGGAAAAAAAGGGGCAAGGGGAAGAAAGAGGGAAAAGGGGAAAGAAAAGATGGAAAAATGGGAAAAAAGAGGAAAAYGGGAAAAAAGAGGGGAAAAGGGGAAAGAGGGAAAGGGGATAAAAAGAAGGAAAAGCAGGAAGAAGATGGAAAAGGATGAAAAAAGATGGAAAAGGGGAAGAAAAGAGAGAAAAAGAGAAGAAAAATAAATTAAAATTCCCTAAATAAATGAAAGTTTCCTAAATYAATAAAATTCCCTAAATAAATCAAATCCATCAAATAAAACAAAAATTCCTGAAATACATGAAAATTTCCAAAATAAATAAAAAATTCTCTAAATAAATAAAAAATGCCCTCAAGAAATGAAATTCCTGAAAGAAATGAAATTCCCTGAATAAATGAAAGTTCTCTAAATAATTGGGAATTCCCGAAATCCCTGGAATTCCTGGATCTCACCATTTTGTTAAAGTGGTATTTGCAGTAGCCGCAGTATTTGACGTTGTCGACCTCCAGCACCTCCTCCTCACACAGGAGCCCGGCCATCTGTGCACTGATCCCGAGAAACACAGGGAAAATACAGGAAAATTGGTGGGAAAGCAGGGAAAAAAATGGGAAAATTGGTAGGAAAACAGGGAAAACCCGAGAAAAGCAGCAGGAAAATGGATGGAAAAAATGAAAAATCAGCAGGAAATCAAAAAAACCCCCAGGAAAATCCATCAGATTCCACAGGTTCCAACGGAGCTCCTGAACTACTGGAACTCCCTGGAAAAACCCYGAAAAACCTCCTGGGTGAGGAGGATGAAGGGGCAATTCCAGCCCTAAATAACCTTGTGGAGAGARCAACCCCAAACCCCACAACCTGCAGGGAAGGAGACCCCAAACCCAGGGCAGGGGAATGAACATTCCACAGGCTCCGATGGAATTCCCAAACCTTGGGATCACCCTGGAAAAATCCAGAAAAACCTCCTTGGCCAGGAGGAAGAAGAGGCAGTTCCAGCCCTAAATAACCCCATGGGGGTGATCAACCCCAAACCCCAGAACCCTCAGGGAACGAGGCCCCAGAGCCAGGGCAGGGAAGCAGCAGCTGCGGGCGCATTCCAGAGGCGAGTTCCCGGGAATCTCACCAGGTGACGTGGAAGGCCTGGCGGCAGCCGTGGCGGTTGCAGGCCATGCAGGCCCCCGAGGCCGCCTTGCTCTCCCGCCCTTGCTCCTCGCAGATGTAGCAGGTCTGGGATGGGGGAAAAGAAAGTGGGAAAAGCCATTTTTCCCAAGAGGAAAAGCCTCCAGGGATTCCCAAATCTCTTGGAATGTATTGGGTTGAGCGGGGTTTTGGAGCTCGGCAAGGTCCAGCCCCACGTTCCCCACCCTCCACTCCTGTGAAGGAATTTCTGGGGTATTGAGGAAATTTTGAGGGATTTCTATGAAAATTCCGGGATATTCCCCYGTGGGATACACAAAACTTCTCCTTTTTTCCCCGAAATCCCAACCATCCTATCGGAACCAACATGGAATTCCATGGATTCAGTTGGTTCCAGTTGTTCCACCATGAAATTCCTCAAATTCCCATTTTCTCCCCCAAAACCCATCCAAATATGAAGTATCCAACACAGAATTCCYTGGATCCAACTAGTTCCCATCSTTCCATGAAGAAATTCCTCAAATTCCATCGATTTGGGGAAGACAGATGGGGAAGACCAAAAATTTCCTGGCAAATCCAGGGATTTCCTTGGTTTTTAATGGAATCTGAGCAGCTGTGGGGTTGGGTTAATCTGGGAAGGAGCCATGGGGGGACAGGATGATCCCGAAATCCCGAAATCCCAGATTTTACCTTGTTGAAGCGGTCGTGGGGGACGTACTGGAGCACGATGGGCTCCATGGTGAGCACGTTGGCAAACTGCACCTCGGGGATGTACAGGGCACACACCACGTGGGCCCAGCCTGCAAAAGGAAGGGAAAACYGGAATTCAGTKCAGGAATCCCCCRCKSAAAAAATTCCATYCCAAAAAAATCTTCTGRCCCAAAAAACCCCATGCCAAAAAACCTACATGTCAAAAACATCTCCGTTGCAAAAAAACCTCCATCCTAAAAAAGTTCCATGCCAAAATAGCCTCTATTCCCCCCCAAAAAATCTTCATCCCCAAAAAATCTCCATCCTTAAAAGCTTCTGTGCCTAAAAAACCTCCATCCCAAAAAAATCCCATCCCAAAAAAACCCCATCCCAAAAAACCTCCATCTCAAAAAAAACCCATCCCAAAAAACCTCCATCCCAAAAAAACCTCCATCCCAAAAAAACCTCCATCCCCATAAAAAACTCCATCCCAAAAAATTACATCCCCAAAAATCTGCAGGAAAATCCCACATGAAAAATCCTCTGGGATGGAGCCTGGATCCCACCGTATCCCACAGATTGGYAAATTCCTGTGAGATCAACCCCAAAATCCCACAGTTTTGGGCTCATTTTGACTCCAATCCAAGCTCAGGCAGGGAAAAAAAATCGCTTTTGCTGGAGGCTSCAAAAAGGGAATTTTGTGGGCAAAGGGGAGGGGTGGATTTTGGGATTTTCCAKGTGGGATTTCCATGGCTCACCCCCGTTGTCTGTGCGCTTCAGGGCTCCGTCCTTGTGGGGACACAGCTCGCACCTCTGGAAGGGAGAAAAAKCACCAAAACTCACCCAATCTCATCAATAAAATTCAAATTTCATCAGCTGTTATTGATAGAATTTAAATTCAATAAATAAAATRTGTCCGATTTCAGCTATGAAATTCAGATTCTGTCACGTTTAATTAGGTTTAACTGATGACATTGAAATTTTATCAATAAAATTCAAATTTCATGGATAAAAATGAAATTTAATCAATAAAACTTGAATTTCAATCCAAATTTAATCAATAAATTTCAAATTTAATCAAATTCAATTGATAAAATTGAAAATTCATCAATAAAATTGACATTTAATCCCAAAAATGCAAGTTTCATTAAAAAAATTCAAATTAAATAAAATTTAATCTATAAAATWCAAATTTAATCTATAAAATTCAAATTTATTAAAAATTAATCAATAAAATTCAAAATTCATCCACTTAATTCTAGGTTTAGGACCAGAAAATCCCCAATTCTGCCCCAAAAAGGAGCTGCTGCCAGAACAGGGCTGTGGGAATGAGGACTGAAGAGGTTTTGGGGGAAAAACACCTCAAAAAAGCCCTGAAAAATGGATCTAAATGCCTAGGGTAAAGTTTTGCTTTTGGGGCTTTTTTAGGGCCGGTTTTAAGGGCTGTGGTTGAGGAGTAAAACCGAAAGCAGCGACTCAGAGTAAAAAAGGAATTGAGTTTTTTATCTCTCTCTGCTCCTTCCTTCCCCTTCTCACGAGGTTTTTTTTCCTCCAGTTTTGGGGGCAAGTTTTGGTTGTAGGGTCGTGGTTGGGTTGGTGTCCCCCCAAATACAGGCTGAGAAGGTGTGGGGTTGTTTTTGGGCTACCCCAAAATCTGGTGTAGAAAAATCTCCCCTGTGATTTCTTTTTGGGGGTTTTTGAATTTTTAAAAAAGGCCCCAAACCCAAAAGCCTTGGGAGAACCCCATCCATGATTTTTCCCTACTCACCACCCGGGCGGCTCTTTCCTGGGATTCGCATTTCCGGCAGAACCAGGGGCCGGTGGGAACCTGGACAATTCCATAACAAGCTGGGGAAAAAGGCAAAAAAAAACCAAATTAAACCATTTTAAATCCATTTATTTCTGATTTCTCGGGGGTTTAAAAATGTTTGGAGCAGGCTGGAAATAAACAGGAGGAAAATCAGGGAGAAAAACGGGATCAGCACCAAGAAATCATGGGGAAAAAAAAAAGCAAAACAAACAAAATAAAATAAAATAAAAATGTAAAATATTGAGGAAAAAATGAGTGGTAAATGGAGGCCTCCAAAAAGGATTAAGAGCATTTACAAATTGTATTTTCTGCTCATTTTTGACTTTTTTTCCCCTTGTTTTGGGGATTTTCTCCTCTTTGGGACACAATTTTTCATTAAAAATTCAGGATATTCACAGAACTATCTGATGGAAAACAAGAGCCCTATAAAGGAGTTAAGGACATTAATAATTTCTATTTTCAGCTCATATTCTGCATTTTRCCCTTGTTTTTCCCTGTTTTCCCCTGGCAGCCCCCACTGGCTCCAGCTGAGCTCGTTCTTGGCTCTCAGCCTGGGCTAAAGATGGACCCGGGGCTTCCCGGGAATTTCACTCTCCCTGTTTACTTCCCACTTTTCTTCCCAGTTTACCCCATTTTCCCCTGATTTCCCCATTTCCCCCTGCTTTTTCCCTGTTTTTTACCATTTTTCCCTGTTTTTCCCTGTTTTCTCCTCTTTTTTCTCCKTGTTTATTTCCTGTTTTCTTCCCTGTTTCTCTCTGTATTTTCCCTGTTTAATTCCTGGGTTTTTTCCCTGGTTTCCCCGGGATTTTCCTCTATTTCTCCCTATTTTTCTCCATGCTGTTTATTCCCTTTTTTTTTTTTTTTTTTTTCCCTCATCATGCAGGATGAGCCCCCAGGGTTCCTCTTTGGGGTTTGAGTTATTTGGGAAATAAAAAACCTCCCCAGAGCCGCAGGGGCTGGGCCGGGCTCCAAAAGGGGAATCGCCACATCCTGCAGGGCCCCCAAAAACCCCAAATAAACTCCTTGAACTTCCCACAGGCACAGACTGAGACTCAAACCAGGCTCAGAGACTTTTCCTGACCCTCTGGAGCTGCTCCTGCACTTCTGAAACTCTTCTTGAAAATCTGAAACTTTTGTTGAAAATCTGAAACTCTTCCTGATGTTCTGAAACTGTTTTTGAAAATCTGATACTATTCCTGACCCTTAAAAGCTGTTATTGAATATTTGGAACTCAACCCGACACTCTGGAACTGCTCCTAACCCCTAAAAACTGTTCCTGACCCCCTGAAATTCCTCCTGTGCCTCTGGAACTCTTCTTGAAAATCTGAAACTGTTCCTAAACCTCTGGAGCTGCTTCTGCACTTCTGAAACTCTTCTTGACCCTCTGGATCTAGTTTTGAAAATCCCAAACTCTTRCTGATGCTCTAGAACAGTTCTTGGAAATCTGAAACTGTTCCTGACCCTCTGGAACTTCCCTGTGCTTCTAAATCTCTTCTTGAGAATCCAAAACTGTTCCTGACGGTCCGGAACAGTTCTTGYAAATCTGAAKCTGTTCCTGCCCRTCTGGATCTGGTTTGGAAAATCCAAAACTCTTCCTGAGACTCTGGAACAGCTTTTGCCTCTCTCACACTGTTCCTGACCCTTAAAAACTGTTCCTGACCCTCTGGAGCTGTTCTGGACACAGGATCATGGACAGGGCTCGACACAGGGACAGAGCTGGACACAGGGACAGGGATGGACACAAGGACAGAGCCGGACCCACGGACACCCAGACCCAGAAGCGAGCACAGGGAACGGACGAGAGCGAGCAGGAGGAGCTGGAGATGCACCGGGACGGGAACGGGATAAAAACAACAACCGGGACAGGGATGGGCAAACAACAACCGGGAAATCGATGGGATAAAAKAACAACTGGGAAAATGACAGGCTAAAACAACAACCGGGACAGGGACGGGATAACATCAGCCGGGAAAACAGCGCGGCCCGAYCAGCCCGGAACCCTGGGCGCATTCCAAACAAACCGAGCAGGGATCGCCACTCCTCCGCTGCCAAAATACCGATTTTAATCCGGATTTGTTTTGTTCACCGAACCGAGGACAAACTTTCCGGGCCCGCTACCGTGCGCTGGGGGCGGGCTCGGAGTCATTTAAAATGCAAATCGCCCGTGTCGCCGGGAGCAGCGGGCGGAGGAGGCGGAGGAGGAGGAGGAGGGAGGCTGCCTTCCTCCCTCCCTACCCTCGCAGGAGGCAGCTCCGGGCCCCGCCGCCCCCTCCGCTTCTTCCCCGCGGCCCCCCCGTCATCCCCGGGCCGGGGGCGGCAGCGCCTCTTCCCCCCCTTCCCCTCCCCGCTAAACCGGGGGGGCACCGGAGAAATCCCCCGCTCGCCACCCCCGGGGCTGCCCCAGCTCGTGCCCCGCGTGTCGCCGCCGTGTCCCCCCTCCGCGGCCGCGCCACCTCGGCGGCGACACCGTTATTTGGAACAATAGCGCTAAAACAAAGCGCGGCCCCCCCGCCGCCGCCGCCGCCGCCCCCATCCTCACCCCTCCCCGTCCCCGGGGGGTTTCGGGGGGCTCGGGGAGGGCTCGGGGGGCCGTGCCGGGCTCACCTTGGTGCACGGCCACATTGCAGCCGTGGCCGTCGCAGTAGACGAGCGGGTTCTCCGCCCAGCCGCGCTCGTCGGAACACACACAGCAGCCTCCCACCATCTCCTTCATACTTCCAGGAGGGTTTCCTGCCCCCCCGCCTCCCTCTGCGCGCTCCTCCTCCTCCTCCTCCTCCTCCTCCTCCTCCTCCGTGCTGCCCCCTCCCCGCCTCTCCCGGGGGGACCGCCGGGGGGGACAGCGGGGACAGCGAGAAGCCACAAGAGCGGGCGGGGCGAGGCGCGGATGAAGGGACCGGGGGACAGCGCGGGGACAGCGGGGGGTGACGGATGTGGCCCCGCACCACGCAGGTCCCCCCCCCTTTCTGCCTGTCCCCCTCTTTCTGCTCGTCCCCCTCCCGTTTATTCCCGTCCCCCCCGTTTATCCCGGTCCCACCGCTTGTCCCCGTCCCCCCCGGTTCGTCCCCATCCCCCCAGTTTGTCCCAGTCCCCCCCAGTTTGTCCCCGTGTCCCCGTCCCCCCCCTCCCCGGTACAATCATGGCGGCGCCGCCCGCACGCTCCGGTAAAATTTGCGGTTCACGGATCTCGGCGCGGCCGGGCGGGCGTGTTTCCGCGCGGGTGATATTTTGGATTTTTGGGATTTTTTGAACAATTCCCCAACGCTTTGGGATGAGGATTTTGGMTTTTTTCCCCCTCTAGCCTCCTGTGCCCGGCTGGCATCGCGCTGAGGATGCGTTCCCGATGGAGCGCTCCGCAGGGATGAGCCGGCAGCGCTCCGTAAATCCCATTATCCCGAAATTCCCGGATCCCGGCTCCGCCAGCGCCACCGGCTGTCCTGGCCCGAGACTCCTCTGGAAAAGGGATTTAACCCCTTGGCACCTTGGGAAGGAGGAAAAATGTTCCTTCCCCCCTTGGGGGTTTGTGAGAGGCAGGAGGAGTGGTGGGAATCAGCGGGAAAGCAGGGAAATGATCCTGGAATATCGGGAATATGTATTTATGGGATATGTGAGAAGGGAATGAGTGAAGAGAAAGGATCTTGAAATATTGGGAATATTTATTTAGGGGATAGCACCTGTATGAAAGGAGTAGAGAGAAAGTATCCTGAAGTATCGGGAATATTTATTTAGGGGATTACACCTGCTCGGAATGAGTGAAAAGATCCTAAATATTGGGAATATTTTTTTTCTGGGGTTCTTTTATGCCCCCACCCCTTGCASTCCTGGAGAGTTTTGGGAGGGATTCCCTGGCACAACATTCTCCCCCAAACACTCCAATCCCAAATCAGCCACAATTCCTGAGGATTTTTAGGGTTTTCCCACCATTCTGATCATCCTTCCTGCTCTGAATATTCTATAATTTTAACATTTCRAACATAAATAACATCCTGAGCCTCCTTTTCCTCATCCCAAAAACCTTTGGAATCTCAGCCTGGCCCATCCTGCGATTTCTTTCAACCCAAACCCCAAAATTCTGATTTTTTGACCCCTCAAGCATTCCACCCATGATTTTCCCTTTATCCCAATCCRTGAAAATCCATGCAGGGGCGGGAATTCACTCAGCCTGAACTGCCTTTTTCCCAAGGATTTCCCCCCTTTCTTTCCCCCTTTTCCCKCTTTTCCTTTTATCTTTTGTGTTTAAGGAATTCTGGCCTTTGTATCCCGGAGATTTGGGATTGTCCTGGGATCAGATTTGGGATTTCCTSCCTTCCCTTGTCCGTGGAGATCCTTGGACTTGAACTTTGAAAGGATTAAATTCCCATTTAATGGAAATTAAATTCCAATAAATTCCATTTAAATTCCATTTAAATTCCAGTGCCCAATGTCTGCTGCCTCTTGCCCAGTGCCCAATGCCCAGTGACCACTCTGCCCACTGTGCTGTGGCCAGTACCCAGTACCTGGTGCCCAACACCTCCTGCCTGGTGTCCAGTCCCCAGTGTCCATTGCCCACTGCCCAGTGCCCACTGCCCAGTGCCCTGTGCCCACCCTCGTGATTGCGCCTCCCGCTGCATCATTTTCTCATGGTATGCCTCGTCTCATGAGGAATCTCTACTGTCCCTTACTAGTCCTCAGCGTCAGCTGCTGAGCTGCCTCGCTCGCTTCTCACAAGGTTTGCGTCCTCGACAGTAGGCACCTGTCCTAGCCAGGTCTACTTAGTGTGCGCGTGTGCTCGGATATAGCCCTCTCTGGATAACCCCCTCAATTTGTCGGTAGGCAGCCATGGCTTCTGCTGCCTATGGGTGTGGGTTTGTGTGTAGCAGACAACATGGCAAATATGACAGGTCCCATTGCCCGAGTTCCCCAGGACCCAAGCTAGCCCTGGGATGCCGCAACAAGTCTCAGCCTGTTAGTCCGACTGTGGCTCGGCTCCTCACTGAGTCCCTGATGCCTCGCATCTGCACTCTATCTTACAGTATTGGCTTGCTACCAGTGTCCGCTGTGGGGACCCAGGTGCCCACAGGATCCCCTCTGTATGTGCCCTTGTGGGCGGGCGCGGGGGGGGTCGCTTGTGCCGTGTGCCTCTGTGGCGTTTGCCAGGTCTCTTGGTGCCCTGTGCCCCGGTGCGCCTCGCATATGTTAGCCTCGTTGTTTTTGAGCTCGTTTGGATGATCATCCACTCTTAGTGGCCTGTTGCCCAATTCGCGTCGGTGTGAAATTATTATCAAGAGTTTTCTTCGTCAATGTCCCCTCAGGCTCTGCCCAGTTAGTTTGTGACTCCAGATAATAGTGACAAGATTCTCTGGATTTTGTATTGTCTCCGATGTTAAGGGTCCCGTAGGGTGCTTCCATAGCTCGTTCCAAAAGTCTCGCTCGATTCGTCCGGAGATCGTCAGTGAATGCTGCTCCCAATGCTGCGCCTTTGTGTCACGGTCCATTTCCGCTATGCGTCCCAGAGTAACACCTGTAGCTCTGCTTTTGTGCTTAGCTGTCTGCTTCTGTTTTGTCTCGGTCCTTTCCTCTATTTACGTGAGACTCAGACATTCTGTAATACACCACCGAGAGGCAAGAGAAGCAAGACCTTGCGCGCAGGAACGCCCTGCGCAATAGTGGCCGGGTCGGTGGCAGTTGAAGTGCAGCACCCGAACGCCCCCCTCGAGCACCGCCCCTCTCAAGGACAAGCCGCAAATACGGGTGGCCGAGGACTGGAGCGAGCAAGTGGCGCAGGAAACAGCGGGGCGGGAGCGGCCGAGAGCGGGAGCAGGGGGGAGGGGGAGGGAGAGGGAGGGGGGAGGAGGGGAGCGGCCCCGGGCAGGGGAGGGACACAGAGGAACCTCCAAGGAGCGCATCTGGATCCTCACCCATTCCATGTGTCCGTCCATTCCTCATCCATCATCCAATCACTCCAATCATCCATCCGATCCATCCATCACTCCTCCATCGCCATCCATCATCCATCCATATCCATCCTCTCCATCTATCCATCCATCTATCCAATCCATCATCCGATCCATCCATCCCATCCCATCCCATCCACCATCCATCCCTACCATCCCATCTCCATCCATCCATCCACATCCTTCCATCCATCCATCCTCATCCATCCATCATCCATCCCCATCCATCCACCTCCATCTTCATCCACACCTCCATCATCCCATCCATCCATCCATCCATCCATCCATCCATCCATTCCATCATCATCTGCCCATCCATCCTCCATCTCATCCAATTCCATCCGTCCATCATCCATCCATCCATCCATCGCATCCATTTCATCCAATCCCATCCATCCATCATCCATCCATCCGTCCATCCATCCATGGATTCCATCCCTCTTCTCTCAGGATAAGCTGAAGATTTGGATTTCTCCAGCCTGGCAAGGAGAAGCTCCAGGGACACCCCAGAGCCTTTCCAGGGCCTCAAGGAGCTCCAGGAGAGCTGGAGAGGGGACAGGACACAGGGAATGGCTTCCACTGCCACAGGGCAGGGATGGATGGGATATTGGGCAGGAATTCCTGGCTGGGATGGAATTCCAAAAGCAGCTGTGGCTGCTCCATCCCTGGAAGTGTCCCAGGCCAGGTGTGACAGGGTTTGGGCCATCCTGGGACATGGGGAGGTGGCCTTGCCATAGCGGGGGTGGCACTGGAGGGAATTTCAGGTCCCGTCCCACCCAAACCATCCAGGATCCTTCAGTTCCTCAGATCCAGAAAATTCCCAACTCGGAGCCCGCCCAAAGCCCTGAGGGACCAGCAGGAGGGGACAGGGTGGGGACAGGGTGGGACAGGTTTCGGATGAGTTGGAATTTCCCACCCCCCCCAGTTGCTCATTAGGAATTTTGGGGCTGTGACCTGAGAATTAATCATTGCTGAGTGAATAATTAATTAATTAATTAATTATGACTAGGCCCTTGACAGGCAAAAAGCAGCCAAATTCTGGCATCTCCGTGGTTTCCCCCAAAATTATGTGGAAGAAGTCACCGGCACTGCTCCAGCATGGATCAGAACAAACTAATGAGTCATTAACGAGTAATTAATGAGTGACACAAATCAACTCAGCCCTGACTCACATCCGTCCCGAGGCTGAAATATATTCTTGGGCTTTGCGAGTCCCAGGAATGGGAAATTTTGATGAAACTGCCCAAAATGGGTGTGAAGGGGTTTGGGATGGGTTTGAGGATTCCCCAGAGGGGCTAAAACCAGCTCTAATTAAGCTTCACAWTAATTTAATTAGTGGATAAATTGAAACCATCGGTCCCAAGCAGGGTGTGGAGCAGTTGCAGATTTTTGGGGTGATTTCCTAATTCAGACAAACCCCCACTGTCCCCTTCCTGTGCTCTGCCCTGCCTTGGTGACAGCGGCGACACCAAAACAGCGACGGGACCGGAAACTGAAACCGAGATTAGCGGCACCAAACTCGGCTTAGAGGGATCTGTCAAGAGGCCGCTCTGCCAGGATGGATTTGGGGGTTTTGGGGGCGTTTTCTCCTTTTCTGCTGCTGAGTTGTGGTGTTGGGATGGGGGTGTTTCCCCCTGCGAGGGTTCTGTCACTTCAGTAACCTCAGGTGTCTTCGCCAAATTTTAAAACAAATAAATTTATTTCCTTCATTTCCTTCCCAAATAAAGGATGTGAAGTGGCAAATCCCTGAATCCCGGGACAGGGAATGTTTATTTATGGGGCTGCACCTGCAGGAAAGGAGTAGAGAGAAATTATCCTGAAATATTTTGAATATTTATTTATGGGATTACACCTTCAGGGAATGAGTGAAGTGGAATAATCCTGAAATATTGGGAAAATTTTTGTTTGGGATTGCACCTGCAGATCCCAAAATCTGTGTCCCGACACCTTTGGGATATCCCAGGAAACTCCCCTTGCCTTGGACCCAGAAGAAAACCCAGGAGCAGTTTCCTGGCCGCATTCCTCTTTTTCTTGGGAATAAATTTTGAGGATAAATTCTAATTTATCGGGAATCAGAAATTTCRCCGGSAATTCCATTCCAGCCCCTCGGGCCGGAGGATTCCCCCGGGATCCAGGGAGCGCCGCTGGGCAGGCAGCCAGGGACCTCTGCTGGGAGAAGCTTAAAAATGCCCTTTTTCCCCCCAAAATCACGCCGGGCAGGCGGCGGGAGGGAGCCCTGCGGAGGGCGCAAGCAGCTCGGGGGTCCCCACAGCCCCCCGGGGCACTGGGACAGCGTCCCTCGGTGTCCCCCGGGGCCTGCAGGGAAGGGAGGAACCTCCCGGAACTGGGAATAACCCCAGGAGACCAAGCTGCTCCTACAGCTCATCCCAGTGGGATCCCCATCCTAGAGCTCATCCCAGTGGGATCCCCATCCTAGAGCTCATCCCAGTGGGATCCCCATCCTAGAGCTCATCCCACTGGGATCCCCATCCTAGAGCTCATCCCAGTGGGATCCTGGTCCTACAGCTCATCTCAGTGGGATCCACATCCTAGAGCCCATCCCACTGGGATCCACATCCTAGAGCTCATCCCATTGGGATCTGCATCCTAGAGCTCATCCCAGTGGGATCCTGGTCCTACAGCTCATCCCACTGGGATCCTGCAGTTCATCCCTTTGGGATCATCACTCCACAGCTCATCCAGGATCCCCATTCCCCGCTGCATTCCAGTGGGATCCTCATCCTGCAGCTCATCCTGGATTCCCATTCCCCACTGCATCCCAATGGGATCCTGCACCTCATCCTTCTGGGATCATCATTCCCACAGTTCATCCAGGATTCCCATTCCTCACTGCATTCCAGTGGGATCCCTGTCCCACAGTCCCAGTGGGATCCTCATCCTGCAGCTCATCCAGGATTCCCATTCCCATCCTGGAGCTCACCCCAATGGGATCCTGCACCTCATCCTTCTGGGATCATCATTCCCACAGTTCATCCAGGATCCACATTCCTCACCACATCCCATTGGGATTCCCATCCTGGAGTTCACCCCAATGGGATCCCACAGCTCATCCCTTTGGGATCATCATTCCTGCATCTCATCCCAGATTCCCATTCCCACAGCTCATCCCGATCCCTCCCTGCATCCCAGACTGGAGCTGGGAATTCCCTCAAAAAAAGGGGAATTTTTAATTAAAAAAAAAAAAAAAAAAAAAAACAGAGCAATGGGAATTTTTAATTCAAACATTGGAATTTTAAAATCAAAGAAATGGGAATTTTTAATCCAAAGGAATGAGATTTTTTTACCCCAAAGGAATGGGAAATTCCCAAAGGAATTCCCAAAGGAATGGGAATTTCCACTCCAGAGGAGCAAAGTTGGGGTTTTCCATTATTTTTCCCATCTTTGTTTTGCTTTCCTCTGACCCCAACCAAAAATGAACAKAAGAATGGATTTTATGACCAAAAAATCCAACTTTTTGCTCCTTTCTCACACTTAATGAAAATCCCCCTRCCTTTGGCTCTCCTGGAAGTGAAATTTTACCCCCAAACCAGCCCAGATTTGCCAATTTTCACCCCAAACCAAGTGATTCCAGGACAAAAATTGTATTTTCTTTTATTTTTAAATTTATATTTCTTTTATTCTGTTTATTTCCACTGCTGCTCCATCCCCCTCATTCTATCTCTTATTTAAAGTTCATTTTTTTTATTCTTTGGTAGCTTAAATTCCCTTAAACACCTCAAAACCAAAGCAAGAAATATCATAATTACCATCAGGATGATAATTCTTATTTTAATGATTATTGTTTGGGCAATTRTGCTGCTCCAGGTGCCTTTTTAATGAAAATTTTGAGGTATTTTGAATTTTTTTTTCTCAGCCCCCCAAATATTTACAGAACATTTACAGAGAATTCATTGGGATTTACAGAATATTTACAAATATTCACAAATATTCACAATTATTTACATCCCAAACRCACGCATGAACAGAGAAATGAAGAAAATCTCTGCCCAAAATGTGAAATTTTAATAGAAAAAGTGAATTTTTAGCCGTATTTASCGGGACAAAAATCTGGGCCACTCCTCCTGCAATTCCCGAGGTGATTTCATCCCTTGGAAAAATATTCCTGAGTTTTTGGGGGGAGTTGCGGGGTCTGGATGTTGCTGGATTTAAATATTTATATTTATATGTTTATATTTATACTCATATAGGATTCTTAATATATTTATATTATTTGTAATATATATTTCTATGATTTTTATAGGATTATAAATATAAATATAAATATTCATTCCCAGCGCGCATCCGGGGATTTTTTTTTTCCAACCTCACCCTCAAATTATTTTAAATTCCTTTTTTTTAAATAGAAAATACATTTTTAACTCCACCCGGAATTCCATGGGAATTCCATGGAAAACCTCCCCTAAAATCCATTTTCTCGCCACGTTTTCGGGTTGTTTGGGGGATTTTTTTTGGGAATAACTGCTCGAAAATCCCAATATTTTGCCGAGGGAATTTCCCGCTCCTCTGCTCAGCGGGAGGGGGCGAAATAAACAACCAAAAAAAACCGATTTAACCCAAAAATATCCACTAAAAACCCAAATCAAACAAACACCGGTTTTGGCACCAATTTGCCACTTCCAGAGAAAGCGGCGCCCAGCAGATCCCAAACATTCCCGGCCTTTAAAATCCCATTTCCCCCCCCCGGCCCTTTCCCCCTTATTTTCCTCATTTTTTAAGGCMCTGATGGAATTTAAAAATGAAATTAAAAATAGGAATAAATCCAGCAGGCCGCGTGTGAAGATTTTCCTTTCAATCCTTCCCTTTTCCCTCGCAGCGATTTTTAATTTTGACATTTTTTTGCTTTGTTTTTTGTTTTCGGGCCTAAATTTTGCAGAGAAAAGTAAGAATTTTCCAAGCGGGACCCCTGGAGGGAGCCGGGAATTTTTTTCCTCCTGAAAAAAAGAATAGCCAAAGGAAAAAAAAAAAAAAACAAAGAACCCCAAAACAGCTTTGATTTTTGGGGGSTTTTTAAGTTCCCAAAGCAGAGATTTGGGGGCCCTGATGGGCTGGAAATCCCATCGGGAATTTCCAAAGGTTTGGAAAAGTTCAAGCAGGGGAGGGAGGGAAATTCCAGCGAGGATCAAATCCTTTCATTCCCGATTTTCCCGGATTTTCTTCCCGGGATTCAAACCTTTCCAGGGATGATTATCCCACAGATTCCTCACTTTTTTCCCCTTTTCCACCACTTTTTAAAAAGATTCTTTAGATTTCCATGGAGCAGCTTCAAGTCACCCCCTCTCCACCTCTCCCGCTTTCTCCCAACCTCCCGAAATTCCCGATTTTTTTGAAGTTGGCGTTTCCTCCCTGCCCCTCCACCAAGAAAACCCCGCTGGAAAACCGGGATTTTCCGGATTTTCCAAATTTTTTCTCCGGGATCCACTCGGCCCTGAAAGGAACGGGAAATTTTCCCTTTCCTGCGTGGGATTTTTATTGTTTTAATCCAATTTTTATGGAGGAAAAAGGAGAAATGAGGTCTGGGGTTTGGGACTTTTTTTTTTGGAGCAGGGTCTGGAGGTCAGGGCGGCGGGAGCTCCTTCCCAGCTCATTCCCAGTTCTCCCAGCAGCCGTTTCATCCCTAAATCCCTTTCCTGGGAATCACCCCCTCGTTTCCAGAGGCGCGCGAAGTTTTTGGGAAATTATTTGGGTTCCATCGCGCGCTTTAACCTCACCCTAAAACTCCCCCCAAACGCAACATCCCGCAGCGCACGCGGCCCCAAATCGACCCCAATGAGCTCCAAATTAGCCCCAAATCGGACCCAAATCGTCCCGAAATCAGGCCAAAATCAGCCCCAAATGAGCCCCAAGTCGGACCCAAACCAGCTCCTTATCAGCTCCAAATCGGACACAAACCAGCTCCAAATAGGCCCCAAATCAGACCCAAATCCGCTCCAAATCGAGCCCAAATCAGCTCCAAATCGCCCCAAATCGCCCCAAATCCCCGCGCGGCTCCTCCGGGCAGCCCCTTCCCCACGCGGGGCTGGGGTGACCCCGCTCCCATCCCGGGCACCTCCCGCGATCCTGGAAATTTTCCTGCGCTGCTCAGGGATCCTCCAGGCTGGCGCAGCCGCGGAATTTGAGGCTGGGGGGCACGGGGATGGCGCTGCCCCCCAGATGCCASCGCCACAGCGGGTGCGTCTTGGACAGCGCCCAGGAGTTTTTGCCACCCAGCGACGAGGCCGGGCACAGYTCCCCGTCCTCGCCCACCACCAGCGAGGGCGTGCAGGGGAAGTTGCCCATCAGGCTGAAGGAATTCCGAGGCGGGCTGGCTTTGCAGGGAGCGTTTCCCTTCCTGGAATTCCTGCGGGGAGTTTTTGGCGGCCTGGCTTTGGAGGGGCCGCGCTGCCTCTCGGTGACCCTGGCCAGGCGCCGCCGTTTGGCGTTGCCGTCCTGGCGGCCCCGCAGCGCCGCGGGGCTCTCGGTTCCTCCGCGGGGTTGGAAGCGCAGCTCCGCTCCCCTCCAGGGCTCCGGGCTGCCCCGGCCGTGCCGCAAACCTTTCCCGTCCACGTTGAATCCCTTGGCGTAGCACCACAGCTTGGACTGGCGGATCAAGCGGTCGAAATGCTCCGGCCGGGGCTCGCCGAGGGCAGCGGGGCTCGCCCGCAGCGCCGGGGCCGGCTCGGGGGAAGGCGCCGGCCCCGGGGAGGCTCCGCCGGGCCGCTCTAATGAGGAGCTTTTGTTCGAGGCGTCTTTGTGCAAATCCTTCCCTCCGGCGTCCCCAAAGCCGCGCTCCTTTTGTGGGGGCCCCCCCCCGGGGATACTGCTGCTCGGGGAGGGAGGGGGCGAGGAGGAGGAGGAGGAGGAGGAGGAGGAAGAGGAGGAGGAGGAGGCAGGGGAGGCCTCGTGCCTTGCGTACAGCCCCGGCTGAGCTCCCGGCGCTGCGGCCGCGCTCAAACTTTCCAAAGTTGACGCACGCAGGGTGCGGGCCCAGAGGTGCTGCGAGAGGAAGAGCAGCTCGGGGTCGGGGCGCAGCGCTTTGCTCGGGGGGGGCTCCGCCGGCCGCTCCTCCCCGAGCGGCTCCCGGGGGGGCTGGAAGCGGGGCAGGGCCGCCTGCCGGTACCGCGTGCTCTGCACCGAGTCCCCGCTGCACAGCGAGCTGCTCTCCGACTCCGAGGAGCTGCCCTCCTCGCTGCTGCACGAGCTGTCCCCTTCCTCCTCCTCCTCCTCCTCTTCCTCCTCCTCTTCCTCCTCCGAGGAGTCGCTGGAGGTGGCGGGGCTGGACGCGGCGAGGTCCAGGCTGGAGTCCGAGTCGCTGGAGTAGCCGGCGGAGGTTCCCTGGCGCTTGGAGGCGGGGAAGCCGCGGCACCGGCCCTTCCTGGCGGCCGCGGGCTCCGCTCCGTGCGGGAGGAGCCCCCGGGGCCAGCCCGGGCCCCGCCGGTGCCGGCCCGCGGGCYCCGGGAGCGCGCAGGGCTGCGCGGCCGCGGGGCCCAGCAGCGCCAGGTCCCGGGGGGAGCCGGCCAGGACCCCCCCAAAGAGCCCCCCCCGCGCGGGCTGGAGCTGCTGCGGGCCGGGGGGCGGCACGGCCCGGCCGGGGGCAGCGCAGCAGCCGCCGGCTCGGCAGGGCGGGGGCCGCGGGCAGGGGAAGAACTCCGCGGGGCCCGGCAGCAGCAGCTGCTCCCTTCTCCTGCTCTTCCTCCTCCTCTTCCTCCGGCGGAGGCTCTTGCAGGAGGTGCAGAGAGCCTCCAGGTCCGCCTTGGAGATGAGCGAGCACTTCACGGCGCGCGTGGGCACCGAGTTGATGGCCTTGAGGGTCCGCAGCTCGGCCAGGTCGCAGCGGCGGCTCTTGATCTTTAAGGTTTCCATCTTCTTGCTGATGGTGGTCCTGGGGATGTCCTTGAACAGGTCGCTGAGCACCTGGGCCAGCGCGAACATCTGGGTGCCGTTGATCTGTAAGTAGCCCAAGTTGATGCCTTCGATCTGTTGGTAGCCAGCGTGGAAATGGCCCGGCCGGGCTTGCACGTTGTAGTCCATGGTGGCCGGAACGATCCCCAAGGACCCCTCGCAGGTCAGGAACATTTTTGTGAGGTTGTTTTTTGCTTTTTTTTTTTTTTTTTCACTTTGTCCCTTTCAAAGAGGGGCAGGGAAAATCAGGAAAATCAGGACATTTGTGTTTCCACTCGCTGATCACACACATCCCTCCGGAGAGGGGCCAGAGGGGGAGGGGAGGTGAAAAAAACAAGGAAAAGAGGGGGAAAAAACCCCAAAAAAATCCCAAAAAATCCGATCTCGCTTTCAAACGCTCCGGTCGAGGCTTGGCAACATCTCCSGAACACCCAATTCCTGCTCCGGGGCTCGGCTCCTGGTCTGCCCCCTCCCCGGCGAGGAAAAAAAAGAGAAAAAAATCAAGAAGTCAAACATCTCTCATCGCCCGGGCCGGCCCCGCACCCACCTCCGCCTCCCAAATAATCCCTTTTTTTGGGGGGGGATCGGTATAAATCAACCGAGAGCTGGAGCGGACAAAGCTCTGGGGCGCGGGGGGGTCCCGCGTTCCCTCCGGGGACACCCCCGGGAACGCCCCCGGCTCCATCGGGTGTCCCCAAACCCCAAATTTCCCCCTCGCCCCCTCCCCAAACCCCGCGCACACAATGGGGACCCTCCCGCGCCGCTGTTCCCCCCTCGAAAAACCCCAGATAGAAACCCGAAATCACCGAGGTTCCGAGGTGGCGGCAGCGCGGGCGCCTCCGCTTTGTTTCCGCGGTTTAAATGGATTTTTCGATGGTTTTTTGGGTTGGTTGAAGAGGTCGCTGCGCCTTCCCAAATGTGGATTCCTCTGGGATGGGTGTGTGGAGGAATATTTTTAATAAAGCGTGAAAAATGTTCCTTCTAGGCGGCTTGTTCGAAGTCATCGCCTCGGCCACAATTCATCCTGCAGCTTATTAATTAATTGCTAATTAATTGTATTTATTAGCTGGCGTCCYCAGTAACAGCGGTGGAGAAAAAGAGAGTTAGGAGAGAGTTGTATTCTTTTTTRCCCCTTTTTTTTTACTCGCACATCGTCTTTATTCACTTCGTGTCTTTTTTTTTTCCATTCGAATTCTTTGTTAAAAGGAAAAAAAAAA
>NDFG01000192.1:112364-123930 GCA_002167245.1 Sporophila hypoxantha
TGGGGGTTGCCCCAGCGCTCTGAGAATAATGGGGACTGACAGAAATGGAGCAGAGTTGGGCCTAAATGGAGACAGATTCCTGGGTGATTAATGGGGACCAGAACTGGCCCTAAATGGGGAAGATTCTGGGTATATATGGGGAACAGAATTGGCCCTAAATGGGTAAGAACTGGGCCCTAAATGAGGGACAGACCCGTGCCCATATAATGGGACAGATCCTGGGCTATTAATGGAGACAGAATGCACACATGGTACGATGGAAATCCTGTCCTAAATGGGGACAGATCCTGGGTATTAATGGAGACAGAGACTGGCCCTAAAATGGGGACAGACCTCTGCCCATAAATGGGAGACAGATCCTGGGTATTAATTGGGGACAGCACTGGCCTAATGGGGACAGATCTGCATAAATGGGGGCAATCCTGGCATTATGGGCCACAGAGGCCGGGAGGGGCCCAGCTGCTTCCTCAAGGTTTGGGATTCCTGCCGGCGGCCCTAATGAGGATTTTTCCGGGGAAGGAGAGCTTTGGGGGTGACCGAGATTTCCTTGATCCACAGGAAATCTGCCTGAGCCCAGACAGGGGTGGCACGCTGGGCTCGGTCCTCTTTCCTCTGCTTCCCAGATTCCCCAACATCAGGCCGGGAAATTTGGGATCATCCACCTGGGAACAGATCCCCAAAAACAAGCCCCTGAAACGGCCCGGGACATATTTGGGAAAGGCACTAAGCGTTGAAGTGCACCCTGGGAAGCCCCTAGCTGACAGCAGGCGACAGCGCAAGGACACGGTCCCAGGGGCACGGGCAAATGTTCAATTCAGGGGTCACTCCTCCAGCCAGGGGTATGTGGAGGAGCAAGAATATTCCTGCGAGAGATTCCAGGGCTTCTCAGGATGCTCAGGAGAAGAGTTTTATGGAATAATAGGAGATTTATCAGAAATTTATGGGAATTTAATGGAATTGTCATGGGAATAGAAATTCGCTGCTGTGGGGAATGTTGGTGCGCGGATGTTAGGGAAGAGGATGGACAGGAAGGGGTCTCAGGAGGGTCAATCATGTCCCTTTCCACCCCGGATTTGTCACCGTTTTGTTTGGTGCCCGTGTGACACTATACATCATCCCTGAATCCCTCAGAATCTCCGTATGATTTCCGGGCATGGCTCTCCTGGGAGCTGGTCGGCCCACCTGCAGGGTCTTCTGGTCCCAAGAGATGTGGGAGGATGTCCCAGGAGGGATGAGGGAGTGATGGCGGAGAAAACCGTACGCCTGCGGGGACTGTGGCGATTTTGTGCTGAGGAGGAGAGGAGGAGGAGGCAGCACAGAGCGCAGAGAGAAAAGCACCCGGGAAGAGCACATATTCCAGAGTGTGGTGACAAATTAAGTGTGAACAGGGACAGGCGGATCTGGGAGATGGAGGGATCGGGCGACTCTAGGGGGTGTGCGGGAGCGCTCCAGGCGATACACTAGGTGGGACAGGCAGGTGGACAGGGAAGGGAGGGACAGGGACTGCGGACAGGACCAGCAGGACAGGGATGGGACAGGGATGGGACAGGACATGGGACGGGACAGGGACAGGGAAGGGTGGACAGGGACAGTTGGGACAGGGACACGGGGAAGGACCAGGGAGCAGGGAGGGACAGGGACAGGATGGGACAAGGGAGGACACGGGACAGGGAAGGGACAGGGACAGGGTTCACAGGTGACGGGTATGGGACAGGACAGACGAGGGACAGGGACAGGGACAGGGACAGGGAAAGGATGGGACAGGGCAGGGACAGGGACAGGGACAGGGATCGGGACAGGAGGGAAAGACAGGACAGGGGACAGGACAGGGGGGAACAGGATCCGACCTCAGTGGACAGGGACCAGGGAAGGGAGGGACGGGGACAGGGATGGGGACAGGACAGGGACAATGGGGACGGACGGGGGACAGGGATGGGACCAGGACAGGGACGACAGACAGGGATGGGAAGGACAGGACAGGGATGGCCGGAGGGATAGGGACAGGGATGGGACGGCGTGACAGGGGAGGCAGGGGAAGACGGGACAGGAAGGTGGGACAGGGATGGGACAGGACTGGGATGCGGGTGGAGGACAGGACAGGGACAGGGTCAGGACACAGAAGGATGGACACGGGCACCAAGCGACGGGAAGGCGGACAGGGATCGGGGACAGGACCAAGGGTGGATAAGTGGGGAAACGGGGAGTGGGGGATGAGGAAGGGTGGGGGAAAAACCGATTTCTCGGACAAAGGAGGGCAACAGGATGCGGGCGACAGCCTGAAAGGGGAGGAGCTAGAGGGGAGAGAGGGTGGGGATTTTCGTGGCACTAGGCGATGTGCAGCTCGAAGCCGCGGCCGGGAGGAGGGAGCTGAGTCACGCGCTACCCATCGCTCGGCCGTGAAAAAACGGGGAAAAAAGGATAAAAAAGGAAAAAGAGGAGGATGAGGTCGGGCGGGATGAAGCGTTCCTCCCCCTGAGGGCGGGCTGGCACCGGGACAAACGTGCGCTGGAGGCCAACCCCCGGGTCACCCTGGGGACAGCGACAAGAGCGGGACCGCCACAGCGCGGTCGGAGCCCTCCCTGCCTTGGATCTTCCCGATCTGGGTCTTCCTGCCCTTTGACCGCTCCCTCGATCTGTTGTGGATTGGGGGTTTTTAGGCACGTTTGGCCCAGCTGCAGCCGGGAGCGGCAGAGCCCAGGGTGGCTGCTGAGGTCCTTGCCTGGAGCTCCCAAACATTCCATCCTGGGAAGGAACGCGGCTCCGGCAGGATTTGGGGAGAGCGCTAGAGGACAAGCAGAGGCGCATGATCCTCCTTGCCGCGCTGAGTCACCAAGGCAAATTTGCAGAAGGGTACAAAGGGGGGTGGAAAAGCGGGGAAAAAAGGATGGAAGAGAGAGATGCAAGGCGAGGAAGAGCGGCCCCGGCCCAGGAGAGCGGCGGAGCCGCGGCACTCGCCGGCGTCTGTCATGGTAGACGTCCCATATGTTGGAGCTCTGGTGCTGCTTTGCGCTCCTCTCCCCACTATCGGTTGAATTCCCGCATTTACTCCTGTTTATTCTGGTTTTTATTCCTGGGATTTTATTCCCTGGTTTTTATTCCTGGTTTTTATTCCTGGTTTTTATTTCTTGGTTTTTTTTCCTGGTTATTTTCCTGTTTTTTATTCCTTGGTTTTTATTCCGTAGTCGCAGGCAATGGGGCCGATCGAGTTGGGCCCGGGGGGGGTAGGGACGGTTGGGTGATCGGGATCCCCTCGGATCGGCCACCCTAGAGGGGGGCAATGTGGGAGCCTGATGAGGTTTTCGATTTCGATTTTCGCCCTCTGATTCTGTGCCGAGCCTGGATATCCCTCGGTCCAGCTCCCGCCTCGTTCGACGGGATCAGCGGCAAACTTTCGATGTGGAATGGGGCCCGGAGAGACCGCCCCAGAGGGTCCCCCTGTACTTCCGGGGTGAAAGGCTCATGGAATCCCGAAATCCGGAAATTTATTTCCTTGAAAAGCCCCAAGACCCCGAAGCCGACACTTTCGGGTCCCGTGGTCCCCAGGTGCCACATCCTAGACCATTCCAGGAATTTCTCCGTCCCCGCTGCCTTCAGCCGCCCTCCCAGGGCAGGAATTTAACTCCCCTCAAAGTTCCGACCTGAAACATGCTCAAGGGAAAATTCCAAAGTTTTTTGGGAATTCGCGCCGAGGAGCACGCCGCCGTGACAACACAATAAGTCGTAGATCGGCATACACTTGTGGGGGACAGATCGGCTGGCACGCGCCGGGGAGCGGGAAAGACCCAAATTCGGATTTTAGATAAATAAACCCCGGCGATGATCTCCTGGATGGGATTTAGGTTTTTATGTCCCTTTCAACAGAACAGATGGCCTTTTTCGCAGAAAGGGATTCCCATATTTTTTCCCTAAATGATGATAGCTTTCCATAGGATTTCAGGTTTTCCTCAAAAGGAAGGGAATTTCACTGAAATTCCCTGATTTCCCCCAAAAAGAGGACATTTCAAGCATTCCCAATTTTTCCCGCCTAAAGTGAGACATCTTTTCCACAGGATTCCCACTTCTCCCACTCAAAGGTAGGCGGCTTTCCACAGGATTTCCAGGTTTTTCCCAAAAAGAAGGAATCTTCCCATCAGGACGTTCCCTTGTGTACCCAAAAGGAAAATGGGAATTCGGCAAGTCAGGAATTTTGGGATGAATCTCCGCTCGCTGAGGCAATTCCAGGCAGAAAGCGTTGTCGCGCTCCTTTTTTTTGACCAATCCGGCTTGGTTTTCTGGGATCAGAACCTTTCCAAGGCTTCCCTCCCAGAGGGAATCCGTGCACTTTTTAGGGCTCCGAGTCTCTCCAAAAGGATTTTCCCTTTCTACTCCAACACCCATTTTGGACAACAACACCCCTCCCCCCCTTCCCGCGCTTGCCCGCTCTTCCAAATCCCGAAACTCCAACCTTTGCATGTCTGAGCGATCCGGGTTGGGGCCGGGGTCGCTCTGGGGTCACTGGGGTCACCGCGGTCACTCGAGGCAGCTGACTCCGCTCTCAATCCCCTGGAAAATCCGGATTCGGAGGATTCGTTCATCAATCCCGAATAAACTCCTCAGCACGAATACGAGCGGAAGAAGGTAAAAACACCCAAAAATTAAAATCTGGGATCTTTCCCCATCCTCTTTTAGGGTTGGTAGCACCAAACTCGTGTGTTTTTGCAGTTTCCAAAACGTCCCAAGGGGGTTTAAAAATATTTTTTTAACAATTTTCCCAAATCTTTCTGTTTTTATGCCGAAAGTTTTCTCAATTTTACCCCAATATTGTTTAGGGATTTTTTTTGCTTCCCACAGGGAAGAGGGAGTGATAAAACCGCATTCCTGTAAGAGCAATAATTCAACTGGGATGGACTTAATCATTTCTAATCAATTTTTGGGGGGGTTTTTCTGGAATACGATGCCTCTCAGGTTTCTCCCCTTTTTACCCCAAATCTCCCATTCCCCTCAGGGTGGAAGGGAATGCCGGCCCCTGAGATTTGGGGCAATTTCCATGAATTTCCTCTTTCCGTGGGATCCAAATGGCTAGGGGGAATTTCCGCAGGTGAGGCATTATCCGCGGAATATTTTCAGGTTTCTTGTGGCCTGGGAGGGTTGGGAAATGTGTGAATAAGAAATGGCATTAAATAACATATAAATAAATACATATAAAAATACAATATGCATAAAAAGCATAGTTACTATATAAAATGAATACAATTAAATTTAAAGATTAAGATAAAAATCAAGAATACATACCAAATATATAAACTCCTATTATATAAATAATAACAAATATACAAAATACAGCCAAGTGGCGAAAAACACCCAGACAGCATCACCACAATCAATATCAATTAAATACTTAATAAACACAAACTACTTGGGTTTATCTCAAATTGGATCCATATCTGAGTATTTCCGAGTGATTCCTGATATTCGATCACTCTCAATATTTTGAATATTTGGGATATTAAGAATATTTTGGACATTCGGATATTCGATATTCAGGTATTTTGATATTCAGGATATTCCAATATTTGGATATTCAGATATTTGAATATTCCCAGTATTTTGATTGTCCATATATCTATATTCATTGACTATTCGATTATCACGATCATTCCAATATTCCCATTCAGATACTGCATATTCAGATATTGGAATAGTGGGTATCGAGTATTCCAATATTTGAATATTCCCATAGTCAGATATTGCGATATTCCAATGCAGACACTTCAGGTTTGTCTTGGTCGAGCTATTCCAAAAAAATCCACCCCAGGTGGATTCCATCAGTGGGACCTGGAGATTCCCAATCCTTGGCCTTTCCCATCCTCAGGCCATAAAAACCCTATAGAGTAAAAAACCAAAGAGTAAAAAACCCAGCCAAGAGTGAGCTAGACGTGCAATTGATAACGGAGATGCAGGGGACACGGAGGGCAGCTGTGGGCAGCAACACCGGGATTTGAGATAAAAATCAGTTATATTTGTTATTAAAATGAGTTCTATTGGCGGTATCAAAAACCACATTAGTTGCGGATTAAAATGAGATTCATTTGGGATAAAAATTAGTCTTATCGGGACAGCCTCGCTGCTTGTGGCCTGTTCACCACTGCAGATATATGAAAACGTAGTACATCTTGAATTAAAAATAATATATTTGTATAATAGAAAGCATTTCCATGTCCAGAACGCGTCACTAAGAGACACACCGCCGCGTGAACCCGAAGTGAATTTCACCTTTCCCAAAAAAATCCCCTCCTGGCGCTCCAGATTTCCTGGGAAATGACGTCGCCCTATCCCCTGTCAGCCCCTTCTCGCTCGGGGGCTCGCGGCTGCTCCGCCAGATTCCCCCCGGAGTTGGGAGAATTCCTGGGATTTGGGGTTTTTCCAGAGCCTCTTTACGGATCCGCGGGAGGGGCCAGAATTCCGAATTTTCCTCCCCGCTCCGCCCTCCCTCTCTGCCGAGCTCAAGCCCAAAGGAAAATGGCTCTGGTCGTGTTGGAAAAGGGAATTTAACCAGGATTGCCCAGAAAGCTCCAGCGCCGCTGAAAAGATTTCGGGAATTTTTCGTTATTTGGTGGCGCCCCAAACCCCTTTTTCCGAACAAAGGAAGAGAGTTGGGGGTTTTTGTTGAAAATTCCTTCGGGAAATTCTCTCTGTGCGACACACAGGGGGGGGTAATTAAAAGTAAGGAAATGGGGGGAATTTGCGGGTGGAAAATTGGGATTTTTTTGGAGCAGGGGGACGCACCATGGATGCCTGGAAAAGGGGGAGATCCTCCCACAGGGATCCCATTCTGGCATCAGCGGGAAAAGCCTCAGGCTGATCCCTGCTCGGGATTGGAGTTATTTATTAATTTTTGTTTTATTGTTCTTCTTTTTGCACACGCTCCTCGTTCAGGAATGCCGCTTACCCCTCTCCTCCTCTTTTCCTCCTCCTCCTCTTTTCGCACTCCTCCTCCTTCCTCGGAGTATTTGCTAATTTGAGGGAATCCTCTCTGGCTCCTTTCAACAAATATTAATAGATCAAGATTTCATGAAGTTAAAATTTCACCAAAAAAAACCCAAACAACCTACAAAAAAAAGCCCAGAAGAGAGCAGACGAATACCCAACTTTTTCTAAGAGAAAAAAGGGGCTGGGAGGTGAGCGGCAGAGAGCCCGCCTACCACTGCCCCAGGAAGGTGCTTTCCCTGGAACAGTTGTGCGCCAAAATTCGCTCCTGAGCAGGAGCTCAGACCCCGCTCCAGCGGCCTCAGGTTCAGAGGAACCGCACAATGAGCCCGAGCGCTTAAAATTGGATTTTTTTATTATTCTTTTTCCCCATTTGCCCCCCTTTTGCAAAGAGAAGGAATCTGCAAGGTGGGAGTTGTTGTAGGTTTTTTGTTTTGGGTTTCTTTTTTCTGTTCGCGATTTTTTTGTGGTTTTTTTGTTTTTTTTTTTTTTTTGGCGGGAAAAACAGACCACGGAGGAGTGCTAAACACGAAGGAACCTTGATATTAAAGTTGGAAATAAAGTTAGCACGCTCCGTCGGTGTGGAGAGATTCCCTTTGTTTCCCCTCTATTATTTACCCATTAAAAAATTTATTTTCCCCTCCCTAATTTTAATTTTTTCTTTCTTTTTTCCCTTTTTTGGTATTTTTTCCCAATTTTATTTTCCTTTTTTTCTTCTTATTTTTCTCTTATTTTTCTCCTTTTTTTCTTTTTACGTCTATATATTTCCTTTCAACAAAGAATTCGAATTGGAAAAAATCAAAAAGACACGCAGTGAATAAGACGTCAGTCCTCTCCTGTGCGCAGAAAAAAAAGGGGGAACAATAGAAGACAACTCTCTCCTAACTCTCTTTTTCTCCACCGTGGTTACTGTCGCGGCACTGCAGTGGCCAAAACCCCATGGAGCGGAGGGAAATAATGGAATTCTGTGGGGATTTAGGGATGAAAGTGTAACAGGGAGCACAGAGAGGTGACAAATCCAGGGTGGAYAGGGACATTTGACCCTCCCAACCCCTTTTCCACCCCTTTCCTGTRCCCCTTTTCCACCCCTTTCCTGTCCATCCTCTTCCTCCTACATCGTGCTCCAATAATTCCTTGCCCACACCACATTTTGGGATGAAAATCCCGCATTTTGGCTGCTGAGGGATAACTCCTCCCCTTTATCCCAGCCCAGGAATGTGACCTGGAAATCTGGGACCACTCCCATCCCATCCTCCTCCTCCTCGGGGGGTTAAAAGCCGTAAAAATTCCCCATTTCCCAGGAAATTTGGGAATTCGAGGCCAAGGCCACCCCCCGAGGGGTGGCAGTGCCCGGCTCAGGGGACCCAAAGCTGCGGCTCCGGCTCCCGGTCCCTGTCCCGGCTGTCCCCGGTTGCCATGGAGATTTTCCCTCTTCCCGGTGCCCACAGGGAAGCAGCGGGAGCGGTGGGGACAGGGAGGGGACACTGCGGAGCGCTGCCACGGCGGGGGCGCTGCCACCAGCAGGGCACTGCCACCAGCATGGCACTGCCACCAGCAGGGCACTGTCACCTGCAGGGCACTGCCACCACCGGGGCACTGCCACCTGCAGGGCACTGCCACCAGCAGGGCACTGCCACCACGGGGGTGCTGTCACCAGCAGGGCACTGCCACCACCGGGGCACTGCCACCACCGGGGCACTGCCACCTGCAGGGCACTGCCACCAGGGGGGTGCTGTCACCACCGGGGCACTGCCACCACCGGGGCACTGCCACCTGCAGGGCACTGCCACCACCGCAGAGCTGCCACCACCGGGGCACTGCCACCTGCAGGGCACTGCCACCAGCAGGGCACTGCCACCACGGGGGTGCTGTCACCAGCA
This sequence comes from Sporophila hypoxantha, assembly GCA_002167245.1. Lineage (NCBI taxonomy): Eukaryota > Metazoa > Chordata > Aves > Passeriformes > Thraupidae > Sporophila > Sporophila hypoxantha. The sequence goes on from NDFG01000192.1 coordinate 121,211, forward strand.
GGGCACTGCCACCTGCAGGGCACTGCCACCACCGGGGCACTGCCACCTGCAGGGCACTGCCACCTGCAGGGCACTGTCATCAGCAGGGCACTGCCACCAGCAGGGCACTGCCACCTGCAGGGCACTGTCACCTGCAGGGCACTGCCACCACCGGGGCACTGCCACCTGCAGGGCACTGCCACCAGCAGGGCACTGCCACCACCGGGGCACTGCCACCTGCAGGGCACTGCCACCACCGGGGCACTGCCACCTGCAGGGCACTGCCACCAGCAGGGCACTGCCACCACCGGGGCACTGCCACCACCGGGGCACTGCCTGTGTGGCAGTGTCCGCGTGGTGACAAGCACACTTTCCCAATCCTAATCCCCGACTCCGCCCCCCATCCCCACCCCCACAGCCCTCCCATCCACTCGTTCTCCCTATTCTCCGCCCCCCCCCCCCTACCATCCCCCTTCACCCCACCCCCCGATCCCTCCCGTGGTGCCAGTGCCCTCTGCAGGTGGCAGTGCCCGGTGGTGCAGCACCCCCGTCATGGTGACAGTTTGCCCCGGGTGGCGGTTTGGCAGTGCCCCGGTAGGTGCAGCTTGCGGCCGGTGGCGAGTGCCCCTGGCATGTGGCAGGTTGTCCCCAAGTGTGACAGTGCCCTGCTGGTGTACAGTGCACCCCCGTGGTTGGCAGTTGCCCTTGCCTTTGGGAGGTATCTGGGGGGCACTTGCCCTGCTGTAGCATGCCCTGCAGGTGGACAGCTGCCCGAGTGGTTGCAGTGCCCTGCTGTTTGGGCAGTGCTCTGCTGGTGGTCAGTGCCCTGGCAGGTGACAGTGCCCCGGGTGGTTGTGTCCAGTTGCCCTCTCGGTGCAGTTGCCCTTGCAGGTATGGCAAGGTGCCGTTGCGTGGCAGTGCCCTGCTGTGGCAGTGCCCCGGTGGTGCAGTGCCCCCGGGTGTGGCAGTTTGCCCGCGGTGTTGCATGCCCTGCTGTGTGACAGGCACCCCCGCCGTGCGGCAGCGCTCCGCTGTGTCCCCTCCCTTGTCCCCACCGCTTCCCGCTGCTTCCCTGTGGGCACCGAGGAAGAGGGGAAAAATCCTCCATCGGCAACCGGGGACAGCTCGGGGAACAGGGACGGGCCGGAGCCGCAAGTTTGGGTCCCCTTGATGCCGGCACTGCCACCCCCTCTTGGGGGGTGGCTTTGGCCTCGAATTCCCAAAATTTCCTTGGGAAATTGGGAATTTTACGGCTTTTAACCCCCCTGAGGAGGATGGAGCGATGGGAGGGAGTCGGTTCCCATGATTTCCAGGTCACATTCCTGGGCTGGGATAGTCAAGGGGAGGAGTTCATCCGTCCTCAGCGCAGCCACAATATTGCGCGGATTTTTCATCCCAAAATGTGGTGTGGGCAACGGAAATTCATTGGAGCACGATGTAGGAGGAAGGAGGCAAATGGACATGGAAAGGGGTGTGAAAAGGGGGACAGGAAAGGGTGGTAAAGGGTTGGAGGGGTCCATAATTTCCCTCTCCACCCTGGATTTGTCCACCTCTTGTGCTCCCTATTTGTTTTTTTAACCCCCCACCTTTTTTATCCCTAAATCTCCCACAGAATTCCACATATTCCTCCGCTCCATAGGTTTTTGGCCATGCTGGGGTGGCCCCAGAGTCTCGAGAATTAATGGGGACTGACCAGAAATGGAGACAGAGGTTGGCCCTAAATGGAGACATGAATTCCTGGGATATTAATGGGGACAGGAACTGGCCCTAAATGGGGCACAGATCTCTGTAGGTTATAATGGGACTAGAACTGGCCGCTAAATGGGACAGAACTGGGCCCTAAATTGGGGGACCAGGACCCTGCCTCATTAAATGGGGACAGATCCTGAGGTATTAATGGAGACAGAACTGGCCTAAATGGGGACAGATTCCTAGTTCCATAATATTGGGGACAGATCTCTGGTATTAATGGAGACAGCGCGCCGAAAAAAAAAGCAAAAAAAATAAAAAAGAAAACTGCTTTTTTCGGGAGGGGAGGTGGGGGGGCGTGGGGGGGGGTTGGGGCGGGGGGGCGGGGGGGGGGCCCCCCCCCCCCCCCCCCCCCCCCCCCCCCCCCCCCCCCCACCCCCCCCCTTTTTTTTTTTTTTTTTACACCCCGCCTCAAAAAACAATTGGGGGGGGGGGGGTTGGGGGGCTGGGGCGGCTTGGGGGGGCGGGGGGGCGGGGGCGTGGGCGGGGGGGGCAAACAAAACCCCCCCCCCCCAACAAACCGGAGCGGCAAAAATAAAAAAAAAAAAAGAAGAAAAAAAAAAAAAAGAAACCCCCTGCCCATAAATGGGGACAGATCCTGGGATATTAATGGGCGACAGCATCTGGGCCTTAAATGGGGACCAGATCCTGTCCATAAAATGGGGGCAAATCCTGGCCATTAATTGGGCACAGACAGCCGGGAGGGGACCCCAGCTGCTTTCCCCAACGGCTTTGGGATTCCTCCCGCCGGCCTAAGGGATCTTTCCCGGGGAGGAGCACAGCTTTGGTCGACGGGGTGACCGATTATCCATGATCCCACCAGGAAATCCTTTGCCCTGAGCCCAGGACAGGGCTGCCACGCTGGGCTCGGTTCCCTCTTTCCTCTGTTCCAGGATATCCCCAGAACAGGCGGGAATTGTGGGATCATCCATGGAACAGATCCCCCAAAACCCCAAAGCCCCTTGAAACGGCCCTCGGATCCTCTCTCGTTC